>VXAL01016607.1:4863-15762 GCA_013399475.1 Chauna torquata
CTGCCTTTTCTCTATTATAGTCTGTCTGAGTTTCTGAAAAAGTAGTTGAAGAGTTTCTTGAAGCAAGAATAGTGTGGAATATTTCCCTTCTGTGTGTCTAACTGAGGAAGGCAGTGTGAGTGTGCACTATCTATTCTGCTGGAGAAAAAAAAAAAATACTCCAGTTTTGTAGGCTTGGGTACACAAGCTACATTGTGAATATACACGAGTGAAATGTCTCAGAGATTTTAACTTACCTGTGACGTACATTTAGAGCTGTGCTTCTTTTCACTGAAAGCTATTTATGTGNGCTTCATGCTCGTGGTAATACCTCCTTGCTATAGTAATGTTCTCTAAAAGGAGAGGGGAAACATTTTGAAAAACTGTGTTTGCCATTATTTTAACAACTATCACTCTAGGACAGTTTTGACTGTCATCATTAGTTCTTAACAGCTGGTTTTCTGTTTTTTGACAGTAACTAAGTGTGTTAGCCTCGAGGCTATGTAAAAAAGAACAAAATCACAAAACTGAATAATAAGAAAAAGTCAAGGTGATTACCATCAATGATACAGTAAATAAGCAGATGTTACTGTCATTTTTGTGGTACTTCAAAAAACGTTGGTATGGTGTCAAATCCTTTGCATATGCATGTGTGTAACTAACACTCCTCTCGCCACTGGCATACAGTTTTGACTTGTACTGTGTTTAATAACCTCCTTTCCAATAATTACTCTGTTTTTTTATACTCCCGTCTGTTTTGCAGTAGATTTATATCTGTGATTTGAGAGGTTATAAAGTTTCAATTAGAAGACTTAGACACAGCTTGAATGTATCTCCAGCTGCACAACATTGGGTTAGATGTTGCTGTGAATCAGTTCTAATCAAATGAGAATTTCAAAGATCCCAAAGCCTAAAACCAACATTTATTCAGAGGCTCAGAGTTCAAAGTAGAAAAGTCACCTGCCTTATTTTTAATCTAATTTGGAGGTGTGTTTAAGAAGTTATTTTCACACAGCAGCTAAACTGGTTCATATGCTGCAGCTGAGACATTCTTGACCTTGGCATTGTTGTTGATTCTAACATGAGAAACAGACATTTAGTCTATTAACTTGTACTAGTACAAGTTTATGTATTTTGTTTCTTCATTTTTGTCCCCCCTGCCTCTAATTTTCTCTTGTTTTATGCCTCATTGATGAAGCTGCTTACTAAAACACGTATATATATTTTTTCTCATAACCTACTATCCACTCAGTAAAAAGTTGGAATTTATTGTGGCATATAAACTACTGGCAAATCTAATTATAATAGTGAATTTTAATATACCAAGTGGTAAAAAGACTTCTTCTCTATGTTGGGTCTGTATAAAAATATTAGTCAATTGTAGATTGTGGGATGGAAGAAATGTTTGGAGCCAAATTAGGTTTTGTTATGCCACACATCCTTTCTGTGAGGAAAGGATTGCATTCTTAGGGAAATATGCATTAACAAAATGTCAGGGCATCTGGTCAAGAACAAAGGTAAGGAACTGAGCTGCATTCAAAATGTGAATGTAGTTACAAGGCATTTGCTTGTTTTGAAAGCACTTCGGTGTAAGAGGTAGGAGAAAATAGTGTTCAACAGATTATTTGTAGGTGAATTTTGAAGAAGAGACAGAACTAATAGTTTGTGGAAGGTGTACCAGCACTCACCACTGAAGAAAATTTAAAATCAAGTACCAACAGAAATACTCAGGTAGTAACACCATACAGGTTACTAACAGTGATTCCCTGCAGCCATGTATAAGCTTGTGTTGTTTTTGCAGTAAACTCCTTCAACAGTTAAGATACAATTGAAACACTGTGCTGAAGGGCTACTATAAAAAGATGATGCATTACATTCCCAAAAAGCTCAAATGCTATATCACTCAGGTGAGCATAGGTTAAATTAGCATAAAACAAACAAAAAGATGTCAGCAAATCTAATAACAGTCTTTCTGAAATCTTTCTCAGTCTCCTTCAGCTGTGTGTCCTAAGAGGAGAGCTTGTATTGGATCAATTTTTTATTTTTCTATCAAGCGAAAGAGGAGGAAGTTTTCTGCCTCCCTGCATCGCCCATACGCACGCCTCCTGCAGCAGTGTTTTATTGTAGTGTAAGCATTTGACAGTTGGTTCAGGAGTATGGGCACTGTTTCATGAGAGCCATCAAGCGTTGATACAACGGCAATTGCTTTCGTTCAGACTTTTTTCTTGATGAAAACTGTGTCTTCTAATAACGATTCCTTTGCTTCCTTGCTAGTCAGCCACCTTCTTTTTGTCTATAATCATCTGATTTCTTTTTTATAGATATGTTTTTATATTTCAACAATAATCCTAATTTTCCATTTGGTTGTACCTTTGCCCCCCTGTCGCTTTATACTGTAGTGCACCTAGGTTTTCCACTGTCATGGTTTTAATGATGCTCATTTTCTTTCTGGGTGTAGTTGTGGAGATGGTAATGGGATATTTAATCTAATGGGGTGTTCTAAACATGACAGATAAAATTAAAACAAACTCAATAAAACAAGAACTTTTTAAAATGTTCTTATATGGCTTGAGGACTGTGAGTGCCTGACTTTGTGTGCAAGTAATATCTATAGTGCTCCATAGTGTATTTGAGTTTACCCGAGGAGAAAGAACTTTGGGATGTGAAAGATTGCCAGCGGCTTTTGGTCAGAGCTATAATCACATGGAAACCTGCAGTGGTAATTACATTTATGGTGATTTGTACAAAAAAAATTCAAACTTCATATTCATTCCTTAAAAATAAGAAAAGGATTTTGTCTTGCTGGGATATTTTAGACAGAGAGCACTACAGAAAATAGTGTACAGAACTGTAGAAGTGTTTACTTAATATGGCAAAAAAAAATGTTGCACGTCTGCACTTTCCATGTATGTGAATAGATTTGCAGTTTGCAATAGGGAGAAAAGTACGAGTTTCACATGCTCGTTCATTGGCATATATTTCTTCTTACCATTAATATTTTTTATGAAAGAATTGGAGGGTTTTTTAGAGAAAAATGAGCTCTACTGGAAATATGAGCTGAAAAGGTGGCAGTAAATGCATTCTCTGGCATTAGGTTCTAACTCTAAATTAAAATTGGAATGTGATTCCCTGGTGATTAAGTTTAACTTTGTACAAACATTTACTGCAGCATTATATTCTAATTTAGATATAATCATCCAATGGTCTCTCTCCTTCTCTGTATTGAATTTTTAATTTAGGAGTGGATTAAGTTAGAGTTCATTGTTGACCTGGCTTTAAGCAGGAGAGGGACCTACGTGACCAACTGAGGTCTCTTCCAAACAGAATGATACTGATTCTGTGATACTCAGTTGATGGGATGTGTGTACAACTACATATGCATCTTTTGAAGTGTTATGTGTATATTCTGAACAAAACTCGCATATGCATACATATTGTATATATGAAGTCAGAGAGTTTCAGTCTGAATTTCCAGCCACACAGCCTTAAAATAGAAACACTTTCATTGCAGTGAGTACAGTTAATTTGCTGTAAATGAAAGATGTCATAAGCAATAATGCCTAAGAGGCCTCTAAGACCAAGTTCATGAAAGTCTTAAATGAGCAAAGCAGGGAGGCTTTAAAACAACTTGTACAAGCTTGGAGGCAGGGATAGCTGAATTCAAGTTTTCTTAAGTCAGGTCCCTGAGAAGATAAAAAATCAGACAGATCAGGTCACACTGTGATTAAGAAATTAATATAACATAACCTCACCAGTGTGAATGAGATGTCTGCAAATGAATTACTATTTTTCTATTTGATGTATTTTATAATGTTTACAAATATATATATATTTTTTCTAAATTGGAAGAACAGTATTTCAGCAGATGTTGAGGCATGCAGAAATTCACAATTTACCCATAGGAAATCTCTACCTAAGCAATTTGAGCAGATTGTTGTTGCTAGTGAGACAGTTGCAAAAAAGCATCCAATTAAGAAATTTAAGGTAACTATACTGTAGCATTAGCTGGCTTATTGATATGAAACAATTATCCTATTGCTATCACATAAGGGTTCTGTAGGTGCACAGAACAACTGTTACTACCTAGTCTGAGCATTGTATCTAGATCTAATGTAGCATGTATAGTTTGGCCTTATGAGATTGCAATCCAAACTGTGGTGTGAAAGTGTATTTTAGGATCTTTCACTTATATGTGGAAGCAGATTGCTGAAAAGTGCATGTAAATGTTGATTCAGAGTTGAAAATGTGCCAAGAGGCTGCTAGTAAAATATTTACTGATAACTTTAAGATGGAAATATGTCTTCCTTATTGAGCTATAACTTCAGTTTGAAAGACATTTGGATGAGGAACATATTTATATTACTGTATCGATAGACTATGGAGCTGCATTTGCTCTTGAGGCTATTTCTTTTAGTAATTTTGTTCATGCCTAGCATAGCTTTCACAAAAAAATGGAAATAGATATGTGTGATTTCCATGCTATCATCTTCAATTACACATAGCTATAAATACTTTTGAGAATGCCATGTGGTATTTCAACCCACTGCAGGAACAAAATATTTTTTCTTGTTTCTTTGTCTGAGGCACAACACGTTGCAATCTGAAATCTAATAAAGGGAAAAGACACAAATTATAAGCAAATTTTCATCAGAGGGATTGTAAAGACAATGTTGGCTGTTATTAAAGTTGGGTAATGCTATAAAAGAGATTAAGAAGTAAACAATTGCTTGTGAAAAGTAGTATTTATTTAGCATTTTCTAATCCCATCTTTCTAAAAAAGAATAAATATTCCTCTTCTTCTTGTGTTTTGTTTGAACACCTTGGTCTTCCTCTTTAATATTACTGCTTTGATTACCATTTTTCATTTGCATTAATGCAGTTGATTATTCTTCCAAAAGTATCAAACTCTTAAAAAAATATAATTTGGATTTTTTTTAAATGAGAGACGGGTTGAAGGTTAAAGACAGTATATTAATTATGGAAATTCAGATAGAAAACTGGGCAGAGCTATCCTCACAAAAATAGTCCCATTGAATCAACTCACACAAAAATAGGTGACCTGAAAAAGAGCAAGTTTTTCCATCAAAATGGTAAAATTCTGAAAGGCAAAATGGGTGAATTACAATGGACCGAAATGAAGGAACCAACAGCAGGCATCTCAGACATGGAAAAATAAGTGCTCAGACATTAGTACCAAGGTGAAGAGTTGAATAGGAAGGCACATGGTTACTGCAAACTGATTTCTAAATGCAGTTGGAAGAAGCAATAAACTCAATGGAGTTTAGTGAAAGTCTGCATTTTTTAGAATATGGTGGCACCGTGATACCTGGAGACATGCTAGTGTCATTATATTGAGTTTAATCTATTTTTAAAGCCATTTA
Organism: Chauna torquata; assembly: GCA_013399475.1. Taxonomy (NCBI): domain Eukaryota; kingdom Metazoa; phylum Chordata; class Aves; order Anseriformes; family Anhimidae; genus Chauna; species Chauna torquata. The sequence goes on from VXAL01016607.1 coordinate 10,224, forward strand.
AGCATGACATTGCATTGGAAAAGTAGTAGATCCAAGTCATCCTTTACTGGACTCACTACACTTGAGCAATGCACTACTCTGTGAATCATTTCATGGATATACTTAGCCATTTTTTACATGATGTGAATGAAAGCTGTTGTATCAGTGTGGCTTCCCACTTTAGTATTTTCTCTGTTTATGAAAAAATCAAATTCTATCCTTACAAAATAATGCGGTAGTGATCCAGCAATTTTTTCTGTCTCTGGGCAATCTTATGTATCAATGGTGTTATTCCATCATGTATTGACAAGGAATTACCTTTCAGAACTCTCGTGAGATCAGTTGAACATTTCGTATGGGGCAGTAACTAAAATTTTAGTATAGGCTGTTATTAAAGACTGTGTTTTTTATTCTTAAAAGTGCTCTGAAATATTCTGAGGTATTGGTCTCCTTTTTGTGATAAGAAACAGATATACATTCTTTTTCTAAGTCAAAGTATTATGCATTTTTGTCTAGGGAAAATCTTGCCAACCGCAAGTAGGCTCTTTAAAATCATAATCTTTTTTGTTTATTTGTTTTGTTTTGTTTCTATTTTTGTGTTTGTTAACTATGTAAGAGGTGGGTTTGTGCTCTAACAAAAGAGGGCATTTATTGGAAAAAACATTCCATTGATGGGGAAGTGAGCGATCTCTTATTTTCTTCTGGCATTGACAGGTTTATTGCCAATACACATCTTTATAGAGATTCCTTATAGAACGTGACACAAAAGGAACAGCAATATTTGCGTAATTATGCTGCAGAGGGGTATTCAGTTCCACTGAACTGATTTGATCGTTTCATATGTTGCAGTACTCAGACTTCCAAGTTGCTGAAGGTGAGCTCAGAGGTCTTAGACACTATATAATACCAGTTGATAACAGGTGAACTCATAACTTCAGAGTTCAGAGAGATGCAGGAAACGTACACAGTTGCTGAAGAATTTTTACTGGAAGGCTTCATTCAAATAACAGTCCGATACATACTTGGATGTTTTGCTTCATTGAATAGGTTACATTATGAATCCTTTTCATTGGACTTCCTTGCTGCTGTTGTCCCAGAATAGCTACAGGTACAAACTGTTAAGCTGGATGGTGTTTGTGGTCATTACTTAAAAAAATTGTCAGGAGCCAGTTTTGTTCAATGTGAGAAATAATATAAAACGACAATGGGAACTGAATGTCAAATTCCCTTGCTGAGTTCACTGGAGGTTTTGGTGAGTACTTAACTATGACTTCTGATGGAAACTGTGTCATACTCTCACCTTGAGCAGATTAAAAATTGATAGTGTTTTCAAGAAGAACTGAGTTCTGTGATGTTCTGATTGCATTTCTGAAAGCTAAGTGAAAAGAAATTGCAAATGACTGACTGAAAGAATGTAAACAGAACAATAGTGTCTTTTTTTTTTTTTGCCACAAGGTGTAAGAAGTAGACAGGAACCAAGACCTGAGCAGGTGCATTTTCTCATCATACTGTGTTCATGTGCAAAGCAGTCCTAAAAAGTGTATTTCCATCATTGCTCCACTGAATAGCCCAGGTGTTGTAAATCAGGCATCCTGACAACTTCACTTTTAGAGGCTTCCGGATCTTGACTAATTCTTTCTTGGCTGCTGAACTCTAACTTTTCAGGTATTGATGACTGTTTTCTCTTCACCTGCATATTTAAAGGTGAAGTGTAGGGGCTATTCATTTTTAAACCTTCCCTTCAGGAGCATTTTGATCACAAACTTAATTTTCAGTTTCACTACACTGTCACATTAATTGGCTGATGATGAAGTGTAGCTTACTGTACTCATTAAACTATTGTGATACTTGTTGGAAGCATAATGTACTTAGCAATATCAAGAATAAAATTTTTAAACGTATTCCATGTTAAATAACGGGACAAGAGGCAGTGGGCACAACCTGAAACACAGGAGGTTCTGTCTGAACATCAGGAAACACTTAACTGTGCAGGTGACGGAGCACAGGTCTGCCTTCTTGCAGATCTTCAAAAGCCATCTGGACATGGTCCTGGTCAACCTGCTCTAGGTGTCCCTGCTTGAGCAGGAGGGTTGGACCACATGACCTCCAGAGGTCCCTTCCAACTTCAATCATTCTGTGATTCTGTGAAGTGAATTAGCAGAGACAGATTTGATTTATGTATGTTAAGTGAAAAAAAGTCTTCAGAACTAATTGAAGTGGTTAGGAATGGTAGAAAATACAATAAAAAAAATACAATGAAAACTGTTTTCCTTCTTCTTATTGGTGACAGCATAGAATGGCTGGGATTTTAGCATTTAAAATCTAAATGACCTCGAGCTGATATAGGCAGAGACAACCAGAACAAACAAAACAAAATGTTTGCACAGTGATGCTGAGATGGTAAATTTACACCTCTTTTCAGTGTATTTCCATAATAAAGGTTTAGAAAATGCCACCACTAGCATGTTTTCTGTACCCTCTAAAAGAACTTAAAAACATTTCAAATGTGAGGTACATACATTTAGAATGTGTGGAAATGCTTAACATACATCACTGTCCTATCACAAGTGTGTGACAGTATTAAAAGATGATGCCAAACAGAATTCAAATTCAAACTTTGTTGTAAGAACAATACTTTGAGAGGTGTTATTCTGTAAGTGATCCCTGAATTAAAATTATGCAGCAAAAAGGTAGGGAAGGGTCAGCATCAGATGAAGTAGAAGCATCAGATGAGTGTGCTAACTTTTATAGATAATTAACTTAGTAACAATAACAAGGTAAGTAGTCATCTGCAATGCCTCTACATTATTAATGTCCTTATCTATGTAAGGCCTTGCATTTCTAGGAATCACAGGGCATTTGGAAAACTTAATATGGTATTTACCCCTGAAGTTATCATGGAAGCCTAGACACCTTTAGATTGAAAAAGCATTAATTAATACACAGAGAGGACGGAAAAAGAATATGTGATTAAAACTGTTGAACTACTAAGAGTGCCAGCAGAGCTTGGATTTTCCATGGAGAATGTCTGAAATTTGCCTTGGTTTTGAAAATGCACGTTATCATAGTGCCAGATTGTACTGAAGGATAACATTTATTTCTGAAGGAGGAAGAGGGGGAAAGGAGAGGAAGCTCTGGTTAAAAGATAAAGGCATTTTCCCCCAGGTCTTTCCCCCTGGAAAGCCATTTACTCTGGAAACCAGAAATATGAAAAAGTAATGCAGTCAAATTCATTGGCATTTTGCTTTTCAAAGAAGTTTTATGTCATTAGAGATGCATTGCTTAATTGGTATCAGTAGTGTTAACTAACAACGAATAATAATGAAATTCCCAATTCTTTGGTTGATGGATTTGTATAAAATGAAGCTGTTCAAATGTTTTATTTTTGGTTCATTGGGGAAAATTTGTACACTGTACACATTCAATGTGTAGAAAAAAAGTACTTTTGTCTTAATGAGCAAGCAGTCAGTTAACCATTGTCAGACCAATTTACTTAGTGCTTTCTGTTTTTATATACGGTTTCACAAATCATTTCAATGTCTTTAAATGGTGAATTGAAAGCTTACTTTTAGAAGGGTTAAAATAAAAAAAAAAAAAAAAAGCTTTAGACTTTTTCAATACTGCATACCATAGTTGTTCAACTTCCTAGAAATAACTCAGGAGTCTTAATATGCATGGTTTAACTAGGATCAGGGAACATTATGCCTGCGTAGTTTCTCTGAATAATATATTATAAGTTACCACTGCATACCTTAGCTTTACTAGAAAGCTGCCTTTAAGCAAACAGAATAACATAGTTTACAGAATGGGGAAGCCGTGATACTAACCTTGTGCTGTGTCTATTTTTCAAAGCTTCTGGGTTTGCCTTAGATGAATGTGTGCTTTCCTAGTATTTCAGATAACTGTATTTTGTTTCAAAAAGACTTTGGGGAGCACTGGAAAAAAGGAGGGCAGCTAGCGTGCTTTTGCTGCGCCAGCACAAGTTAACCATAGCTTGCCCCCTTGGCTGCTTTTTGTGATGACTGTTACCTCTTCCTACAGTTGTGGGAAGGAGTTAGTTATGGAGTGGCAGATATGGGGTGCAGTGAGATAAATGGCTTCTGCAGAGCTACAGATCATTGCATATGGCCCATGTGTTGCAATCTGTACTCTCAGTAGCACAGCCATAGCAGCTTAAATGATGAATAATCCTCCTGATTCTGGTTTTCATTAAATAACATGGTATGAGGAGCACTAGTTTACAGATGGTTTCTCTGTGGGGCTTACTAGATGCGCATATGTATGCTTCACTCTTCTCAGGTAAAGGAAAATATAATTTTAAAAGATCTGAAAAATAAAGTGCCCTCAACAAACGAACACCTAGCACTATTTAAATGACTGGTAAATCACTTCTCAGCCTGGAATTCAAAAGAATGGTGGAAGTAAAAATGACTTCAAAGGAAGTCGAGTTCCAGTCGAGTCTCATAAGGTTGATGTGTTTGATTTCTTATTTTAATTTTTTTTAGGCAATAAGTGCAACCTAAATATTACTGTAATTAGTACCCTTGACTACCCAGTCCAAATGATCAGAGTGCCCATTTACAGTGGGAGAAGGGCACAGCCTTGGATGCAGACTCAAAGCAAAGCTCTAATGCATGATCTAGATTCATAATAAGACAACTGTTTGTTTCAATGCTGCTTTTCAAATGTTATACACTAGAGTTTCTCTCTATCTAGTCCTTTTCTTAGTCTCTTTCTCATAATAGTATTTGTTTGTTTGTTTTGTTTGTTCTTCTGGGTTTGTTTTATGGTGTTGGGGTGGGTAGAAGATCACAGGGGGAAGAGGCTTGCCTACAGATCTCAACCAGTATGACTTGTTTGGCATCTGACTTGTATTTTCTTTATGTGCACACTTGGTATTTCAGAGCTATGTGGCAATTACTGGCATGACACAGAAAAGATGTAGCTCTCTACTGAAAGAGCACACTGCATATATTGATCAGGGATTTAATAAAGCTGCTTCCTATCAACTGTCATCAAATGTGCCCAGTGAGTACTTGTTACATAATTATGGAGAGAAGATGAGGAGGAAGTGACAGGAACCAAACTGCACTGCACTAGCTGTCCTACCTGTTTGAAACACTTTACATTCAAACAGTGACAGTATCAGCTAAGATATTGGTGTAATTGAGCCTTCTTATTTTTGCAAAAGAATCCATTCTAATATATACTCCATATATTGTCCTTTCCCTCAAAGTTAATTTCTGACAAATGTGAGCATGCCTGTCTAATGCTGATACTTTTTTCTTATCTTCTCTCTCTTTCCCTTTCTCGTTTTTTCTCTCTTTTCTCTCTTTTTGGCTCATTGTGTCCGCTGATGGGTGGATTGCTCAAGAAACGTTCTGCACTATAATGTATGTTTATCTGAAAATAGAAACTGCAGTTCTTCAGTAATAACAAGCTCCTCTATCTAAACAGTCTCTATTTTGTTTCAGTGCCTTCATTTTCTTCATGTGTTGTCATTTTTTTTCACTTGCTACTGCTGTTAATCTGACATCCTTTGCTCAAAAAAAAAAAAAAA
>VXAL01016608.1:0-48660 GCA_013399475.1 Chauna torquata
CCAAATCATTCTGTGATTCTATTATTTTTAAGGATAAATTAAAAAAAAAAAAAAAATCATGGGAAGAAAAGAAATAATTTTTCGGATCTCTCCAGAATGAAGTGTATCTTAGACTGATGGTTTTATTAAAGCCAGCTTTCTGAGCAGCATCCAAAGGGCTCTGCAGTATGTCTCTGAAACAACAATCAGATGCAAAATGGGAGCACACACATGAAACCTGGCCAAACGTGCAGTGAGATTAACAAGTTCCCAAGTGTGCTTTTAAGTGAAGGATCATCGTTCTTGCTTTGTATGCACCAATTAACTTTGTACCAAGAGTAGCACTGAGGAAGCAGAGTTTTTCTGGTGAAACCAGTGTCAGATCAAAACTAGGAGGAATAAATGAATTTTTTATTTCTCATGCAGGTTTTACAGGCAAGAAGCCCAGTCCCTTGAACAAAGTAGCCCCGCGCTCTGGAGCTGTACCAGAGTGTACAGGGGACAGAAGGGCAAAACAAAGAACTTGCAGGTACTGATCTTCCATAATATGTAATGGCTAAGGCTTGGAGGACAGGGAGGCACAGGGCATAATTTCATGTCACCAACACGGGATCTTTACAGAGTGTCAGCTGGGAGCTCAGCAGTGGGAAATGGGTGGGAGAAGGGTGTGGAGGACAAGTAAGGACAGCTGCCATCGAAAGGAAAGGGGTTGAGATGCTCACCTGCCGCTGTGTTAGGTACACGGGCTGGGAAGCATGAGCCAGAAATTAGGCAGTTGATTAGACTAATCAGTTATTTCAGTGCCCATGCTTTTTCCATTTCTCCGAGACTTCAAGTGTGCAGCAGCCCTCTGGGTTCCCCAATGAAAAGCTAGCAAGCCTCTGCTTTGCCATGCGGACTTTGTCCTTTGGTGAGCCAGGATCCTCTGAAGGCTCATCAAGACCAGCTAGAACCACTGGCACGCACATGGGACACCATGTCTTCTTTTCAGCAGACCCTGAGGTCACAGCACGTTGTGATATTTCCATGGATGACCCCCAGCCTGTGAAGACTGGTGAAAGAGAGCAAGCTGAGCAGATAAGGTGACTTTGAGAGCACCAGCCAAGCGAGATTTCTCCCCATTCACACTTCTGTCAAAAGCAGGAGCAGGGACTGCTGTGTACAGTGGCCCTGATGACATCTTCTTTCCTGTCTGAAAGTCCAGCAGACAGGCCCAGAGCACTGTCAGGAGCCACACACCGCAGCCCTGCCTGAGGCAGGAACACTTGCAGGTTCTGGCTAAGCCGTGTTGGGCACTGTCTGGTTCCTGTTTCAGCATGCTCTGTTTTTCACTTTTCACTCTTTTTCCCCTCTTCAAATTAATCAACACATTTCAAAATTCTGGCATGAATTTCAAAGTGTGCTTACCATGTCATAGTAAAGCCTCTGTACTCAAAACTCCAATCCATGTTCTCTGCTGGCTGTCATGGTGAGAGGTAGGGCCATATGATCACCTCTGGATTCTGCAGACCCAGTTAGTCCACCAAAAATCAACACAGGAGCATCAGTCAAAACTATCTTTTCCTAATAACAAAGGCTTGAGACTCCAGTGATGTCCCATGAGAATGACACTGCACAAGACGGGAGGACAGAGCTGCCCATGAGTTAGGTGGAGGGTCCCACACTAGATGCTGCCAGGCCCAACAGGGCTATGAGGAGCAGAGATGGATAAGTAAAACCAGCTGGAGCCAGGCTAGGATTAGGCAGGGCACAGAGATCTTAACAAAGGGACCTGCATAGCTGCAGCCATGGGGAGCTCACACAGAGTATGGCTGTGTTTTCCTCTTCAGCCATTTGATGAGCTGAAAAGCTTTCCAAGGGAAGGTCTTGAATTCACTTGCAGCTCAAAGAGCAGAGACCAGTGGCAGGAAGTAGGGTGGGAACCAGCCACATTCAGAGCCCTGAGTCCCACTGAGGGACAGGACACGGGGATGGGAAAGTACAGCCATTGTGTGTGGGAAGGATGGCCCAGAGACATGGGAGCTGCAGAGAGGCTGGAGGAGAGGCAGCTGCATGCAGAGCCATCAGCAGAGGTTAATTTTACAAACTGAAACAACAATACTAATGATATAGGCATGACAAGCCTTGTTGCAGCTGGTTTGGGATTCAGCTGGCTTGATGTTGTTTTGATTAGCCTGACATTCAGCTGGTGGGATGCTTGCATGGGCAGTCATGTGGGCAGGAGGATAAACACAGCTGAGCAAATCTGGTCCCTCGTCTTGCTTCTCCACAAGTAAATGGGGAAGCTTATCCTTGGCTCAGGTAAGAGCCATCCTCCCTTCCACGTTCAAAAATGTGCAGCTGTATTTAATAGCAATGTATCACAGCAGCTTTTGTGGTAATTTTGCTGATGTTTATTGCTATAAGCAAAGTGCAAATGCTTTTAAAGCTGTGTCAAGCTGGTAAAATTCAGCTGTGAAGAAGAAAAAAAAAAGGTACTGATTAGCTTGAGGAGAGAAGAAGGGGAAAGGAGCAACGTCCTGAAGGAGAAAACATGACGATTTAAACATAATTCTTCCTCGTTAATATACCTCTCTAAAAAGCCCACTTTCAACCAGCTCTTCGCTGCAGAAGCTGGACAGAATTTGTTCAAAGCCCATATTTTTGTTCCTATAGTGTGTTAATGGCAACTGTTCGTAAACACACATACTGCTGGCTCTAGGGTACCAGGGAGGAGAGAAATAGAAAATATAAAGCCACTGGAAGGGGGAAAAGTAAATATGTGAATGGGATGAGAAAGAAAAACTGCCATCAGCCTCCCATCTTCTGAGGTTCTCAGACCCCTTCAGATATACTCTGTATCTGGTATCCCTGCCGCCATTTTAAATAGAAGGTTTGACTTTCTCCACTTCCATTACCCTTGAAGAAGACTACATATCTTTCCCATAACTAATATAAAAGGACAAAAGAAAATGATCTTAAACTGACAACAGTATAGTCTGTCTTTTCCACCTTCCCCTATAGCATCTGAAAATTTGAATTTTTTCATGATGAACAGCAAAATAAATTCTAGCAGCCACAAGCCTCTCTGGGTGTTAATAAATGAGCAGTGCACACACAGACGGCTGAAAAAGCACAGCCAAGGTTTTGTACCTCATGGTGGACCCAAGGCTGGAAGCTCAGGCCTACAGTTTGTCCCCCTGACAGGACCCTAGTGTCCTGTGAAATCTTCATTACCCATGAACATGAAGAAATTCCTCTTCAGAGCACCTAACCATTCTGAAACAACGTTCTTGGCTAAAACAAATACTTGGAGGTCTAAATGTGAGGATTTAGGATAATAAGAATCTCCAAATGCAGAAATGTGGACTCTGGAGAATGTAGGCATACAACCACAATCAGAAAAAAAAAAAAGACAGGGTTGAAGATTGCCATTGTACAGCAAACGTGAGATAGCAGCAGAGGCTTGGAGGCAGCAATTCCTGTGGTCCTATGGACCATAACCAGGAGACACAAGCTGAAGTCCTATTTAGCCCTACAGGCTGTTTTAAGCGATATGGAGAGGTAGTGTCTGGGTGCTTCTGCATTAGCATTTTTCTTTGTATCAGAGTACATTTCGCAGTGAAAGTCCCGATTGCCCCCACATCAGGGCTGCTGAGGGATGGTAACCTCCAGATTACCACTACCTCGTTTGCAAGAGGTTCCTCCTCCTTTCCCAGTTCTGCCATTTATGGTGTGTGTAAATACTCCCTAATTCATTTTGTATCAGTCAAGGGATGTCAAGGCACATTAGCTACCTAGACTGATATGAGGGACATGTAACAACTCCATTGAGGAGAGAGGCAGTAAGCCTTTCACCAGCACAAGTCTGATGAATATTCATTGATCTATTTGCATCCAGTAAAAGAGTTTGATGCTTCTGTGAAAGACTACTTTATCTCCAGTTCTGCTATCTGTCCTACTGACAGTGACATCCTCATTAATTAGAATGCAATGAGTATAACACACTTAGATATTGCAAAGCAGGACATAGAAAGTCAAGATGCTTTGTGACCATCTGTGAGCAGAAAGAGAAGCAAGGGATTTTGAAAAGTAAGCATAAAAGAAAACAAAAGACATAGATGTTCAAAAGGATGAAGAAAATAGTTTGCCTAATACTGTTTGCCTCAAACTTGCCTGAATAAGAAAAATCTCCAAAATTCATGTCAGTGGGACGTGAGTCAAAATTATTTATATGAATTTACTTAAGCAAGGAGTGCAATGTATCCAGTTTAATTTATCTTGGCTTTTTGATTCTGCTATTCTGTATAAGCTATATGTTACATACTACCACTCGAATAATGGACTTTTTTCACCTATTGGGCATTTGGTAGAAGTAACTAAATAAATAAATTATTCCTTGTATATCATTCAGACATTTAGAAATCAGGTATTACAAAAAAAAAAAAAAAAAAACCTACTTTTGACCTTTTTTTAGTAAAATATACCAAAACTCCTTGGAGAAGACAGTTTGTCATTCAACTAGCACCAAGAATGCTTGATCCATCATCAACAAAGTAGTTTGGATGTTGTATCTTTACAGAGAAGTAACAGTCTCTAGTGAGCCAAAATTTGTAAAATTTACTCAACAACAACAAACTTTTTATGGGTACAAAGACTGTTAGAGTTGTTACAATTAGTTATAACATGCCTCAGTCTTAATCCTGGTACACCAACAACAGAGAGCCTTTTTCTTGTCATATAAGGAGCTTTTTCCACATGGAGGAAGATTCCTCTGTCTAAAATCAATGCATCATTCCAAGGCAGGGGCAGCATCAGGATCAGTGTGTGGCTCCCTGTGGGCTGCAGTTCAGGCCAGCACAATGTGAAACTGAGAACATCTCTAAATCCTTTCCTCCATCATTTCAAAACCCGCTTTTGCATTGCAATCAGGAGAATTGCAAAATCGATGCAGTCTAAGGTTTGGCACTCTTGCCTTCCATCTGGGAGGATACTCCAGAAATGGCCACAACAGCAGGGCTTCTCTGCCAAAAGAGACTGTTTAGCTGTCCTTGGGTTGGATTCAATGAAGATTGAGTGTATTCTTGCTTAAATACATCTAATTTCACCTCGACTTCAGGAAGTTTTCAACAGCAATTCTCTTTGCCTCTTCCTTTGTCCATGTGTAACAAAGGGAAGGGATTTCAGTTATTCACAGCATTACAATGAACAGCAGTGAGAGTAACCATTCTTTAATGGATATTGTACCCCAACAGCACCAATGGTGTAGTCTTGCTGGCTAGCAATGGCTGGATGCAAGCTAGCTGCACAGTCCACTCAGAAAATATTTTATCAGAGATAAAGTAAATTGGTTGTTTCCATACGAAAAAATCGAGTTATTCTATCATCTTTAACTAAATACAATTCTTCCTTGGGGAAAATATATAAATAAATAAATAAAAGTAAAAATAAAAATAGCAGTCACATTGTCAGGATTATCCAGGACACCGAGTACAAAACACAGAGGCACTAGAGTAAATGCAGAAACTTGCTGACATAGGAAAGACAAACTAAAGGATTAAGTGAAGAGATTTAGAATTCCAGCAGTGAAAGTGAAGTATACTCCATATCCTAGTTTAGTATCTGTTGATAAGTTCTAATGTTTATGAGTGCACAAACCTATACAAGACTGTCTCAGGAATTCAATATCTGTGGGACACCAGTATAGTTTTGTAAGTATAAAGCTGCTGTAAGGAAGACTGAATTGAATCTCTCCTTAAATCCATTCCTGATTATAGGGTGGGCCACACTGCTCTCTTTTCACTGTATCTTGAAGCATTTATCTGAGGGCTTGCAAGCCAAATCCAGTAGCTGATCATCTAAGGGTAGGAGGTGGAACCCAAGTGCTTGTAAGAAGATCCAAGTTAGTATATAGCCATACTGTAATAAAAAATTCATGCCAGATACAATTTTATAGCAGGGTTGACAATGCATGCACAAAGCAAGCAATTCCTAACGGCGGAGGCTTACTGGGGTGAGGGAAATGGGTATTTTTCCCGTGCCAGAAAGGTGACCACCCATGGAAGGATCTAGAGCGCAAGTTAGGAGGAAACATGATCCCAGATGAGGAGCAGTACGTCCTGCATCCCCACCCCAGCACCCCAACTGCTGCGGCACACCCAGATCTGCAGAGCTTCTCTCCTTGCTGGACAGAGCTAGCCAGCCTGCATACATTGGGAGAGCAAAATCTAATTTTCCCTGATTTGCCCTGCCTTAAATAAAGTGGAAGCAGAAAGGAATTTGAAAATCACAAGTGTCCTCAGAGCAATGTGAGAGCAGCAGCAGAGCACAACCACCACAAAATGGTGGTGTGATAGCTAAAGACAACTGGTCAGAGCTTTATTCTTACTCTCTGCACAAAAGATGGGTCAGACGTGTTGAGCCAGACTGTCTTTGATACAGCTACTTCATTCTTCTGATCACTATTACTGTTTGTATCCTGCCATTATAAATAAAGTTTTAAAGGATCTCTGGTTTTAATTTTCTTCATAATATTTCATTTTCAGATGTATTGCCAAAACCACTAGCACAAACCCAAAAGAATATAAATAATGAAACTATGTATTTCATGTCTGAATTAAGAGTATACTTTTTTTCCATCTGTATTTGGAAACAAATTGTTTTATACATTATATTTATTTGAGAAAATATGTAAAACCTCTTGTCAATACTAAAAAAAAAAAAATTAATATCATTATTTGATGTCTGACATAAAAATCCCTGCTGCTGGACTGAACAGAAAAACCTTAATTGCACCAAGCTGCTATCACACAGGCTATTCCATAAGTGACTATCTTGACTGAATTAAAGCTTTTCAGTTCCTTTCTATCATTTATTTCATCAAAGATACTTCTAAAAAGAAAATCTTGCCTTCATCCAAAAATACATCTGGCTGAAAACAGCTCCAGAGATCTCCATGAAAAGTGCTTGAATAATGAAGCCTGGAAGCAGTTGCCCAACATAAGAAAGCTCAAACAGGGCATGAGTTTTTATCATTATGGTCCCTACTACCACCTCACCAAGGCCTTGAGATATTTGGATTCTGAAATCAGGACAGAGTGCGACCACATACATAGGAACAATACTTTGCCAAACTCAAGGTGTAAAATTTTCTTCATCTAGAAAAATTTCCTGGGTGCCGGGGGAGGAAGTCCCCTGTCACAGAATCACAGAATCACAGAATCACAGAATCACAAGGTTGGAAAGGACCTTCAAGATCATCTAGTCCAACCGTCATCCTATCACCAATACTACACACTAAGCTACTAAACCATATCTTGTAGCACCTTGTCCAGGCGCCTCTTAAAAACCGCAAGGGTCGGTGACTCCACCACCTCCCTGGTCAGGCCGTTCCAGTGCTTGACCACTCTCTGAGAGAAAAAGTTTTTCCTGATATCTAGTCGAAATCTCCCCATGCACAACTTGCGGCCGTTACCTCGAGTCCTATCATTAGTTAACTAGAAGAAGAGGCCGACCCCCTCCTCATCACAACCTCCCTTCAGGAAGTTGTAGAGTGCAATGAGGTCTCCCCTGAGCCTCCTCTTCTCCAGACTGAACAATCCCAGCTCCCTCAGCCGCTCCTCATAAGGCTTGTGTTCCATACCCCTCACCAGTTTTGTTGCCCTTCTCTGGACACGTTCCAGAGCATCGATGTCTTTCTTGTAGTGAGGGGCCAAATGTCGCCATGGAAAATCTTTGCAATCTAAATTTTCATGAATGCTTGAAGAATTGGCTTGGCAGGCCTCAGTAGGTCTAATCCTGGAAGCCAAATTTGACTATCATTTGCATGAGAGAAGTCTGGATTCATTCTACTGGCGCCAATCAGCTGTCCTTGGAGTGCTGTCTGTGCTCAGGGCACAACCTAGCACACCTCTGTGCTGTAGCAAGGGACCACCCACGGTGCGAAAGCTAGTCACTTCTGAAGCTTATTAGATTCATGGATTCATTATTGAACCGTCACTACAGGTTCAGACACCAGTCCTCAGACAAACTTATTGCACATCACAGATTCTTTTATTTCCATTTTGTAAGCAGGACCAAAATCTGACCTTGTGTCTATTTTCTTTTAAAGCAGTTTATGGACCGTGACTGTACTTGGTTTCTGTCACAGGCAGTCCCTCTGAAACCTGATAGGTAAGTAGGAACCCGCTGTCTTTTCACAGAAGTTAGCATGGCACAATTCAAGTCCTAAATATGAAGAAGCTGGCTCACATAAATCAGTTTGTCAAAGCTTTCACATGGGAAGAGATACAAAATTGAGACATACCAGAACAGTGAGAGTGTCAGTATGAGAAAGCTGACACTGTAGCTTACATAGCTTCACTGTCCCTTTACTGGTGAGCTACCACCAGTTATTGTAGGAGGAGATGGGTTGGCAACTCTCCACGAGATAATAGCACTACTCCCCTCTCCTCCCCAGGCAGAAGACATGTTTTTCAACATCCTAAGCTACCTCCTGGGATGCACTACACAGTCAGGCACAGTCAGCAGTTACACAATTTTATTACTGTAATAAATTATTACTCATTTTCATATGTCTTTGATTTGGGAGTTTCAAGAGAGTGCTCAGAGAAAACCATTTAACAGAGTCATTCAAGCCTAAACAGAAATTACTGGAAACATTAATTTATTCTTGCAAGATTATCTAAGCTAACTTTGAAGCCCTAAGAAGTTCAGAGTTGATTTGGACTAACCCAAAATTGCCAGACCAAAATGCTCCAAAACAATCAGGAGAACAAAGTACTGCCTTTGCTATGCACTAGTTACAACTACATAGAAAGAGACCATGCAGTCCAAATACTACATTGCTCATCCTGTATCAGAATTGTCTTTCAGAATTTCAAAAGGCCACAAAGCTTTTTGGAGTTTGGAGAAGGGGCGGGGGGGGATCTCAAGTTTGAACATGAAAGTGTTAATCCACCCTCAGGAGATATATCAAGCTTGGCCAAAGGGATCAAAGCAATATTGGTGTTTTTTATGTGATTCCAAGCTGGCAACTTGTATGCCAAGTTTCAGCATGATATTGTTTCAAACAGTTGCGATGATAATGTAGAGTTCCTTGAAAACCAACCAGTTTAGTAGAAAGTACAGGAAAAATTACAGTGTAAAGTAGGTCCTATGGGTCCAGAACAGGTGTCTCACTTATGAGGTAGGTAGTCAGATATGAATGAAACGTCCTGTCTTTGGTACCTGAAGATAGAGGACACGTTTTTCACTCTATCTCCAAAAGAAATCTGGTGATTATTGGAGAAATTGAGGAGCTAACAGAGTTGCTCTGAAATAAGCAGAAATAAGAAAACTTCCAGAAAACTGTGATGTCTACAATGTTATAACATCTATGAAATCCTTTTACCTAAACTTGCATCACAGAGTTGAAGTTGGCAGATCTGGAAGACCTTTTCATTGCAGGAGAGTTTCACTTCTTGAAATTTATGAAAGTGTTAAGAAAGAAGAAAATACAAATATTATAAAAATAATATGAAAATCTGCTTCCTCTTTGATCAGATGATGTGTCTAGGTACAAGGTGATCTTTGGGGTTTAGGAGAACATAGGTGGCTGGTAGGATGAAATCTATTATTCCTGTCTGAACACATTATCTGGCTGTTAATTTCTTATGCCTTACAGATTACAAGCCATGCTGGACCAGCACATTTCAGCTAAAGATTTCCACTTTACAAAATTTTATTTCATTGAGATGCTAGCACTGAGATGATGGTAAATAAAATAGACTGCAATTCATAATCCTGCTTGAAGCCAAGCATTTTAAAGAAGGATAACATAAGGCATTTCAGTCTTATTGTAGTAAGACATTGCAATTTTTAAGTTGTGAAGTAGCTTTTCATTAATTTCATGGAAATCCTGAATATCTTATTTTGTAAGGCTCCAAAATGAGTTACCTTTTTTTTAAGTCAGGTCTCTTGAGGAGCAGAAACTAACCAGATCAGTGTAGAAGTGCATTGGTGCAACAGTCATGTATGTGACCTGGCAAGGAAAAGAGGACTAGTAAACGGGTTCTGTTTGACTGTTCAGACGAGTTGCCAGTCCCCCACAGGAGCATCATGTGTACCTTACTTTTCATGCACACTCCATAACTCATGGCTGCAGTACCATCCGAAGACATCGCTATGCTCCAGCAGCCACCCAACCCAGACTCCTCCTCAACCTGACCCCCTCCAAACCACACTCTAGTCTAGTGCCACCAAGGGCCAGTGCCACAGTTGTGCACAGACCCTTACACCCTCTAGGACCTCAACATCAAAATGAAATTGAAAGTCGTCTTTGCATGGGGCGGGGGGGGGAGGGGGAACGACGACACCTGGAGAGACCTAAACTTAGTCTGTAAGAAATATGCTAATACTAATAATAATTTGGGAGTGAACTTTGTGTCTGAAAAGGGATGTAACTCAAAGAATTTACTTAAAAAGAAACTGAATCAAGTGCATGCTAACACAGTGCCAGCAGAGCCCACCAGCAGAGCTCATTTGGCATCTGAACATCACCCTTTCTGAGCATCTCCCCTATCACAGGGCACAACGTTGTCCTCAGCTCATCAGGTCAGCATCTCTGCAGTAAGATATCACGAGTGAAAGAAGATGACCAGGATTGCTTTCCCCCAGACTAGTCGTGGCTGAATGCTCCCAAGAGGTCGCACAAATGCTCATCAGTCCCATTCACTCCAACACATGTAAAATACCACAGATTTCAGTAGCACTTGAAGCAGAGCCTGACACCCAGGTCCTCGCCTCCAGGGGAGCTCTCTGACCATGAGGCTGAAGAGTTACATTCATTTCTTTCAAGACTGATGATTGCTTCTTGGACGTAGCTACCTCTGCGAAAACTCCCAACCCCAGTGGCAATTGGAACCCTGCAGCACATCACACAGTTTACATGTGTACAACCTTCCCATGGACCAAAAGAGGGAAGACTCCACTCCTGCATTACTGCATGGAGAGCAGCAAACAGCTGTACAGTTCTTGCTAAGTGCAATATATTGCTTGGGGTTTGGCTGCCATTAGGGGCAGTGCTACACCCCTTCCTGGAATATACCCCAGAAGGCTTTTCATCCAAGCTAATGTTAAAAAAAGCCAAATACCCAGCTAGCATAAGTGCAGCTTCACTGCTTGAGTAAAAACAATACGGGCTTCTGATAGCTGAGGATCTGCCCTACCAGTCCTTTGAAAGCTACAGGCAATGGAGAGAGAAAATAACCGCTACGAATTCATGTAAAAGAATAGCAAGGCACCGAGTTCTCAAATAGGCAAGGATGTAGACAGTAAAAAATGTTCATGGCAACTAAGTGCAATTTAAATGAATTAGGGCCTCTGCCTTCAGAGGATGAGGATTACAAGCTTCTGCAGTAATGACAGAGCAGCAGCGTGTGGAAGCAGCGTCATAGCTGTACTCTCTCCATCTGCTTCATGCTGATAATTGTTTAGCACAGGCATCAGCATGGTACAACCTTACGGATTCACATCATACTGGTCCTAACAAGATTAAGCTAATTATTTTGCTACATAGCACAGCCTGTGAAGTCAGACAGGGTAATCTGACATGTCACTCAGAACTGGAGAAACTACTCTGGAAAGCCTGTAGAGTCTTTGAAGCTTCACCACATCTTTAACTTTCAGGGACAGTGCGTAGCTAGCTCTAACAGATCCCACGGCGCTGTGCTGACTGACTCCCCCTGGGAATCTACCCAAAAAACATGCAGCTATGGCTGGAAATTGTTGCCAGGGAAGGGCCGCACAATGCATAACCGGCTTCTTGTTTACCTGAGCATCCAAGAAAGGTGAGCATGGAGACAGGACACTGGGTAAAAGGGACAGACCCAGGATTCACAACTCA
Source organism: Chauna torquata (assembly GCA_013399475.1). Classification (NCBI taxonomy): domain Eukaryota; kingdom Metazoa; phylum Chordata; class Aves; order Anseriformes; family Anhimidae; genus Chauna; species Chauna torquata. Next base: position 11,843 of record VXAL01016608.1, read on the forward strand.
CACAACCAGGGAAAAGGGTGCACAACAGCCTTCTAGGGTGAGACAGTGGCATTTTTAGCAGTAATAGTGCTTCAGGCTCCCGCATGGCAGAGGAGCTGTACTCCTTTCTGCAGCATCAGGCTGGCATCTGCAGACAAGGAAGCGAGCTAAATTACAACATATCCAAGTTAAGCTTGTCGTTCCAGCTCCATCTCTCACTACATTAGTCTTAAGCAAGCAGCTGCAAAGCTGCAGGTGGAGGTTTGAGCACAGGCCACCAGGAAAACTCACCCAAACATGTCACATCACCTCTTTCCCAAAGCCCCATAGCCCTGCCCCTACAACAACATCAGCTAGCAAACGCACTGTTGTAAGGGTACACTTCCAACCCCACAACAGGAACTTGACCAGAGCAGGAGAGTTGTGGGACTGGAAACCACAGCCATAGCCCCTCATGTGGCCCTTTGCGTGTCAGCAAGGGGAGCAACAAGGCAGTAATGAGAGGTAGCATAGAAACAGGGTTGGATCTTGCTGCTCTATGCTTCACAAGAAATCACTAGATAAATAGCAAAAGGAAAATTGCAAGTGTTTTACTCTTTTGCAAATGTTTTCAGACTCAAAGCTTTTGCATGACAGATTTGAATTAAAACCATTGACCCATACCCCCCTCATCAAATCTGGATGTCATAACAAAGTCCTGTGTTTATTCCCAGTACTGCAGTGTACCAAGTTCATGACCAGGATCCGTGATGTCTAGCAAGGGGGCACAACTAACATAAGCACACAATTAGCTATCATAAATAAATTGACGCTAGCAGATCTCATCATCACGCGTCTTCCACTACATCTAAGAGAAGAGGCAGCTATGTGACATCTTCTAGTATTCAGCTAATAGCCATAGCATGAACAGAAAGAGGAAAAAAAAATCAGCTGCTGAAAGTCTCACTCTTTAGGTTTGCAGCCACACTCAGTAGCAGCGCATATTACAGATATTCTGCTCCAAAATAGAAACTGAACTAATTTCATCCCCAAATCCTCATGTTTAGCCATTAAATTACTCAGAGGTAGGAAGCAGGACTACTGTTCAAGTACTTTCATTACACGGGTTTAGGCACCACCTAAAATCAGCAAAGAAATACCTTTCTCATTACTGAAGCATAGCTAGTGCATCTGAATTTTTGTGGTAATAATGAATTGCAATTAGTCGGTTACTGGTGCGTGGGGGAGTTACAACACAAGCATTCCAAATGATGCTTAGCAAAGCTTTACACTGTTCATTGCTGAATCAATTTAAAGTCTAATTAATGGTCCATATAATAATCAAATTAACTTGCTACGGATTATCATTACGTCCTGCCCTCAGGAAATGCCTTAAATAAACACATGGAGCTGAAGGAAGGACTCTTTACTAACCCTGTTAGCTCATGAGTGATAATAACATGCCAATTTATAATTCAGGTTGGTTCAAAAACAGCAATAGTCTTGAGATTTGCTGTATAGGGGGCCTAATAAAAATGCATTTCCAGAACTGACGGGAAAACAAGAAGTTAGGAAATACAATCACTGTAGCTATCTTTTAGCAACTAGAAAGCTCCCGAGGAAAAATAATTTTGATGTGAATTAACGTGTCAGTGTCCTATGAACGAATGAAGCTCCCAACAGCAATTTATGGAGAGAGATGGTGTACTCTGATGAAAGTCTGGGGCACTGCAGAGGTAGCAGCATTGGCCACAGCTGAATGAAAGCAGAGGAACCTGCAGCTCCCCTTACAAAACAATGAAAAAAAATGTTCTCCTGTTAAGAGATATGGACATGTTTCCAGAAAATTGCAAGAGCACATAAAAAGCCTTTGAATAATAAGTGCAGTTTTGCTCTGAAAAGCAGTTACATAGCAATAAAGCCTTCCCATTCAACTGACATTCTGCATGTACTCACATTAAGTCTTGATGATATTATTGTCTAAAAATCATTGTCAACAATTTTTATTTGGAATAATGTTACAAAACCAAATGCCTGGCAGAGCCAGTTGAAAATAGTGAGGCCAATGAAGACCTAATTCTGTAGTTCAAGTATATATTAAGTGTTCTTGAGGTGTTTCAGTGACTTCCAGGTATTGATAAGAGTTGATAGAATAAGCTTTGCTATTCACATTTTTGTTTTACAGATGGCAAAAGGAGGTAAAGGAGCTGAAACATGTTGCTGTCAGCCACAGAGAAACCTTGGTGACAGCCCAGAAGAGAAATCAAATTTCTCACCATCATCCCCTGTGCTTATTCATGCCGTAGTACTCCAGTTTTCTTTCCTAACTGTTTAACAATTCTCAAACTATTGCAGTTTTGAAATTCCTCTCAAGCCTGTGACTTCAGTCTTAAGCAGCAAAACAAGGAAAGATTGTTTAACCACCACCAAACAGAGTCACCATGAACAAAAGCCAACACTGATGCAGAATTTGTCTCTGTAATCAGGAAGCATTAAAGGCTGGTGAAGTCTAATGAGGAAAACCACCCACCTGAAGGAATAAACAAGGAAGACACAGCAGTGCAGCACATAAAGAGAGAGTGGAAGCCAATAAATTCTTTTTTCAATAAATAATTAAAAAATCAATGAGCATTCATTTCTCCTTCCAATGTGAAAGCAACTGCAGCCACCACATCAGCCGAGCAGACAGATCTCAGTCACTGCAAAAAAATGTCTGCGTTTGCTAATGCAGCTAAGCTCTTGCCAAACCAGTCAAATGCACATTGGGTTAAAAAAACTACCACTCTTACAATGCAGTGGCTAGAAATACAAAAAAAAGAGGCCTGCTAGATGTGGCATGACATTAGGACAATGGCCACCCCAAGGCCCCTTGTGCAACTGATACCAAGAGAAGTAGGAGTGTGGTTTTTGCTCAGCTACATTAAAAACACAGAAAGGCTAGTTAGTGGAGAGGGAGTCAATGGTTAGCAAGAAAAGAGGAGCTGTAATCAAATTCCACTCAATTGCAGTCTGAAGGTTTATGAATTAGGGGTTTCTTCAAAAACAAAATCGAGAGTACACAAGGTAACCCAAGCAAGGCAGCTTTCCTGAGCTCAATGATGTCAGCTGAGTTGGGAAATAACCCTTTTCTGCCTGAGGCCACTCTTCAGAGCAAGGGGCCAGAAGTTCTTTGTGTTGTTTTAATTTAGAAGTATCTTATGAAGCTAAGTATGTGATGGAACTGTACAGAAATATAGAGGGTTCTGCCTGCTCCTCATTTCACCTCAGCATATACATAGTGTATAAGGAAGATGAATTAGCTTTCCAATACTTAATTTTGGCACATGAAGAAGGAAGTTAATACCTGCAAAGATACTGGCTGTCCTCGGGAGCAGCATGGATTTAGCCATGCTCAAGCCCACCACAGTGCAAACATGACTATGTATTCCCAGGGCCAGCCCAGTCCTGGAAGTGGAAGAGGTTCCTTGGTGGAAACACAGCCCATACTCTTCATTAAACACCTTGTGGTGCTCTGCAAGCGCAACTTGCACACCTTGCACTACGTTCCCATCACCAGGGATGCAGGGGAGTGCAATGCAGAGGCACACATCAGCCTTTCAATGTCGTCATGTGTGCAACATGGCTTATTAGGTAGGAAACCTAGCTTTCCTAAAGTAGGACTGGTGCTTCCATGCTTCATCAGCCCCAGAACCATACTGTGCTTTCCCAGCATCCCCCATCCCACAACACTTGATTAGCACACACAGTGCTGCGTGAATGCCAAGCATCAGCTTGGGTCCAGCACCACTCCAGAGCTACTGAGCCCTCCTGCCACCCAGACCAATGAGCACTGCACAGAGACACTGAAAGTGGCTCAAGTTTGGCCTCCTGAGGTTATCCATCCGAGATGTGTTTGTCCAGGACTGTCTTACTCTGACATACGTCCATGTCTCTAAGTTCTAGTTTTTCCTTCCTATTATCCAGCCTCCTCCCTGGTCTCCCTAGATAGTGAACAGCTGGGAGTACTTAGATACCAGATCACTCTGAATTCAGAAAAAAATGACATTTATCTTTTTTTTTCTTTTTAAATGCCTTGACCAGCTCGTAACAGGATCATCTCATCTCGGGAGAGATTAAGTCAGCTGGAAAGCAACTAGGGTAAATTTTAGCAAGGTTGCACCCAGTTCCTGGGGTTTTCAGTTTTAAGTCTCTGTGAAATGCTGTGCAGCTCCTGAGGGGAAACTGTGTACTGAGGGCATTAAATAAGGCTTTCTATGGGAGCTGTTTATAGAATTTACTGTCACTTACTATAAAGCTCCCAGAATCTTTCTAGGGTGTTTTGAAGATAGCCACAGAAGTAAGATACTGAACTGTANTTAGTTTGTTTCTCTTCAGACACTAAGGGGCCACAGCAATTTTGGGGAGGAATATTTTGTAGGAGCATGTCCACTTTTTTCCTCCTTATGCCCATAAAAACCAGCGACAGGTGCAAAGGCAGAGCAGAGATGTGTGAAAAAGCTGGGCAAGGCTCTTCTGGGGTCACAGAGCTTACTGGTGTGTTCCCATGCAGAGGTCTGAGTCCCTGGGGAGAAGCAGGTCATGCTACTGGCTAGGTAACTCCACCACCACTTGTGCCCAAAACTGAGGCAAGGAGAGGCAGCAGAAGCACTGCCATCCCCCCTTAGAGCCAGAGCAGTGACCACAGAGTGCATTTGCTGTGACAGAATGCTCTCTTTCCCTTATTTTCCCTGAAGGCAGTAATGGATGTTTTTTGATTGTATTAACAATAACAGAAGAAAGCGCTGGCATAACAGAGGGACGTGACATAGCTTTGCCTCCATGATACCATTAACCTGGAAAAGAAGCTCTCGAACACTAGCAATGTTTTATGGCCTGCACTGACATGCCAGAATTAGTTCCAATTTTTTATAAGTTGTTGCCACACATCACATTTTAAATCAGATAATCCCATGCTGCTTGCTTGGCAACAGCAGTGAAGAGTTAGACCTCTCCCTCCAGCAGTACAGTGTAATAACAGCTCCTTATGCACCTGTATTTATCTAGCAAATGTATGTCTAATGAACTGTAAAGATTGTTCTGTAACATTCATATCTCGGAAATATTTCAGCACTTGGCATTAGAGGGCAGTGTATTATTCTTGGGGCATTTTTATCCTTACTAAGCTAAAGAAGAATTGTCAGGGCTTTGCATCAATTTCAGTCCTGAACCTGCAAAAAATCTTACTGAGGAGCAATCACCTGAGTCAAGTCTCACTGCTGTGAGAATTTATTTCCCAAAATAATTATGCTCCTTTTAAGCCAGAGCAGGGAGCTTGTAAACCCCAGCACAGCAATCACCTTGCTACAAAAATCTTCCAGACTGCTGGTGCTCTGCTTATAGACACACCAAGGGGTGCATACTTGCCCCTGGGGCTGTTTCTGGTGCCTGCCACATGGTAGCAAATGGTAAGTAAAGGACAGAGCAAGCTCCTCCATCCTTTCTTTTTTTTTTTTTTTTTTTAATCTCACTATATCTAAATAATAATAATAATAATATATAGGTATATGGGACAAGCATTTATATTCAAAACAAAATTAAAAAATGCTGTGTTTATTCTATACTTTCAAAGAAGTGCACATTACACTTTTCTAGTCGTGAAAGTTTAACAATGCCTTAATTAAAGCAAGCTGACTGCTGGAAATGTGATTGTTTATACTGAATTAACAACACATGATAATTTGCTTCTCTCAAAGTTCATCACTTTGAACATGGAAATGAACTGGATGCTTTGTGTTCATTCAGTAAATGGAATGCTGTAAAGGATTTTTAAAACCTGGATGATTTAACACAAGACAAATGGTACCCATTTTAAGTTAGCTGGGTTCAATCCTACCTTCCCACATAAAAACAGTCTCCTTTTCCCTTGATCTGAAAAAGAATTGTGGCTGATGACAGCAAATCTGAATATGAAAAATATGAATGTGCTACTGACTCCAGGGGAAAGAGTCCCTGATAGTTTATTGGATTTCCTGTAGCAGCTCTTTGATCAGAAAAAAAAAATAATTAAGTGATTCTAAAAAATCTGTCATCAAGTGAATGGTACTGTTGTGATATATTGTATTAAAATACAAATTTAAAAGGGCTTGATAATAGGAAGAACTGAAAACAGAAATACAGGAAACTATTCTGCAGATTTCTATCATGTGGGAGTTAAGTACCAAGCAAAAATGAGTCTGAGCTGTGCTATCAGAACTTAACTGCCATCTTTCCCAAAGTCTGGGGGTGTTATATCTTTGGGGGTGGTCTGTATTTACCACCTTCTGCTAACACTGATTGTAGTATTACATTTCCTTCCTCTTTTGTTTGACAGATGAATAAACTGACTCCTCTCCAACAGAAGACAAAAGAAGGATCTGTACTGGCATTTTCTGGAGAGCTCAGGATAGAAAAGGGGTTTAATCCCTTCTTAACAGGGAGAAACTTCCATCCCTCATCATCCACCTTTCATATTCCTTTCATATTGTTTGATGTATATGGATCAGACACTCTGAGAAAAGTAAGACTCTGAGAAATGTAAATGCCCAGATGTTTGGGTTTTTTTTCAATAGTAAGTAGTTGTAAACCAGTATATTTCCACACATTTTCTTTTCATGTCACACACTATCCCTTCAAGAGGAGCAAGCTACAGACTCTAATGTACAGAATTGCCCTCTGAAAGTGGAGTTACCAGGATCCACCTCAGCAGAGGGGTTGGCCCATAACGTGCTCCACATCACAAGTACCTTCATCTACACTGAAAAACTGCAGTAGTCTAGTAATGTCACCACAAGCATGAAGTTTTACCCACACAACTAACAGGTAGACAAGCACTGATGTGGTCACCGTAGTATCACTGAAGACCAGGAGCCAGTCTGACCATCTCCTGCTGCCAAAAATCTGTACCACCACAGCTGCACTGGGGCTAGATGGGTGTTAACTTCCTTACAACTGACACTTTTTATGCAAGTTTTAGAGACCAGGTCTGCACTATAAATTTATGCTGGCAGGTCTACCTAGAAGGGAAGAGAAAAGTTGTCTCTTACTGAAATGACTGTACTGCCATGCAGATGATACAAAAGCCTTCCCATACAGGAAGAAGTGTCTAACCACTTCCAGCAAAACACCACTGTAGGTAATATGTATTATCTGCCCTCTGTGTGGTTACACTCACACAGCTGTGTAACACAGCCCCTGAGGTATGGACCGTCCTCTGGGGAGAAGTGGTCTCTGTCCTGCTGTAAGCAGAATTTACCTTCTCATCCAACTGGGATGCTGTTTCAGAATGCTGAGCCACTTAAAACCTTCTCTCATCAAAAAGATGTGATGCACCTCTTCCCAGGCATGTGCGCTTTGACTGCCACAGTGGGGAGGGGTCGGGCACCTGATTTTGGTCAGCTCGAGCTGCTGTGAAGCTGTGTCCAGGAGCAACTAAACCAAATAGCCACCAAAGGGTCCCTGTAGAGCTCATGGGGGGAAAGGAGTTCTCAGCAAAATTCATCTCCTCTGAAATAAGGATGAAATGCCAGATACTTCGAGGTTCCTCTTTCAATCCACTCTCTCGCAAGGAAGCTGAGTGTGAGTAGCTCAAGTCTAGGCATGTGGTTGACCTCTGACACTGGGAGATGGGAATCCCATCTTTTGGTAACTTCTATTTCAGGAAAAAAAAGGTCTTTGCTTAAGAGGGTTCCCATTGCAGCCAACAAAACATATGTGTCAAGAAGAGAATTTTAACTACAGTTATGGCCATTAGACAAAAAAGGAAGATGATAAATGTAATATGTGCCTTCCTTATAAGCAGCACATGCAGAGTTTCCTTATGAGCAGTGTATGTGCATTTATACAGCTTTGGCATATATACATACTCATTATCAGTACAAAGTTTTCAGATCTCAGACATTAATTATATGAAAGCCAGCCTTATTTGATGATAAAAGAAACTGTTCCTATTCCCACTGTGACACAGTGACAAAATTCCTAATAACTTCAAAAGTAAGCAAGAATAGATCAAGCAAGCAGGTGACCTTTTCCCCCCTTCCAGTTTTAGCTTTGTACATCTAATATTTATGCATGAAGATCAGTATCGTGAAATAATAATACCTTCAGCTTTTGACTAACCATGAGTTTGGAGAAGTGAAAGGAAAATAAAACATGAAGAATCCACATCATCAGCTTAGAGCAGTGGGAAGTGGAATAGCACAAAACTACTGCTCTGGACATTTGGGTAGCGGCAAGGATCCTGCTCCAGCAGTGGGCTGAAATAAGACAAACCAAAGGGATGTGCCCATGGGTGCGCATGTGGGGGCCTGGGATCTGAAGAAACCAGATAAGATTATTACTTGTTCAAGCCCAGTAATTCAGTCTTAATAAAGGAACTGGGTTCCTCAGGTATGCCAGAAGTCTTTTATTCCTTTAGGATTTTATTTGGGGGNAAAATAAAGACGAAAAACGTCCTAAGACTCTCTGCCAAGCTGTCCAGAGAACATTCAGTTTTTATCAGTCCTGTGCATAATTTTTTTTCACAGAGATGGGTCTAATGTTTGGGAAGCCAGGAAGGGAGGTTAGTAAAATTGAAGCCAAAACAGTCAAAACTGTGTGCTTTCACTTCAACTCCACTGAAGACAGTGGCTCAGGTCTTGTGGGAAGCTTAAGATCCTTAAAATACAGTACAAATGCAACCTGAGCAGTTTGTGCTAGCAGGTTTTTAGGATGTGTGATAAATAACGCAGGCATTGGGCCAGGTGCAGATGTCTTTGGAGCCATGTGGTAGCAACAAGTCTAAAGGTGCTTCCTGGGGTGCATCCTGCAGCAGGAGGTAAGTGCTTGGCTCTCCAGCGTGAGCTACAAGACCACACCAAGAGAGGCCACTGCTCCCATGACCTGTTTGGGAGTGTGCCACCAAGGTCTGCCAGTATCCCCTACCCCTCTGAAGGCAGCACGCTGTCCCTACAGGAGCCTTTCTGTGGGAGCGGCTCCTCACTTAGCACCAAGATTTTCTTTACAACTAGTAGAAACAATGCATCTGGAAAAAGCATCACACTTAGCATTAGCTTACAGAGGCACAAGGCCTCATCAGCAAAGAAGATGACAAGACCCTGGGTATCAGGCTTGACTGTGAGACACGCTGCTTTGAGTGCCACAGCCGCACAGCAGCCCCAGTGGGTCTTCAACACTGAGAACGGAACCCTTGGGCTGATGCTTTCCACCCTTTCCTTCCCACCAAAGCAGCATCTCCATTTCCTACCAACACAGCCCTTCCCTACCTCCTTTCCAAACACCAGAGCTGCCAGATACAGACAGTCATGTAGAAGCCTACTGACCATCGCCTTCATCTCCTCTCCCTTACCTTTAGCACAGGCAGTGCCTGTGCTGGGCACAGCACCCCTGTGGATAACCAGCCTGGACAGCACCACCACAAACCAGAAAACCCTCTATACTTCTTCCTGCCAAGGTTAACCCAGCACAGCCTATACAGGGGGAAAGGGAATGGGTTGCGCAAACCTCCAGCTCTTTGTGTGGAAGCAAGCAAAGACAAGACATCACCATCCCCAAATCCCAAGGAGTAGGAGTATACTGAAGAACATACACAGTTCAAGTACAGATTTCTGATGAGTTATATCCTGCATGGGACCACAGGTAGACAAAGGGAAGTTATGACTTGCAGTGTCATAATCCCCTCCTCTGAGATCTCTAAGGGTCAACACCTCTTATATGGACTATATGAACCTATATGTAGTCTGCTTCTACTCTAATTCACAATAAGTATGTTGGTGATACCTTCCACTACTCCACAATTACATCTACAAACCAGCCCAGTTCCCTGGCAGCTCAACTTGCATTTAAGAAATAAAGAATACTTCCTTAGGATTAGTCCAAATACAAGTGTCTTTAATAATTTAGTTATTTATTTTTTTATTTTATTTTATTTTAGAAATCACAGTTTGAAAGCTGCTTCAAGTATCACTTCTTTTGTATCTTTACTCCAGAGACAAGCTCAGTGCAACCCCATTGACATCAAACAAATTGCACCAGGAACAAACTTAGTTCATTAAAACACTACTACTCCTATTCTTCCTTTTTAAGAAGGAAAAGCCTACCCTTAGGATGAAATATTTACGTGGAATAAGTTAGTCCCAGACTTCAAATAGCTGAATGGGGAGCTGCTGCAAGAAGGGATTATAATGGAAACAGCTTCAGAGCTCTGAATGTAGTAGGCTGGAGAGGAAGGCCTTCAAAACCATATGCCAAACTGCTGTGCTCAAAACCACTATTAAACAAAGCACAGTTCTGAAAATATGACATTCTGTATAACCACACCTAAGAAAACAATATTTTAACAAATGTTTTCCTTAACCACTGTGGTCTGTTGGGACACAGTTCCCCAAAGAGCTACACAGATAGCACAGACCAACCTTCACTCTTGGATTTGATATTCACAGCTGCTGGAACAAGCCAGTTCCTAACTCACTGCTTACTCCTTACAACCTTCAGGACATTTCCTCACATACTATTTTAGATACCACCCCCACGAAGTCTGTAACCCCCCTGAGTTGACTGCTCTTGAGGTAGGGGCAGGGAGAGAGATGCCATCAGACAGGTACGGACTACCCCTCCCCCAGGTTACCATGATGCAATAGCTTGAATTTCAGTTCAGCTGCTGGCTGGAGTAGAGGAATATACAAGTCCCTGCAACAACATCTCACTGTGGGGCAGGGAAGACATCTGAGGACAATATGCTCTTAAGCCACTTCAACAGCAGACGCCTACGTGCAGGCCACAGGGTGTTATCTGAATGCTCTTAGGGGATTGCTTTTGATGGGCCACCAGTGGAAACAGGATGTATGACTTCCAAACCCCGTGCAAAAAATTCTTTTCCAGTCGCATTTGATGCTTGGCTCTGACCCAGCGCTTCTACCTCCTTGTACATCCATATGTTCGCCATAATCAACTCTCCCACGTCCGCCAGGAGCAGAATGTCACGGCATAGAAGTTAATGCTGATGGAACATTATCTCCTACTAGAGTTGCCTTGGGCGACAGGGAAGAAAAATGAGCTAGCAACGTGCTTTTGCCTCTAATACCTATGAGTCCAACCAGAGAGGATAAACAGCTGGAATTTTCCACTAAAATAAACAGTAGTGACATTTAAATATCATTGGTAAAATTAGGAATGACCAACTAAAAGAGCAGAAAGATGTTGGTCATAAGTTTGTCAGCAGTACATCTTAAAAAATAGCGACATTCTGTGATCTAAGTCTTGTGGTCAGGAAGAAGAAATTACATGCCCAGTTTGGGCAAAATGCTGCAAACTGTGAGCACGTGCAATGGGCATTTTACAAAGGAACTGCAAGTAATTGCTATTGATGTAATGCCTTATTAAAAAGTTTCTTTTTTTTTAAATGTATTTATTGCTCAAACACCAAGTAGCTGATATACTCTATCAGAAAACTAGCTCTCTCTTCACCTCAGGATCAATGCCTAGCAATGGAAAGTGAGGGCAGAGGCGGCAGAACTTCTCCCCCGGGTCCTAGAGACATGGTGGGTCTGCTCTCAGTGCAGCACAGCCCTTGCACAGCCAGGCAGGTACAACAGTAAAACGGCTGTTAGAAGGAGAAGTTATTTTAAAAGAAAGTTACTTTACAGATTCATAGCTCCAAATGAAAGCTGGATCAAGCAGAATAGCCTCAAAATCAGCAGCCCTTTTCATTATGGTTTTGCTAAGTCAACATCAAAGTGCTCAGCTCATTTCTGTACGAGGGGCAAAGTCCCCTACTACAAGTGCAAACACCTAAGGAGGGCGGTGGGCCCTCTGCAACCATCTTTGGGAAAGCTTCCTGCTGTCTTCAGGGGCAGTAGGATCAGTAAAGAGTTTAACAACACAAAAGCCAGACCATTCACCTGAAAATCCCAGGTATGGTGGCTTATTGGACATCAGGTCTTATTCTCACTGTCAGCAATTTGGCTTACAGCTGCCTCCAAAATGCTAGTTTGAATATTTTATGTAGACAAGCAACAGAAAATCTGATGGTATGGAAGCAGAATGCAAGATTTTAGTGAACCAAATATGAAATCTGAGAGAGCTCAATGGAAATGATAGAAACTGAGTCACTGAGCATATGGTGCGTCGTATTCCAAACAACAAGCATCTCAGGATGAATCAATTTTTCTGTAAATAATAACACAACCTCCTCACTACACGATCAGAGCTGTGGGCAACTCTTCACCTCTGCATTTTGTCTCTCATCTCCAAGCTTGTAACACTGCAGAATGGAGATGGTGCAATAAATTCCCAAGAAAATATACTATATTAGGAATAACCACATGGTAAGAACTGACTGCAAGTTAGCAGGCTGCTTGCCAGCTTGAAGTCCAATGCATTCAGCCTACTGGCTCTTCTCTGTCCTAATGGAAATTAATTTCTAAATATTTATTTTCACGTTCCTTGTTGGAGCACACATAAGCCTGTCCTAGACCTTGGTTCCAAAATCTCAGCTGCTTCATGGTCATGGCCAGGCTGTGGGGTTTTACAGTTCTGGAGGCTGGTGCCTTCACTCTGCTTGTCCCACACAGCTACTGGACAGACAGGTTGAGACAGACTCTCTGTGGATGGCCACAGTGACAAACAAGGGAGTCCTCACCTCACTCCATAACACTTGTCATAGTTCAGTGCCCAAAGCCTCTATGGTGGACAAGCCAGCCCACAGCAGGCAAGCTGCTCGGGGGAGCAGCATGCTACAGCCAGCTGGGTGTCTCAAAGAAGTGCCATTATTGCCTGCCCCAGTGGCACAGTGTCCCCATGGTCCCCTGCTCAGGATGACTAAAACCCTCTGCTGTCACCTCAGCCAGGTTTTTCCATTTCTGACTCTCCTCACCATCTTATCCATTTTATCTTAATCAGCTTCTCACCTGACTCTTGAGGTCCCCTCCAGCAGCTTCCTGTTTGCACCCCTGCCTTCCACTCCTCCTCTTTGCATGCAAAAGCATCCTGCAGCCCCTCTTTGTACCCTTTCACATTGAACCGAATCCTTACCCTGACACCATGACCTTCCTTCAGTCAAACCCTTCTGCCCATTGCCTCCCAGGATGGAAGAACCTTGTCTGGGGTTCCTCTTGAACTTCCAGAACTGGCTTAAAACTATAGCACTTTATCCACAGTGCTACTGTAACAACCCAGATCCAACTACCTGTCAATTAGTTTCGTGAAGACAAATTCTTCCATCAAAGATTTTCACAGACTGTCATCATTCATGTTTCCTCATTACAGGAGTGAGAGAAACAAAATGAAAAACTCAGACTACCCTCAGCCCTAAATTTTGGTAATTCAACTTTGCTATCTCCTTTTATATCATTTTTGTTTCTTATAAAACTCAGCTTTCTGGTTTAGTTCTTAGAACTGTATGTATCTTTACCCTTACTCTGACCTTTTAGAAATGATGACTATAAGCCAGATTTGGTATTCATACCTATATGACTGATGGTAAAAATAAAAGACAAGTTTTTTTCCCAGGAAATTTTTGCCAAAAATAAAGCATCACACAGATACTTTGTGGGGGGAAAAAAAAAAAAAAAAACTGTTCACTTGAAGCTCCACTAACATATGGGGGTAATGCAGAACAAATCCTATTTTTGATTTTTTCTTAAAATAAATCTGACCAATCTTTGTAGCTGTCCAACAGTAGGCAAATAGCACATACACAACAAAACCTAAAGACTAACAATTCAGTGATAGAAGTCAAAAATATTGTTTAGACTCATTTTCAGGGTCTATTTTGTAAAGGATAACTGGACAGCTTGAAAACATTTCCTGTCAAGTGCGTGGGATGACCTCCTTATCACCACCACAAAAGCTGTTATAAAGCAATACACAGCAGCCATCATTACACAATTGTTGTAAAGCAATACACAAGAGACTCATTACAAATTAAATCCTGGAAACACATAAATTGTTTCTAGTGGCTCTTTGTTTGTTAGAAGCTCCGTAATATCTGAAAGAACTATGTTTAATTCATGAATCCCCTAGTTATCCTCAAAAGGGAAAATCCAAAGTCAGCCTTGACCAATTTGATGAAAATCTATCTTCATAACTAAAAATCTCTAAATGGAAGAATTTCTGCCAGGCAGAATTACAAAATCTTGTGTACAGCCCACAGTTTTCTGGTATTCCTAGAAGTTTGAATCCTCCATCTCTACCTAACATTTCATTAGCAATGCACTTGCATTGCCCTAACAAGTATTGTTAGCATGGCAAAGAGAGATTACAGACTTGAACCATTTTGGAGGAAAATGCTACTCTAACAGGAGAAGTTGTAGCCCATCATTAGCCAAAATTGCTCAGTACTAGCTATTATGTCAAGGAAGAAACACATAGGCCATTGCAAAAAAGAGTAGACCACGCGGTCTAAGCCTAGTATTACACATTTCACTCATTTAAGTAAAACTTTCCCACAGAAAAGGGGCTACCTTCAATGGGATTTAGCATGTCAACAGAAAATTTCCAAGGGGCAACTCCTAAAGCTCCTGTAGTCTGTGAAAATCAGGTCATTAGCGCAGTCTTATAGAGTGCTAAATAACAGGCTTCAGAGACTGCAAAGCTCTACACCTTGGAGCAGGCACTTAGCCACATGGCATAAAGACTTTCAGAACACACACACACACACGTGCAAACTAGTCCATCGTTCCTGGAGCAAAAGCACTGCACTCCTCTACCTAGTAGATTACCTATTCCCTGATTTCTGAAAGGCAGGTGAGAAATATTAACCTGAAGAGAAAATCAAGACTTAGACACAAAATGCACAAGTTCAGAACTTCTAAGACTTATTAAAATATATATATTTTTTTTGCTTACAGTATTCTTTGGAACAGGAGAAGTATTCTCTGGAAGAGGAGAGGAGACGTGCGTATGAAGCATAAATGATTAGCATCTATTAGCCTGGAATTCAAGAAGAAATACATCAGCTGGAGAAGAGAAAATGTAAGTGTGGATTCTTATCATCTTACGTTTTTTCAGGCATTTTTTGAGGTTCTACTCATCTAAACTGTGAGTTGAGCTCCCCTACACAGTACATGGAAAAGGATGGATACTCCCATCTTTAGGGAATTGTGGCCAGAAGACTTAGGATCCGCTCCTGATATTTCTACTGACTTTCTTTACAGCCTTGGGCAAGTCACCTGATTTCTCAGTGTAATTTCTGATAGAACCTTTAAAGTGTATTGGGTACTTGTTTTACAGCCTATTTCAATAGCATCAACATGCACACAGCGATAATCCCCTCATTTGATTGGATGGTTACATCACTAATCCTTATTTACTATCTATGAAACATGGGGTTTTCCACAGTCCTAAGCACTTCCAACTCCTCCTGATCCCAGCTCACAGCTTCCAAAACAAATCTTACACACAATTAGAAAATTCTGACATCATACTGAAAGTTCAAAAGCAATGTGAAAGGCTAATTCGCACTTCAGAAGTCACTTCAAAGCTAGCGTGTCATAGAAAGCCAGGACAACAAAGGGCTGGGTTTCATCAAATTATGTTAAGAATTAAAAGCAAAACAGAATTAGCACAGCCAGGAAGGAAGAACTAAAATGCTGCTCTCGTGACCCAAGCTAGTTATGCTGTGTAGTACTGAACTGCACCAGAAGTTGGTGGGAATACAGCAACATTAGGTCAAACAAAAAAAAATCATCTAGTTTAGTGAACCATCTTGAGCAATGTTAGTGATAGATGCTTAAAAAACGGGGCAATTACAGAGAGATCTCTCTTGCTCTGGGCTAGCCTGACATCTCTAAGCACAAGACCTCTTTCAGGGCTCCTAACCTCCTGAATCACCTTTGCAAACCTGAATTTGATTCATGAATAATTGAACTGATTCTGAAAATCTTAGAGTCTTTAGGCAGTCTTTGCAGGATACATTTTCTAGATACCATTAATGAAGGCAGCAAAACGAGAAGCACAGACACGTCAGTATAGTTAGAGCTGACACAGCTGGAGGCCGTGTATGCAGAGTAACTAAGGATTCTGAAAAGGCACAAGTTCAGGGCGAGGTCTTAGAAAAGTCATTTGACACACTGACAGTTTTTCTGAGCTTTTTATATAAAATATTGACGCTTTGTATTTCTTCCAAAACAAGATGTTTTGTTTTGTTTTGGGGGGTTTTTTTTGGCTGATGGTTACGAATCTCTTCATTTTTCAAAACAAGACTTTTTTTCTCAGCAGTATACATTGTAAGTGAGAGACAGGGAAAATTGCATGTAATTAAATCCTATTGCAAAGACAAAAGCCTTTTCTCTTTAAAGGAAAAGCTAAGGTATATCAACAGAATACAATAAGGAAATAATAGCATTAAGGAAATTATCCTTTTTCAAAAATCTCGTGGAAAACCAGTATTTACAATACATCTGTGGAAGGAAAAAAAAGATAGTGAAGAGTGAAGAGACTTTAAAAGGGCTACCAGAATTCTGCAGCACTGGATGTGTTCTTGTATGAAGGCATCTTTTAATAACAACTTTGTATTTTTGACTTCATGCACAAAGCTTAAAAATAGTTTATGATTGTGTGGATCACTTTTGAATAGAGTGCAAGAGTTATAAGTTTATTTCTAAAGACAGCATATCTGGGTACACTGGGTTCCACCCTGAGCTCTTGTATGCTGATTAGATTACTACGTAATAATGTACAATTTTCTTCCTGTCTGCATTCAGCAGCCAAAATGTTGTCCTTGTTTATACTTTGAGTTGTGTATATCTTCTAAATGTTAAGCTTACAGCTATGTCGTTTCCAATATCACTTAGATAAAATATGTACGCTACGGATCTTCTAAGTCCTATATCTTCCATTCATTAAAAACATAGTCTTTCTGACCAGAACATATGCTTTTAAATTCCAGAAATATATTTTTCAAAAGATGTTGGGAAGAAGTATAAATAACTCCTTTTTGTCTCTAACATTTATTCACAAAATCTTGATAACAACATGCTTATTCACAAAGTATTATTCTGATTTAATAGTATTTCACAATTAAAAAAGTAATCCAGTAAGAATTTATTTAATCTCTTTACTTTGAAAATGGTCTGTTTTAATGAAGAATTTGTTGGCATTTTAACCAAAAAAATTTGGTACAGCTTTAGCTCCTCCTCAAAATCCACATAAACTTATTGCTATTTTACAGGAAGTGATCTGTTGGGCCTCAATTTAGTGTCCTATTCTCTACTTAGAAATAAGGGCTGTTATTGCAAAGAAATACCCAGGTTTGCTTCAGTACTTACCAGATACTTCTAATGGTAGTTCAACAGCAGTTTTATCATAAAGCACTAGTAAGGGTAGATTTGTGTTACATAGTTATCTTGTGCAACTGGCACTGAGGCACTGGAGGGTTCCCCGGATGCCAACACAGGGAAGGTTGCATCTTCTGTTCCTGGAATAATCCATGTGTTTGAGGACACACCACATGCCACAATTTTTATTAAGATAGTCAAAATCTCTGATTTGCTTCTAGTTATTTGTGAGAAAAACAGTCAGTTCCCTGTGGGGATTTAAGGGAAGAGCATTTGAGGACAAAGTAGGTAATGTTACCTTCATCCCCTTGGAAAGTGGGCACATTCCAATCTGGGCACAGCCCAGGCCTTGGCTTCACCCAGTCACTTCTGCCAAAGAAAAATGCAGATTAGCTTCACACAGAGTCTATACATGAAGAATTTAATCAAAACTACCACAAAGACATAGCCTAAGAGCGAGCAACTGTTGAAAAATATTTGTGCTTAAGAAATAAGAGCTTTTATTCGAAGCAGATTGCTTCCATTTCTTACAGATTAAAGTATCTTAAAATCTGCCACAAACCTTCTTGACCCTTTGCTTCTCACAGATGAGGAGATATTATACAACTTAAGTAAGTACATACAGCTAATCTGCTTTGGAATTATGGGTTCTTACCCTGGGAATTCTGAGAGACATATAGCCCATTTGGTTCCTAAAATATTTAGGATAGATTACAAATTATATTTCCTGGTAGTCAGTTGAAATACATCACCCATTGTTCTGATTTCTTGAAATAAAAAACAGATGGAATCTCCCAGGTTCAAAATTGTATATTAAATCAATTTATCTGAAAACTACATATCACACTGAGCAAAAGCATAAAGGAGAAAATTTGATACAGTCCTGATTATCATTAACCAAATGGATCTGTCTTTTGCTCTTTGCCGTAGTCTAAATACTGAAGAGATGGGTAATCATAGCTGTGGAGCACAGTCTACATTATCATATCTATAGATATTATGTAAATAGGAAAAAAATGCATTTCAGTTACTACTTTCCATATATATTAAGAGATACAATAGAATGTGATTTAGAAATGTAACACATATAAATAACTATACATGGAACGTACTCCTCTCCTCTACAGAAAACACAAGATAATGGGTACTATGCCTGCTTGAGCCATTGTATGTTATTAAAGACACACAAAAGAGCAGAATCACTTGTCCTTCAAGTCACCCTGAACCAAAAAACACAGGGTAGTCGGTCTGTATCCATGAGAGCTATGGATCAAGTCTGTGCTGGGTGGCATTCATTTTACCCATATTCAGTCATCTAAATTGTAGGTGTTCTGTCAAACAGGGTTACCTAGGTTTCCTCCACAGTTAGTGAAGAGTGGTATGGACCCCCAAAGGGCAGTTCAGTCTGTGTATCTTAAGAGGAACAAATTAACTTTTAGAATTGGCTTTATCTGTGCACTGGCAACAAAGGGAATCTAAGATGATCTGCATAGGCTAAAATTCTAACTTTCAGTTGATTCCTGCTTCTTGTGCCTTCATCCCTGCAAGTGCAAATCCCTGCCTGTCCAGAATGACAGGTCACACACAACATGTTGGCATGCTTAAAGCCCGCCGGGAATCAGTTTATGCTTTATCAGTATGTTCATGCATGCTATACAGAGGATATGCACACTACATAAAGATCTCTCAGCTCTAATATCTGGATAGAACGGCCTTCAGAGTCTTTGGACCCAGTGATGACACTCCTGCAGCAATGGAGAGACTCCCATTGGCATCATCTGGTGCAGGATGAGCACAGATAAGAAGGAAAACCTGAGAGTTATCCTACCCCTTAATGAAGGGGAACATCTGGCCTGTAAAAGTATGCATTGCATTTTTATAACTGTTTCATCGAGTTTACTTAAAAATATTAGGATTATAAGGATAATTCATAAAATTTATTCACCTGCCCATCAGAATCTTTCTAAGTGTAATTACTTCATGTGTCAGGGTCTGGAGAAGTATGTAGGACTTACGGAAGGTTGAAAGGTAAAAAAACACCACTGACAGAATTCTTTTCCTTTGCAGAGAAACACTACTGAATGAAACATTAACATAAGCTATAAGCAGTTTAAGAAGTAAGTTCTGCTTTTGAAAGTTCAAAATGAGAAAGTGGTTATTCAGACATCATCTTTAAATGAGAACTTAATGTATCCTAAAACAGATGGTTCACAGTTAATGTTTCCTGTATCTAAAATAATTTATTCAGTATCACAAAACAACAACTTTCAACAGCTGCTGAAAATAAACACTAATTATAGCAGGGGCATATAACCATTCATTGTGCCCCAAAATCATTAATAAATCAACATGTACATTCAGAGATGACAGAAATAGTCATAATAAATGGTACCCTGTTTTGTGTATGTGTGTTTTTAAACTAAACAGACTGCACCATCTGTGGTTAATTATTCTGGGATCATTGCCATTATTTTATTCAAGTTTTGTTATCTGGTTTTAATAAATGAATGAGGTGTTAGAAAAATCCTTATGTGAATGGAAATAATGCATCACTACTGCTTATACAGGAATCCTGATATTCTATCAGCTTCCTTTCTTATCTCCAGAAGACATCAGACATGACTATTAGCACACCTTGTGCTTACCTTACTAACCTTCATTTAGAAAAGCGTACACGCTTATGCAACTAAATCCTTATGCTTCCCATTTCAGCTTATCCTGACAGACTGCTCTGGTTAAAGTCATCCATGGATGCATCTTTCAGACAATCTGTTTGGATTTTTTCAGCAAAAGTGGTTAAATGTACTTAAAAATGAAATCAGGAGAACATAAATCATTTAAAATCTGGTAGTCCTTCTTAGAACATATGTAGGATCAGAGCCAAATATGAGACAGACCCAAGGAAGGGAGGCTCAGTTTTAGTCACCTAAAAAGCCTTTGCAATTCCTATAAAAATCTGTCCAAACTAGGGCAACTCGCCCATCAGAGGCTTGCTGCATAAGCTTAAGCTGCTCACAGCTCCAGCTGATGCCCAGGCTGCACATGTGCCCCAGATGCAGCTGAGACTCTCTGCAGCCTTCAACAACAGGTCTTTGCCTAGGCTGGTCCATGAATTGCGCTCTTGACCCTACAGGGACAAGAGGAGGCAGGCACTGAGAGACACATGGGAATCACCAATGGTCCACAACCATTTTGATGATCCTTGCATGGCCTGGAACAAGCAGGGTTTGGACCAGCAGATCGGAAAGGTAAGAGCTTCAACAGGCAAGAGGCAGAAGAGCTGACCAGGACAGGTACTCTGCCCTACTTCACAAGAACTCTTCTCTGCCTTGCTATGCACCTCCAAACACCACATAAATACAGTTATTCCAAAAAAAAAAAAATCTTCGGCTTCACCTGCTCTTCAGCTTCAACAAGGCTTCACAGCAGCTCAGGTCTCAATGTTGGAGAAGGCTGAGAGCCTGTGCCAGAAGCAGGGTGCTTGCTGTCGTTAGAGATGATGTTGTAATGCATGTGCTAAGACAGGCTGCTCAAATCATTTTGGTATTCCTTAAGTTACACGTACTTCACCTTGCAACCCTAATATCTATTAGTACCTCATTTTCACATAGTTTTTGTGTCAGTGCACAATTATGTATAAATAAACCAGAAAATCAGTCAATGCATGAATAGTTAAGCAGTAATGGCTCAGGTCAGTGATGCTTCCTAGAGAATTAGTGATGGAGTAGCAGAGCCAGTGGCCCAAGGAGAAGCTGAGAACTATTAGCAGGGCATTAATTACCTGAGAAATGCCATGGGATGAGGTTGTCATTCTCCAGCAGGGATGCCTGTGAATTTTAACTCTGGGGGGTTGAAATCTATAAAGCATGCATAGAGGAGAATGGGTCCCGCTCTTAAGCTTGGTGCTACAAGAGTACAGAGACCTTCACTACTAAGCAAAAACAGCAGAAGGGATTAAACCTTCCTTTTTTGAAAGTTGTTAGATCACCCCTGAGCAAAACTGTACTTCCCCACTGAAGCAGCAGTTTGAAAACATTGATTCTGGCTGATTTAATTTGGTATAACCCCTGAATCTATTAAATTAATACCAGCTGTCAGACATTTTTCACTATGTTCTGTTCTCCACTTGTGCTTTTCATGCCTGAGTCTAAGCATTGTACCAGTTAGGCTATTGCTTACGTCAGATATTTTTTCCTTGTGTCTTAAATTATCCTGGGACAAGAGATGTCAAATCAGTATCTTGTCTGATATCATGTATTGATTTGTGTAATCTAGTGGGGAAAATAAACGTAATTTCTTTTCTAGTTTGTGACGGAGAGCAATTAACTCAAATTCTTGGACTGTCTTAATGACTCTATTTTAATATTAGTAAATGTAACATATGTGCTGGATCTAGAAGGAAATACAGTATTTTATACAGTGCTCAGAATGATCCCATCGGGAGCAATATGCCATAACAACACTTCCGAGAATATCAGGACAAAAAATTTATTTATACACACATATACACACACAGAGATTTTCATGGATTGGTTGCTGAGTGAACAGATGTTATGCCATTATTTCTAGATTTCTAGCAACTCTATGCACAGTCATGATTTAGAACAACATTCAATTAAGCAAGCGTCAACAAAATCTTAAAAGGAAAGGCTAGAGAGGGCAAGAGGAAGGGGTATGCAATCCCTGAGGACCTTTGCAATGTAGTCTTTGGGGGTGAAGCCTGGATGCTTTACCTTTGCATTTTGGTGGGGTCCAGATACCACTGGAGACAGGTGGAGGTCACACACACCACTGGAGGTATTTAACCCTACCCTGTGCTCCTACATGGGCATAAAGCCCAATTTATTTGGGGGGGGCGGGAGGCCGGAGGGAAGCAGAAGCACCACACATAGCTAGGCAGACCTTCTACTCTGCGGTTAAAGCCAACATCTTATCTCTTAAGCCTTTAGTAAGAGGAAGTACAGCAATCTTATCCCAGTCGCTGGCAGTGCTTAATCTCAGAGACCACCATGCAATGTTATGACGCCTGCATAGCACTGAGACCAGGGCTTTCTGCAGCAGACACCAACAACTGTGCTTTGCTTGTGTACAACTGCAAGGAAGGGTTGTGACCTTCCCTGGCTCGTATCATCGCAGAAACAATAGCAGTGCCCAAAATGAAAACTTCACTTGAGCCCCCACACTCACAGCAGGCAGCGTGCTGAGTCCTCGGGCTGCTTCTGTTTTATCCAAGCAGCAGAAAGAGCACTCCCATAGCAACCTGAAGTACTCACCACTTGTTAAACAGCAGCAGAAACAGCAGGCAGCTGCAGTGAGGAGTTTTTTTCTGCTACTGAAGCACCAGGTAACACTTCCAGCCAAGTGCACACAGACCTTCCTGTAAGTCTGATCGTACCATATGAAAAGAACAAGGAGAAATTTTAGCTCATTTCCTTTAAGACCAGTATAAAATCTAAGTCATCTTAAAGGAAAGTGCAAAAACATGCATTTTCTGTGTAATTTCGCCATCCCCCAGAGCTACTTACAGAGTTACTCTGAAGGGAAATATTTACATACTCCAAAGGCTGAGTAAGCGTATTACGCAAGGCTGAACTTCTACAAATTAGCCTGAGGCATGACCAAATACGAAATTCTTACTGGACCAAATTAATGCATATTAGATTACTGGACAGGACTCAGCATACATCTAAACAGGCACTTGAATGTACAAAATAATGAATTATGTATCAATAGTTTCAGTCAAAGAAGCTGGCAAGAAAGAGAAAAGAAGACTGAGAAGGAAGCAATGTCTTAGGAGGCAAGAAGCACCGTGATTATGTGAAAACTTTCAGGATTAAGATGAGTGTAACTTTGTAACAGAAATTAAACAGTTGGCTACAAGCAGCTACATAAATCAGAATGGATCTAGTACATCAAGGATGGAGAGATAAGAACTAAAACTAATTGAAATCAGAAGTATTCATTAAGGAATAAGTTAGTACAGGAGACAAAGAGAAGTTGAGAATAAGGGTATAAAAATGAAAAACACCTCAAATAAAGTGGAATCAAAACTGAAAGATTTCATGCATTCTTGATTAAAGCAACCAGACAAACTCCATCTCAAAATTTCTAAGGTTCTCCTCTATGAAATCTCAGCTTTGGAAGCAGATATTTTCCATAAACCTCTCCAATTAATCGAAGTATAATATGAGTGGATAATAGGAAATTAATATCCAAAGAACAGAGAGATGAAGTGAACTAGACAAACAGACATACATAATGTTTAAGGGTTTCAAGCAAATTAGGAAAGGCAGCCTAATGAAAGACAGAATGAAACAGAAACTGGAGGAGAATACTACATAAGCATACCAAAGGCAAAGCCAGGCCAAACCTATTATCTTTCCTTAGGAAGAAAAGCTAGCTTCTTAAAAAGCAAGCAAAAGAAACAAACTTTGATGAACACCAGCTAGCATCTTGTGGAAGATTACAGAGAAAGGATTATTGCTGTTAAGAAGGCCTGCAAGCAGCCGCTGGAATGCTGACAGCAAGCTGTGCTGTAAGAACAACTGTCACTGTGGAGGGACAGTCCTGTCACATTTGTCTAAGGGCATCTATGATATTTAATATTCTTATTAATGGCCTTGGGATATAGGAGTTTACTGGGTAGATCTAGCAATGCAAACCTGAGAAGCAGGAAGAAAAAAGCAGCAAAATACTCTTCAAGAAGCAGGAGGTCTCAGAGCCTGATTAACCAAAGCACAGAGTCTCCCACACCAAGAATGACCCCTCCAGGTCAGTGTTCCCTTAGCCTCACAGTGACAGGCACACCTTCCTCTTTTGTGAAGCAGGAAAATCTCCCAAAGGATCCCATTCACCTTGACAAAAAGGATTGGGACACTAGTGTTTTTGCTGGCTTTACAGAAGCATAGGTGCATGGGAGGACTCCACATTCTGGCTTACAGCAGGACCATGCCTTGCGTCTTGACCTTGAGCAGCTCAGATTATGGAAGCAATCAAAACAAAGTATCAAATTCAATAGTTCAAAGCATAAGGTAGTGTGGTGTTGTGCTGAGAGCCGAAAAGCTGGAATCAAGAAGGATGTGGGTACACTAGCTGAACGTGGAAAGAGAGGGGCATACCTGGAGAATGACAGTACAGTTTCATGTCTTCCTCTGCAAACATCCTTGAGTTCTCTGAATGGATCAGCTAGCATGTGGATGAAGATGGCTGGCTGACAGACAGCCTGTCTGGATTTCCAATGCTGTCAGCAAGGTTGTCCACCAAGGGCTTCTAAGGAAATTCAGTGATCAAGACATCAGAGGAAAATGGTCAGGTTTTGACAGGGAGGGAGGTGACAAGTGGTGTTCTGCAGAGGTCTGCCCGGGTATTTGTGCTGTTCAACAAATTCAATATGACCTGGAAAAACAAAGTGGTGACAAAATTTGCTGATACTTACTTATTTAGATTAGTTAAAAAGGCCAATCCTCAACAATTTCGGGAGGACCTCATGAGACTGAGTGACTGGATAATGACACACAGATTAAATTCAGGGCAAACACATGTAAAGTCAGACTCACAGCGAAAGAAATAATCCTAATTTCAGATGTCAGTTGATGGTTTCCAGGCTGACCATTACTACTCAAGAGCAAAATTTTGTGGTTATGATAAATAGTTCCATAAATACATCAGCTTAGTTCTTGACAGCAGCCAAAAGAACAAACTGAATATTAAGATTTATTGGAAAAGGAACAGAGAATAAAACTATTATGCCCCTGTACAAATCCAGGGTTTATCCACAAATTGAATACTGTGTATAGTTCCACTACTCTCATCTTCAAAAGGACATAATAGAATTGGGAAGGGTTCAAAGAAAGGACAACAACGATGTTCAAAGTTGTGGATTATTCCGTACTAGGAAATAATGAAATCAA
Source organism: Chauna torquata (assembly GCA_013399475.1). Lineage (NCBI taxonomy): Eukaryota > Metazoa > Chordata > Aves > Anseriformes > Anhimidae > Chauna > Chauna torquata. The sequence continues at coordinate 36,999 of VXAL01016608.1, forward strand.
AACTCCTGCAGTCTGAAAAAGAGGTAACTGAGGAAGGATATGCTAGAGGTCTACAAAATCATGAGTAGCCATGAAAAAAATGAGCAGGCATCAATTATTCACTGCTTCTTCCAGTTCAAGAATTAGAGGGTAACAAATGAAGCTAATAGGAAGTTATGACTAGAGCAAAGGGAGTTGGTTCTGCCTACACTGGATGGTTGACTGCGAGAAGGCTTTGCCAGATGTGCTATCACAAGTTTATGTGGCTTCAAGGGGAAACGAATATGTTCATGAAGAGAAATTCACTGATGGTTATCAAGCATATAGAAATGTCGTTTGGAAGTCCCTGAGCTGAGAATAGATGAAAAGATAAAGTGTTAAGGCAAAATAACCCATCTGCTGCTTGTCCTATACCCATTTCTAGACTCTTACTTAATTAGGAAGAGACACAGTGTGGTCAGAAAGATGTTTCTCCTGGCTATCCCTTGTTCCCCAGGTATGCCAAACCACACATTTGGCCACAGCTGGAGACAAGGCACCATACATTTTCATCTGTGAGCTACCTGCACAATTTTGCTGTGAAAAGTCAAATGCAGGTTTAAGATGCATTAGAATTATTTCCAGCAGAGACTGAACTAATTGTCCTTATACACAGAAGAGAGAATTCTAAGTTTTAAACAAAGGCTTTTTCAGGGCTTCATGTAGTGGCATTTTTATTTCCCAAGTGGAAGTGTAAAACTTTTGGGTGTGCATAAATCTGGAACACAGACTGGCATCTAGGATGAAGACGACAACGGAGAGCCTATCCTACACTAAAAGAACTCATTTGTTTTGTGCAGGAAGCACAGGTGATGATATGCTGTTCTCCACGAATACATGATATACCATCTTCTTTGAGTACATTAGGAGAGCAGACACTGTGGAGGGAAAAGAGCAATATAGAGAAAGGTCATCAATTAATACAGACTGCAGAGAGAGCAAAGTTTCTAATCTGCTTGTGACTAGGATTATATGATGTAATTCCTGTGATAGTAGAAAACGTGTAAATCTTAGTATCCTACAAGACTTGCACTTCTAGAGTGCAGCTTACTCATCTAGCTGCTTGGGTTTTCCTGGTTTTCCCTTTATTTATGCGGTGTTTACTGCAGCAAAGCTATTCTCAACACCAATGTTCTCTGAGGCTACAGCAATGCAAGTATGCAGCAGTCAGTGTCACACAAGGAACATCAGGCACCTTGTCATCACAAGGGAGGATTTAGAAGGAACATACTTGTGGAGCATGTCCTCAGCTTGAAGTAGGAGTCAACAGCACATACGTATCTGCCCTGAACAGAGACAACATAATTGGCCAAATTAATCTTACATTAAGATTAATGTAATTACACAAGCGTGTAAAGCACACACTTTTGGAAATACCTCAGGCAACTGCCACTATGTTCCTTTTTACGATTTACTGGCCAGGAGTAACTGGGAAGTGCTAAGCAGCTCTACCACGAGACTGGCCAAGGCAGCCTGCAAGCAGTGGCACAGACTCAGCACCAGAGAGGGCTGACTAGCTGTGTCCCAGCGCAAGGTAATGGTCCCCTACACTGTTTTGTTGCCATGGCTCTGACAGTAAGAAACATACCACCACCAGCCCTTACACAATCAGACAGTTGTCTTGGGTAGCCACTATAGTTCGTAAAACGCTCATGATTTCTTTTAGAAATAATACGGTGTTTTCCATTCTGCATGTTGTCTTGCAGATGAACCTTTGGGACCAGCAGCATGGAGACCCCATGGGGACAGAGGCACACCATCTGTCAGGCCACTCAGAAAAGGCATTGGGGGCTGGTGGTCCAGGAAAAGCATTGCAGCATCAATCACAGGAGGAGTAATTTAGCCTGCCAAGGTCTGCAGGGAGAGATAATGTCTCAGTAAATCAAACAATACAAATGGGGAAGAGATGACAAATTTCTGGGCATGCCAGTACTCCGGCAGGTTATTTGGCACCTACAAGACTATACATCTGGAGTGAAAACGTCTCTCTCAAGGCCTGTATTGAAATGTCTTATACCTTTCTATTTTCCTAATGACTTGCTTAATTTTTGTTCACAGAGCACAACAAATGTCAGTTGTCGTACCATCCTCTCAGTGTCCACAAGCTGGCTGAAGCCTGGAAGATTCGGCTAAGGTGGCTGGACTCCTGGAACGGGAAGACCAAGAAAGACATCTCTGCCTGCACAACATCAGTTCTTTAGGACAGCATCCTATCCCATCCCCACAAGGATTTCTGTCTTTTTGGAGTGTTGCAACGTGTGGAATCACAAAAAGAAAATCACTGCAGTCACTAACAGACAAACGCAAAAACATAAATCCACCTTTGTAGCATGGTTTATTCATTCGCCTGCTGTCAAAAAGCAGAAAAGCACTCAACTGAAACTCTTACACACCTCACGCAAACACAAAAGCTACAAATTCCCACGGGTTCTGGGGTTTGATCAAAAAACACAGATGTGGATATATACAAGCTGTGAACACACTGCTCATTCTAATTGAAACTCACTTCACTTTTAACTATGTATCATCATTTTTTCCTAAGGCACTAAATACACGTACAAAGGTTCCCCCTGCGTACCCTCTCCATCTCCTTACAAATGGACCTGGAGCCAGTGCCTCAACATTTTGTGCCCACAAGGCACCTACATTAACATGAACACTGGTTGGTACAGAAAACCCTTAGTCGCTTCTTGCAGAGTCTCGATCCACCACTTAGAGATTTACAAAAAAAAAAAAAAAAACACAGAAAGACTGCTTCCATTTGTAGCAGGAGTGCTTGATAAGGTAAAGATAGCACAGCAGCTGTACAGCTTTTTTTTCCTGTGAGCAAGACACGTATGTAGGTGAGTATTACTCATGAACTACAGTACAGTAGTGTCAGTGTATCTATTCATGTCGCTGTGTTACAAGCTGATAAGGAAGCAATGCAGCCTGACCAATCCATAAGCGCTGTAGCTCTCATCTAAGCCATACACACCAACGGTGTCTTCTCTGATTTACAGCCCAGTAAATTCAGTTCTTATTATATGCAGTCTAGAAGCACTCTGCTTTTTCCCTCCTCTGTAGTCATCCAGTGGAACAAGAGCATTTTGTCTTACCATGTCTCCCACGGGCTTTCCACAAAAAAAAAAAAAAAAAAAAAAAAAACCTTAACATAACAGAATGATAGAGTATCCGTTAAATGGAAGACTACTGAGTAGAAGTTATTTGTTCTCATGCCTATTATTCTGTTATTGGAAATTGAATAAATTGAATACATTTGCCATCTGTTACCTCAAAGACCTACACAGCATGTCAGTAGAGCTCTGACCACGTTGGCATCACCTGTGATCACTCTGGAAGTCTTTTTCAGACACAGCAGCAGCAAGGCAAACAATCAAAAAAGCCCTGATAGAATTATTGGAATTGCCAGAAAGCGCACTGGGGACACAGTCATTAAGATGCTGCAGAATTAATTTCAGTCTGGAAATTATCTGTGACCTAAATGCCTTTTACAGATTACCAATTCTAATGACTTCTTGCCTAATGGCACATTAAAAGCAGTTTTCCATCATTTTTAATTAATTGTTGAAAGCAAATAAACACCCAAATGTCTGATAGCATAACCTCAATTCTGTAAACCAAAGTATGTGTTTAATTTTACTCACTTGAGCAACGCTTTTAACTTCATAGATACAAAAACCCCAGGAAACAAACTACATTTGTATACACTTGCAAAAATCAGAGCCAAGACTCATCACCAACCTTCTCTCCTCACAAAGAAAAATATGTCCTTTCTTTTTGTTCCAGAGCACTTGTGGTGGAGACTAGATTCACCTCTTTGTTGGCAGGTTTGGGTGGGAGAGCTGGAGTTGGGAAGGGGTGTGTGGAAAGAAGGAGAAAAAGAGTGAAGTAAATATTTCACAACAATCTCCAACAAAAGCCACCACAAGACATGCCAGCACTGCCAGAGGGATTGGGTAAATATGAATTTCAACAGATTTTCTCGAACATGTGGTCTTGGTTTGAAAAATGACTCCATAAATTTGATTGTTTATGGTTGGGATATATTGCATCTCAACAGCTTCAGCCTAGATGTGCTCTGTTCAATAGAAAAAAAACACAAAGCAAACAAAATCCCTTTCTTAAGTAAAAATGACTTCCTAGGAGGCATTAGAATGGTACAAGAGACTAATTTATCATACCTTGCTGGAGAAGTGTTCTTGAAGTTTTATTATTTTTCTTCCTTTCACATACTTTAATTTTAAATTTAGTGTTACTTTACAAGGTTAAGTACCTGCTGTGCACAATTACAGGAATGACTATGTATCAGCAAGGTGCAATGATTTTTACTTGTATTATATACAAGCAGCTACATGGCACTGCCACGAGACGTATGTGAAACCGAGCAAGTAGAAAGCAGCACAGTCAAGCAGAAATCGATCATTTTACATAGGGATTTAGAAACTAAGTCTGCTCAGGGTTTCCTAGGATTGGGTCTGTAGCCCAGCAGATGAAAGTATAAAAACCAAGGTATTATCTGAGCCAGAATAAACCACAGCAAGTTTCTGAAAGCAAATATTTACTAGTTACATCTAAAGATCTGATGTATCCTTCAGACCTGGACGCCTTTATTCTGAGTTCTTACCACTAATTAAATATGTCAAAACTAGGCCCTTTCAGGACAGTAAATATAAACATAGGCTTACAAAATAAGCCACAGACCTCTCTATTGCTTTAGACCATATAAACGAAGGGCAATTTTTTGGCAGCTAGGGAAGATATTTCACAAAAATATCCAACACAAGCTGAACATTTGGCTACACTCAGCTACTGGCCACTACTCAGCCAAAACTGGTTTAGCTACCAATTATTATAGTAAAACAATGATGGCAACTTCAAAGTCCTCAGATATCCCTGACTACAGCCCCCTGCCCATCTAGCGCAGGCTGCAAGTGGTCACACAGGTCCCTCTGTCCTTTCCAGGAGTTGCTCATTAGTCAAGCAACTGGGCCAAGTCCTTTTATCTACCATCTGCCCAAGACAAGAGGCTCCCATGCAGCATTTTCCACCTCTACTCCACATTTTCATTCTGTTTCTCTCTTCTACAGACAGGGGAGATGCACAGACCTTCACTGTGAGATGCTCAAGGCAGCCAAGGCATGGCAAGGCGCAGAGGAAATACAGCAAAACACAGAGGTCCCAGCAATTTCAGCACAGCCAGAATTACAGCCCCCAGACCTCCACATGAGCACTTTCAGGCTCACACATGAACAGCAGGAAAGGAGTATTAATAAGGCTGAAATGTACATGCGTGGTGGAGAACGCTAGGATTAGAGTTGCATTTGCAACATAGGTGGGACACAAACACTTTTTTCCAGCCAAGACAAGCCTGATGTTTTGGAACTTTCTCAGCTTGATTTGAGGTAAAAAGCTGGCATTCTGAAAATTACCGTTGTGTTAATAATTGTCTTCCTTTGATATTTTCATACATTTTGTTCTGATTTTGCCCTTTTCATTTCATAAATTCTTTTATACAGGAAAAATCTTTAGAGCGAAAAAGTGTTATGCACTAAAAAATACTAGTTTTGTCCCTAAACGAAAGAGAACAATTCTGGACAACTCTGAAGTTTTTGTCCAGAACTGCCTGGTTGGGTGGTGCTGTTAAACCAGCCATTTCCCTACAATTGTTTTTGCTCAATCCTCATTCTGATTCTTCTGGTTGAGGGTATGTCCTCACGTCATGTGCATCGCCCACTATTCAAACCACTCTCAACATTATTACTCTCCCACTAAGCTTTCCTGGGGCATGCCTCACTACAACACCTCAGTGCAGATGGATGGATGTATTTCCATGCTGCCCCTTCCCAAGTTCCCCAGTAGAGAGGGGCCTGGTAACCCAGACTCTTCAGCCCAACCTAGCCCTGGTGTGACCCCTGCTTCTCTACCACATTCAATATGACCTTGTCCCAGCTGCATCTTTGCCTTTAGCACTATTTAATAGCCACTACTTCACTTCTCTTTGCATCCCAAGGGTAATTTTATTCCCCAGCCCACGCTAATCTGCACTCTCTGGGTTTGCTGTCCACAGCCACTCACGTCTCTTCCCACTCAATATCTCCTGCCTGAAACCCACAGGGAGCTGTGGGCAAAACAATCCCTTTCAAATATAAATAAATACACAAGTCAGCTTGAGACAGGCTCCTCACACCCACAATTTCAAACTCATGCAGTTGAAACCTGGCAAAGTAATAAGAAATTTAGATGTCTTCTTATAGAAATCACTAAACAACCTTAATAAAAAAATTTTTTTTTGCACCCAAAGGAATAGACAGCTTTCCTGCCACACAAACCTGACTCCTCTTTTTAGTGGGTATTTTCCTGTGTTTTACCCTTTTACTGCCTCTTCCCGTTCCTTTAGTCCCTCCTGTTCCTTCCCACATTTTAGGCAAACGCTGCGTCCTGTTAAAAAAGATGCAGAGAAGGAAGTCATTGTGCCATTGAAAGAGTGAGCTCAGTTATTCAAGAAGATGTGGCAATTGGTGCCAACACTTCTGTTTATTATTTGTTTTTACAGATATAAATTAACTTGTGTTTTATCCCAAAAATACAAAGATTTCCTTCTCACTTAAACCAAGGTAATAAAACAAATATGCATTGCAGGCAGGGGTTATCAGTGATATGGACTCCAGAGACTCATTATTTAATGTAACAGCCCTGGCAGGTCACAGATTCCATTCAAATCCTGCCTGGATTCAGCAGCTGGAAATCATGCTGGGAAGAGGACATGCATCAGGCAGGACTGGACAGAGAGGCCGCTTACTGTCCACCAGCATCGACATATTCTGAATCCATTGGCTTTGAACAAGGGAAAAGAGATCAGCCTCTCCTGCTGTGTGGCACAGGCAAGAGAGTATTACTGTCCTCCCATGCTGATGTAGTATTTCTTTCAAACGACAAGCACAAAGGAAGGGGAAAAACACACAGAAAACTGTACATTGCTACCAAGTCATCTAATACCCTGTCACCATGGTTGGGTGATTTTTAGTATAAGTTATCAATAGAAGCATCTCAGAAGTAGTACATGGTAGGCCAAGGTGAATAAAAGCTGCTGCTCACATTGGAGGTTCTCAATTTCCCAGCTGACACCACTGGAACTACAGCAATACCTGAAGTGGCTCTGAGGGCCCCGTTCTGCTGGGCACCAGAAGAGCCCAGACCAAGAGGGCATCACTGCCAGTCTGCAGGGACCAAAGCTGGGATGGAGAGGCAAAAACCTGGAGAAGAGGTGTGGGACACCAGCAGACATGCAGCCTCCCTGTTGCAAGCAGCTCAAGGAACCAAAAAGTTCCAGGTGCTGACAGCGCATGAAGATCAGCAGGAAGCTCTGAAACCTGGCAAGGGGTAAAACACTCTCATTTGTCCTCCTCTGAGAATACAGCAGCACACGTCCCTCAACACCATGACCCAGCATTAGCTGTGAGGCAAGACGGCACCAGAAGCTTCAAAACTCACTGTTATGTTCATTAAAAGGTGTTGTTGGGGATGACAGGGGAAAAAAAAAAAAAAAAAAAACATTATTCTGGTATTCTGGGCTATTAGCTGTTATCTGTTTTAATTGAAGAGCTGCGTAGTTGTATGCTGCTAAGTATGGAGACAATGCTAAGCACCTACAGAAGCTGTTCATTCCCGCACCTTTCCCCCCATTAGGAGTGTATTAGAAGTGTACTTGAAACAAACAGTTCATCAACTCCCAAATATAGAAGACCTACTTTGTTTCATGAACTGGGTCAACAACTGCAAAAAAAAAAGTGTGCCAAGGAACATTGAGACCCCAATATATCTACCAAAATCATGAAACTTAGAAACAGTCTGTTCACCAGGAATTAGGCTTGAAAACAATTTGCAGTGTACAGTTGTGCAGTAAGGTTCATCTAGTAGTGATGGAAGTTATTATTCTGAAAAGTAAGGGCTCAGACATTGTATGTTAAGAAGAAAATGTAACTAAGGCTGCATAAGTATAACATTACAAAAAAAAATGAGTGTAGATCACTGTACATCTTAACAATTTTTAGTGCCCACTAACATAAATACAACGCAGAATTTTAGATATGTAATGTGTACTCTGCATATAATTAAAACACGTAACACATGACACACTGCTTTCCTTCAAACCAAGAGAGCTGGGAACCAATACCAGTGGAAAAACATTGTGTGTCATTGCCATATAGCACTATTACATGCCTCCTAAAGGATAAAGGACAGGACAGGCTTCATATGGGGAGCTTCATATGTGGAAAAAAAAATTTATTGTATTGTTCTGTAAATATGTCCCTACCCATGTAAGTCAACATTTGAACACCATATACTAGTGTCTAAAAACATTCAGAAGGTGGATGAAAGGAGAGCAGAAGGATGGCTTTTACATCTAAACACATTGGGAAGAAGGGAGGGAAGAACTGGTGACTTGTTAACAGGAGTTATTTCTGTGCTGTGCATTGGTTTCAAAATGCCTAAATAAATGATAGCCCTGGGAACAGCTTGGTTTCAGAGAATCTGAGGAAGAGGAGAGTGGCCTTGAAGTAATCAGTGGTGCCTTTGAGCAGTGTGCATGGGGGTGCCAACCCAAGACCAGCCCTATGGCACTTAGAAGGTCAGGCAGCTCCTCATGGACTAAGCCCTCCAGTGCCATGGTGGGCACATTTTATGAAACGCCATTTTCAATGCTTCAGTTTCACCACTAACCCTGAGGACTTGCAGGACAATATTCCCCTTTATGGAAGGCCAGCCTCCAGGAGATCACGGCTCAGATTCCTTATCCAGAGAAGAGCCTTTTTCCAGCACCAGCTCCTGAGCAGCCTCCACTTTCCCACTCCCCATCCCACTAAGCACAGCTCTGGGGTCGGTGTTGGGTACTGGGAGGCTTAATCAGTGGCCAAAGGGGTTGAACCACCCACTGGTACCCCAGAACAACAGAATTAACTGGGTAACTGAGGAGGAAGTGAAAGAAAATGAAAGGCTGAACAAAATGTAGCAAGCATGGAAGTTGTCCCGACCCATTCCCCTGGCTGAAGGCAATCTCTCACCTGCATTTTCTCCCTCTTCACAAAAAACTGCTACTTTTAAGAAGCTGCCCTGTGCTGTCCCCCACCTGCCCACCACATGCTTTTCCCAGTCATCCTGTTTACATGAGTGGAAGGAGCTCTCACTGGTTTAGAGGAAAGGCAGAGTATATCAAAATAGTTAAATTGTCTTTGTTTTGTTTAATATTTCTGAACTGCTTCATTGCGTAATATTAAAAAGTCTGGGTTTGAACCCATTAGTTCAAAACATCAGAAAACAAACAAGCAAAGAGCTTTGTCAGGGTAAGGTACACACCAAGACCATTTCTTCTCCATCAGCCATGCAATTTTCAAACTACATGCAATTGGTATGCACTCGGCGTGCTTCCTCTGGATCAGTCGTTTTCAGATCACGTTGGTGATTTATGAGATGCTACGCTTATGGGGTCATGCTAAAGTGAATGTGCATGGAAGAATCTCAGCTGCAGAGCTACACCAATAATTTATTTTCTTAAAAAAAAAAGTAGAAAAAGAAAAAAAAGTGCAGCAGGAATTGCATGCAAGCAGATTGGTTCTGCCTGACGGTCAGGGTGACATTTTACAAGACAGGGCAAGCAAACAGCTCATAGTCACCAGAGGACACACTTCCACTCTGTTTTCAGGAATTTAAAAAAAAAAAAAAAAATCCCCTGTTTAGTGAGCTGAACCAGCCCCACTGAAGGGGTCAGGAACATCTGAGTCAATTCTATGGGGAGTACAGGATGGAGGACCACAGAACCAGCAGGCAGCCACCCAGAAGTAAAACCCTTCCTCAACAGCAATGACCTGGTAGATTGGCTCTGTTAGTCCTACAAAACTTCATTGCAATTTGTTTCTTTACCTCAGATTAAGAGATAAAGATGGCCAGTAAAAGGATAGAGAGTTAAAGAGTTTTCTTCTTTCCATCATCCTGGCTAGTGCAGGATGATGCTTCGTCACAAAGCACCAGAAGTCCCCAGTCTGAAGGATCAGAGAAAATCTAAGATTTTCCTGGGAAAAATTTAACAAGGGTAGCTCCACAGCTGCTACCAAAAAGTAGAAGCATACACCAATAGGTAATACACTTGCTGCCTCTCAGCAAATTCTGAGAAATAATCATGAAGGGAAAAAAATAAATGGACAGCAAGTTCTTGAAGGTGCCTGTGTTGTGTATGATCACTGGCATCAGACTGCAAATCCTTATGACCTTGTTAACACACAGTTTAAATCAATACCATTTTGCTGTTTTCTGGTAATAAAAAGCCTGGAGTAAAGCAACAGGAATCACAGTGGCGCAAAATAGCATTGGATGTGCACCACAAGACCTGTTTAGGGAAGCATTACATTATGCATACTCAAACTGATGCAACAGAAACAAGATCATTTTGCAACTGCAATTGAATTGATCTTTGTTGCATAAGGTGAAACTCCTTCCCCAGCTCTATCTGCTGCAGAAATTAGGACTCAATGATCATTCTTTGAGAAGGATCCCATGACAAGACATTAAACTGTTCAAATCCAAAACTTGAAGATTATTCTTTTATTGGCATCATCAGCTTTTTATGGTCCAAGTGTGCTTCGCAACTAAAAATTACAAGTCACCTAATGAGCCTTTTTGGAGCATTATTATTGTAAATGAGAGCAGACCTGAGGAGAAGGGCTTGTGGGTTCTGGTGGACGAGAAGCTCGACATGAGCTGGCAATGAGCACTTGCAGCCCAGAAGGCCAACGGCATCCTGGGCTGCATCAACAGTGGTGTGGCGAGCAGGTCAAGGGAGGTGATTGTCTCCTCTGCTCTGGCCTTGTGAGACCCCATGTGGAGTACTGCCTTCAGCTCTGGGGCCCCAACATAAGAAGAACATGGACCTGTTGGAGTGAGTCCAGAAGAGGGTCACAAAGATGATCAGAGGGCTGGAGCACTTTTCCTATGAAGACAGGCTGAGAGAGTTGGGGTTGTTCAGCCTGGAGAAGAGAAGGCTCCAGGGAGACCTCATTGCAGTACTTGTAGTACATGTCAGTACGTGAAGGAGGCCTACAAGTAAACTGGAGAGGGACTTTTTACAATGACATGTAGTAATAGGACAAGGGGCAATGGTTTTGAGTTGAAAGAGGGCAGATTGCAGATTCAGGTTAGATATAAGGAAGAAATTACTATGAGGGTGGTGAGGTACTGGAACAGGTTGCCCAGCAAAGTTATGGAAGCCCCATCCCTGGAAGTGTTCAAGGCCAGGTTGGATGGGGCTTTGAGCAACCTGGACTAACGGAAGGTGTCCTTGCCCATGGCAGCAGGTTGGAACTAGGTGATCTTTAAGGTCCTTTCCAACCCAAACCATTCTATGATTCTAAGATTATTCTCTAGCTCAAGAATGGCAATAGCATCGCTTGCTGGCAGGAGTCTACGGAATAGGTGTTCACATGAACACGCAAACTTGGAAAACCATACTGCAGAAAAAAGCCCTGAGTGATTCATTCTTCCGATTCATTCTTGGCATAATGCAGATAGCAAACAAGCCTCAGCATAGATCATATTTTACAAGGAACCCAATGCTGTTCCTAAAATTCACCTGCATTAAAAAAAAAAAAAA
>VXAL01016608.1:48703-102017 GCA_013399475.1 Chauna torquata
TCTCAAGAAAGAGGTAACCAAGAAGAAAAGAGAATGTGAAGTTTTCTGTGGAGATCTGCTCATTTGTATACATCCAGTAGAGAAAATGTCCATGTCTCTGCTCCTGCTCCCACATTTTCTGCCTCCTGAGCAAGTGACAACTCTACAGCCAGGATTTCTGGCTGTTTATATCCACCCCCTGATAGCTTTAGAGACCTGACAGCTCTCAGTGCGCCTGCTGCAACAACCCAACTGAAGTCCGTAACTAAACAAACATACACGTAAATCAGGCAGGAGGGAGAAGGACTCATTGGCACGTGTCGCAGGCTCACACAAACAGACCTAATGCTGTGCTCCAAACCAGAATCATTTCAGATTCCTGCATCCAGTTCCTTCCATCCTGTTTAACTCTACGCTTGGGTTGTAAATTGGAGTCATTTTCCTCTGTAGCCAAATTTTTTTCGAGGAGGCAAGTCAAGAAACTAACTCAACCATCCTAGAGCACTCTCCCTGGGATTATCTTATATTAACTCTGGGTGGTAATATTGTTCCTTGGGCAGCAAAGGAGAATAGGTGAAACAGTATGGGAACAGAGCCCTGTCCAGAAACCCCTTTTGGACAACTGAGAGCAGCTTTGCTGATGCTGCCTCTGATATCCCAACCCCAGCTTCAATCCAGAGGAGAGTGTGAACTGGAAGCAAAGGACACAGAGACTCCCAGGAGTTACTACAGCTGAAACTGAGAATTCAGTTTTTCAGACTTCAACATATCATTACACCCTTTTACTTTTCATTCCCCTAAACATCTCCATCCATGGACTTCATTACTCACTCTCCTCTCTATTTCCCTTCATGCTGTACTACAGTTTTGCTACATATTGAGGCTGGCTCTCATACCAAACAATTTTAAGAACATCAGACCTTGAAATAGTGGCAGGATGCCCAGACCATAAAGTCAGTGTCCTCTTCTAAAGTCCATTAATCCTAATCACAAGCACGATAAAATCCACTCAGCACAGAAAATTGAAGTTGTTATTATGAATTCAAGCCTCACTAGATCTACCTGTAAGAATAATTTCATATTCAGACTAGGTCCACATGAGAACCCCATCTCCCCCAGGTAGCCAGGAATGGAAGCATGGGTGCAAGAAGAGTTGAACCATAGTGATAGTTCCTCAGGACATCACTTCAGCTTCCCATATTCTGTTCCTACAGAGGCAAAGCTTGTTTATTCAGTCTATTTCCATTAATTTGCTTAAGATCTTGCACCGTTTCGGCTTGGCTCGATGGCAATGCACTTTATTTCAGTCCACCATCAGGTTTTCTGGTTGCTTTCCTGTTGATATCACGATTGTAGAAGACAGAGAACAAAGGTGGATTTCCATGGCTTCACCCACACTAAGCAAAAAAAAAAACAGAAAGCATAGGGAAGTATAGGGGAGATAGAACCAACTTGCATGGGTGTGAACCAAACCAATATAGGTATATTGGCTCCCCAGTTTCATGTTCTCTGAACCTTTAGGACTTACTTTGGCATCTTGCTGATATTCTTTCATGTGGGTAAAAAAACTGACAGGAGAAGAGAGACAACCACTCTCATTTTGCTGTGAGACTTGGTTGGGTTCTGTGGTTCCAGGTGAAAACTGAGCAGAAAGTAATCACACACTCTGTGCAGTTCAGACATCACTGCCAACTTTTATCCAAACTGCTCTCAAAATAAGAATATTCAGACCCGGCAGAAGAGGACAAATATTCCTCTAGCTTCAGTTTGTGCTTGTAGGTAAGGGGTGGAGAAGGGGAGCAACACCCACTCCCACAGCTCTGGCCCTGGATCTGTGCATTGCTACAAACTGCTTTTGTCACCTAATGTAATATCATTGCAATTCAGATGAGCACATGTTGGTAAACAAAGCTGCAATGGAAGGGTAGCATCCTGTTTACACTTCACTTCAGGATGATTCATTTATAGCTCTTCAGCAGAGCAGAGGCTGTAATCATGCAAAAGGTCAGCAGTTTCTGCTAGGGCTTTTGCATTTAGCCAAATTGTGTTTAGGTTAAAAAAAATCCAGTGTTGATAAAATCCTGCGGAGTGGTCTTTCCTGGAAATCAAGAGTTTGACGTAGATGGAACTTTAATTTAAGGTATGGAAAACGCTCAATTTTCTTTTGAAATCTGGTCATTGTCTTTGAGCACAACAAATGTAATCCTTCTGCAAAACTTCTAATGGATGCCAGGAATACATCTTCTCTCACATGTACCCAGAAGACACAGCATTGCCAGACTTGCAAGGAAAAAGAAATCACGCTGAGTTTTAATGGCCTCTGTTAAATGAGGCTGGGGAAGGCTTTGTCATTGTTTGGGTAAATAACTACAGATAAGAAAAGTAATCGAAATAATTTTCCCATTTATCATAAGGCAGAAGTCCTGCAGGATCAGCCATTTGACTTCAGCATTAAGCTACCAACCACCACGTTATAGGAGCTAACCTCTTTCTGATGGGCTGCAAGTTCTTTGTGGTTAATGCTTGCCTGAAATCTCATCTTACACCCCAAATACTGAGCTTCACCTTCTACCTCCATTATTTACAGCTTCTTGTAGAGTGGTGTCTCTGTGAGTAAAGCCCTAGGTAACACCACACGTGTGGGAAGTGCTTGTGCCCTCTCTCCAAAGCAGCACACTTTATGAAATTTGTGCACGTACTCCCAGATGAGCTATCAATTTAGGAACTGACACCAACTCCTAAATATAGCAAACCTTCCCAAGGTCTATCCTCTTCAAACACTAAACATAGGTAGTGTATACCAGCATACACACGAGGAATAACTTTTCCCAGCTGTTGGAAGTGCTGATTTTACAGTGCTACATGATTTATATTATGATCAAATAAACATGCCCTCTGAAAAGGTTAGAGCTACTTACTGTTTTCCAAACACTCCCTCATATACGTACTTCCAAGCCGAAGATGTCCTTAAATCAGTAACTACTTCACAAGCCCTCAAGGATCTGGGATGTAATTATTACAGCACCAGCTCCTGATTAAGGACTTGTTTTTTAAAAAGGGCTCATTAACTTGCACTCACATCTGATTGACTGTGACGGAAGGGAGCTGGCAGAGAGTTGCACAGGACACCAGTTCCCCTACACAGTGCTCATGGCACCAGACACACATCCTTGAGAAGAACTGCAACCCACTTGTTTTCTGTCTCTTCTACACCACAGTCTTAACCCCTAAAAATTCAAATCTGTCCTTTTCTCTCCGGCCTAATTAATGCTAACAATTACATGCAGTTCTACACAGATTGTAAAGATATCCACAAAAAACTAAGTGATTCAGGAAACTCTGACATATTTTCAAAGAGTGCATGACAGGAGAGTAATGCCAGCCTAGATGGGGAAATACCTTGCTGCCTATTATCAACTCCATTCAACTACCACATGAAACAGAGCCATTTTATAGGAATATTAGAAGTGGCATTGTACAACCATTAACATTATATTAAGGACTGCTGAGAAAAATGTGAAAATAGCTTAATTTTATGAGCCCATTTTTCATAAGCAGAAGGAATTAATCACAATTTTACCTGAACTCTGAAAAGGAAGTTTATAAGCTTTGTAAGCCATGAGGATACAACTGAATCATCACAGGGCAGTTGGCCAGAGTGATGTTTAAAACCAGAAGCAAGCCAACTAAAACTACATTTTTGCTTAAGACAGTGGCCATCAGAACAGAACCGATAGGAATAATAAATACATTACCATACTGAAGCCCGTTTACCTGGCAACATTCCCCAGAATCACTAATGCAATCACAAACCTGCAGCCAGGGTGGAGCCCTGCCCACAGAGAAGCCCGAGCACCACAGAAAAGACTGTCTCCACCTCTGCCACCGATTCCATAGGTGGTCACTTGGGCTGCAGTTTCCAGCGCTTGCCTACACCCTGGGGCTGACTTGGTTTCGATGGAGCAATCTATGGAAAAACAGGAAAGATTTAAGTAGTTGTGTAGGGATGTCAGGAAGGCTCATTTTCTTCATGCCCTGGCACAACAGAAGAGCAGAGTTAACATCTTTGTCCTCCAGGTTACCTTTATGCTTCCTCCAGTTGTTTGTAACATCCAATATTTCACGTCAGACACTGGTGCTTTCGAGCAATCAGCACATCTTGCAAACAAAATCCTTCGTGTTCTTAAGCCCAGGGAGATAAAACCTGAACAAGTGTTTGCAAGCAGTTTGAGGGCGGTAGCTCTACCTTCTCCACTCTTTGAAGAGTATTCAATATCATCAGGTCTTTAAGTGCTACCACCACTCAAATGCAAAGACTAGACCTGCAGCAAAAGCTTTTCACCTGCTGCCAACGCCAACCATTCATAAACCTTTTTGTTTGTTTGTTTGTTNTGTTTTTAGACATCCTTGTCTGTCTTGGCAAAACCATCCCTGTGACCACAGTCAAACTTTCAAGAACCTGAAGTAATTTAAGACATTCATCTTTTATCCATGATCTCAGGGTTATTGCCTCCATAGCTGGTACTGCTCTTCTGAACAGAGGGTATGCAGTTCCCTCCAAAAATCATTTTTCTCCCCCACTTTCTCTCCCTAAGGAGTAGTTATCACACTGCTAACAACAGAGTATTATCAGATAGCTAAACTCTGAAGAGCAGCTTCATTTGCAAAAGGACTGCCTCTGAGGTGGGCAAACACCAGGCATTCAAGCCTTCTAAAACTTTCCTACACACCTTTCACAGAGACAAAGAAAAACCTGTTCCTCTGCCGCCTTCTCCATTTCACTTTCGGTTTGCTTCCCCTGTTTTGTTCCACCGCCTGGTGATAAGCACGGAGGAGGACCGACAGCAGTGAACACGCAGCTCCTTGCTGTGGGTGGTTGTCTAGCACCTAGCAAGCAACAAAGGCTCAGCAGATACAACCCAGTATTAGGGCCAAACCCTTTGCTCTCTACAGTTCTGGCAGAGCAACAGCCAAAACAGACACCCCACAATTGCCAGGGTGGCTTTTCAGGCTTATGCATGTACTAATAATTGGGGCACTTCAACTAATCTGTTGTAGTGAAGTCAAAAGGTGTTTAAGCCTTTAGGAAATATTTGCCTCATTCTTCTCTCTTCTTTGTGGCCAAACCCCAGCAGCTGCACACACAGAAGCACATGTGCTTTCATGCTGTCCCTTCTGCAGCAGCAAGAGGGAAAATCTTCTAGCAGCAGGAGGGGTTGGCAGCTTTGAACATCACCTGCCTTCATCAGGGACGTGGCTCCACAGAGCGGAGCTCGGTGCCAGGGTGGGATGCATTTTGGTGTCATGCCCACCACACAACAGTACAGCATGGTGATGCAGAGCCCATAGTGCCATGCACAGCTCCATCACAGCCACTTAAATTGGCTGCACCCGTACCTCAACGGCACACAGCCCCAAGATCATCCCCAGATCCAGGTGCTGGGCACCACCACAGAACCCATGGAGCATGGGCCAGAAGATGGCACCCACAGGAAGGTGGGAGCTGCTGGCAGCCCAGGGACACATTACCTGAGCAGGCAAAATTCATTGCAACAAATCTGAACCCACAGTCCATCCTTGGAGATCTCCCTCTTTGGAGGCATTCAAAAGCTGTCTGGAGACAGTCCTGGGCAACCTGCTGTCCTGCTGGCCCTGCTTGAGCAGTGGGTTGGACAAGATGACCACCAGAGGTCCCTGCCAACCTCAGCCTTTCTGGGATTCTGTGAAATCTGAAGATCCAGGCCTGGTCTGTTCTTATGGGAGACAATAGGATAACTCCAGTTCAGCTACACTATAAAATTCAGAAAAAATAAAATGTGACCATCTCTATCCAGTGCTCTTGTTGAGAGATGTAGAACCAGAATAATGCAAGAGATTTAAAACTCATAAAATGTAAATCAGCATACTTAGATGAATACTGACAGCTGGTATCAGGTCCAAGAAAATCTTGACTTTGTATATAAATATGGTTTTAGTATTTTAGTAAGAAAATGTTTCCATTCCTACTGGGCTCTTGAGGAGCAGGAAAGAAAAATGTTTTAATCAAGCTGTCTCTGCATGGCTGAAAATCAAATATTATTCTGATGCATGGTAGCTGTGAAGTTTATATAACCTGCCTTTAGGAATATGGGAAGACAAGGAAAAATTGCTCAAATCAATATCAACACAAAAATGCTCAAAATCAGTAACAAATGAAGTGAATTCTTTTCATTGCTCAATAAACAGGGGAAAAAATGAAGCTTTAACACCTGCAGGTAATGAGTTACAGCAATACAGGTTAAATAATTTGTCTTTTCCCCTATACTTTTTTTTATTTTTTGTGAGCAGCAGTGATGATTAGGAAAAAACACAATAACATCAACACAAAGCTACATATTAGAAAACTGTATTTGCATTCCATTTAGGAAAGATCTGATGCAAGAAAGCCAAGAGCTGTTGATTGCTGCTTTTGTTTCAAAAATGTAAACCCATGCCCATTGTAACATCTACAAAATCAACAAACAAACATGATGAGTTCATTGAATTAGTTGTTTGCTTTAACCCCAGAATATATTAATCTGGATGTACAAATCTGGATGTACTGCAAGAAGAGCTCTCCATTTCTAAATCGCACATTGTGGTTTTTACACATATGGTAAATAACCTTTGGAAAGACTGTCTTTGATTTCCCTGCGTAGTAAGCCAATTCACTGCTCAAACAAATATAAATCACATGCTTCAGGAAAAAAGAACTGGCTTTGTTGAGAAAAATCCTGAAAAGTGGAACCATTTGTCAAGCACTCGGTGCGTGCACTCAGCAGCGACTCCCAGCAACAGCTTTGTGCCCTAGGATGCTTTCCAAGCTGTGGGAGAGCATGGCAAAGGGACAGACCATCCTCCTCACTTTGCAAAGAATGGCTCGACATTTTCAGAAGTTACTGCATGAGCTAGTATCCTGAAAAATGACGATGGCCATCACTAGAAGCATCTAATGAAGAGACATTTGTAGAAAGATCTGTGGGTGTCAGCTGCGGGCCATTAAACAGGCAGCATAGGAAGAGGCAGCACAACTGTTCCTGATCTGCTCTTCCAGGTCATCACTCAGACTTTTTCAGTCCATACATACCACACTTCAAGAAATAACCTTTGATAGCCTTCAACAGGGAGTTTATCTTTCGCTTCACCAAGACACAGTTTTATTCAGTAGCAAGCATACACAGCTCTGACTTGTTATGACTCTTCTGAGGTAGCCCGTGCATGGAGGCAGGAGATGTTCTGCTTACATGAGGTAGCACATGCTGCAGTTGGGTGCTGCTTGTGTTTCTTCAAACCAGGCGCCTCCACCAGAGGTTGAGGCTCTGCCAGGTGCAGCAACCTACATGACTTTGGATACCTGGGTCTCAGTGGCTACAACAATGGTTATAAAAATCTGAGCAATGTGTCCTTTAACAGGGAAGGCAGAAACAATGAAACACCCCAAGGAAAATGAGATGGTTCAAAAACAGACTAAGAACTGAAACAGGACCAGCTCTCAGAGTCCTTGTATAGCTTAAAAATATGTTTGTATGCACATATAGATGCACACACATATGCATTGTCTTTAAAGATTTTTCTGTGGAGTTAAACAGCGATGCCACAGTGTATATTTTGGATTTTTCTAAATAGATTTCCATCTCCAACAAAAGGTTACAAAAGGTTTAACAAGAAAAAACCTCAAGCCCTCAGTAGAAGAAAGGTGTATTTCCTACTTGAAAACTCTCATATGCAGAATGTACTGCATCCTACACCACACCCCACAGTGATAGTTATAGCACGATTGTTCAATTCTCTTACATTTCACCTTGCCCTATTGTCCAGTTCAGTAGAAAACAGACAATGGCAAGTACACCCAGCAGCAAAAGTGCTGCTTTTACCTGTAAAGTGAGTGGGGCTACGAAATGTTCTTTCCTAGAAAAAGATAAATTATTTGGGCCTGTATTACAGGCTACACAAATAATTTTATGGGAGTGATGCTCTGACTTCCTTCAAGCACTGTTGCACAGCGATTCCATCTGGTTACAGCAGCACGATGGATGCATCATCCACCCATCATGGTCCTCCTTGTGCAGCATCTCTGCAACTGTCATTGTGCAAAACATGTAATCTGCCCTGCCTCTGGCATAATCAGGAGAAATTCTTGGATTTAAAGCACTGCCTGCTATCACTGTGAAGCAAAGGGAAAACAGAAATGCCCAAACTCATCTTACAGGGCGGAAAGAAACAGATGAAGAAGTGATGAAAGATGAAGGCAGAGGGCTTCTTTTAAATGACTATTTGCAGGTGTGCTGGTTATTTTTGTTTGTTTGTTATTTAAAGGAGTGAAAGCCGATGCTCTAAGTGGTGTATTTTAGATGAGCAACATAAAGATTTTGCTTCAGGCACCTAGCAAAAGCTCGAGTATCATCTTTAACTCAAGTTAGCAGCTGCATAGATAGGAGAGTAACTATTTCACTACAGTGGTAACAAGAATGAGACCTGGATATTAATTTCTACCCTCCTTCCAAGGAGCTGGAGACAGCAGCAGACAGCTTTATTTCACTTGGACCCACCCCAGGACAAAACCTAGCCTGTCTTCTTTCAGTCGCAGGCCCTGTGAATCCCAAAGTCTTACCATAATATACCTTTGTACTGTGGAAGCGTACGACCTCCATTACACTTGTAGCCCTTGATTTTCATTTATGTAAGTGCTTACGCAGCTTTCCAGCCCCACACATCTCTGCTCCCTACAGCAGTGGGATTCACTCACAGCTGCAGACAAACATGTGAGCTGGGAATGCGAGTGCATTTAACCCAGGACAGAAACATCTGCAGCTTCTCTTACCCAGCTAGTGTGACAACAGAAGAAACTAGTGGGAAGACGTGTCCTCCTCCCTCAGCTCACATCCCAGACACAGGTTGGCATTTTAATACATCTTACTCCCTAACTACCTTATGTCTGGTTAGTTAAAACCGCTTTGATTTAAAAGGCTAAAAACAAATTGCGAAGTCTTGATCTCAACAACAGTGAGTATCTGTTACTCCTTGTGATTAACAGGAATGGGGTTGCTCTCCATCTTTGGAAAAAAAGAGGTACTTATGTCTAAATAAAGGTGCTTCATGCTAGCCATCTGGATTTGAAGATTTTGGCCAAAAGCCACAAAAACTTTTATAACTGCTGATGTCTCATTTCAACAAGCACGTGTTAGCATCAGAACTGCAGCGTGAGAGAGAGCAAAACATCTTACAAAAATCCAGCGGAAAGGAAAACTCCTTTAAGTGAGCTGCAAGTTGCAGATGTTCACTGTAGAAAATCATCTCAGCTCAACTCCAATGAGAAACTTTCTATCTGCAAATACACAAATGAGAACATCTCATCTATTCCTTTGCTGTCCTCTAGCGTCAGCTTTTTATGCTGAGCAGTCAGAATAAACCTCTCTTTTTTCTATTTCAACTTTTTTTTCTTTTAAATGAAGAAATGTCTACCCTATTTTGAACTCTGGTACAGACACTAAGGCCTCTTTGAAAGGAGGCCAGGTTTGGATCAAAAAACATCAGCCTTCCCCAAACTCAAGTGCAAAGTTGGAACAACGTCACCACAGCCTATGATTGCTCCCAAGCTTTTCTTTAAACAAATCCTCATGTACGCACAGAGCTTGTATAGCTAGCAATATAACATAAGTCTTTCCCTCTTTGATTTGCAATACATCTATGCACCTAGAGATGTTCTGCTTAAGACCATCTCTAGCTAAACTCCACAATTTTACCGAAGTAGAGCAGCTCAATGAACTCTACAATTGTCTCCACACAGTATCAAAACAAACAAAAACAAAAAACAAAAAAACAGAATGTCTAGTTAACAACATTAACCAAAATAACAATAACTGCACAAAATCTGTGAGTAGAGCAGTAGCACAGGTCAGAGCCAGCCGAAGATCTCCAGCACCCTCTTCTGGTTCCTGGAGGCCACAGGCACGACCGCAGCTGGAAACCTCCCTTCTGCTCAGGGGACATCAACAGGACACCCAGATGCGAGCTGATGGGATGCCCGTGCACGCAGCGGCAGTGGAGCATGCAACGTAGGACATCCTAGTGTTTTGAAAGTTTCCAAAAGAAAGTTCAGCCATTGCAATATTGTTCTTATCAGTCTCAGCAGTGTTACTGTACTAGTTAGAAGCTGTACATCCAAGGCCAGAACCTTAACGTACCAGCCAATACACAGACACAGGGAAGAACTGCTTTACAGGAGACAGACTGATGGGAAAGCAAAGGGCATTGACAGGCAATACAGTCCAAGAGCCAGGCAGAGATCAGAGCATCCTGACTTGTGGAGGCTCCTCATTTTGCTTCACTTCTTTCTGGAAGGTTTCGGGGAAGGTTGTCAGGCACCATCTCTAGGATGGAAGATAATGTAATTTTGTTGACCTCCAGAGACAAAGCATGGGATAAAGCATAAGGATGCCCTTTTCAAAACTGACTGCATGAATGACAATCTGACATCATTGGCCAAAGGCAGATGCCATCCTCTTGAAGCCAACTGAAAAGTGACACATTGGAAGGGAGTGTTGATATTACAGGGGGCTTTAAAGTACTTTTAATGTAACCAGGGAATAAAAGGAAGGAGCCAGGGAGGATCAAGAACAAGAAAAGAACCTGTGAAATGTCAGATACCCAAGACAAGTTAATAATTAGGAATAGGAAGTGAAGAGTGAAATGGCCAGAAGATACTATTTAAAAGTAAGAAAGTAGAAACCAGACCACTGATGGGTAACTTTGTTCTCTCGGCACACCATGCGGAGCTGTTCACTTTTGTTCCCGTTACTCTGGTATTTCACATCCTTCATGCCAATTGCTTTGAGGTCTGGGTTACAAAACATTAAGTAGCAGCACCTTTCTCTTGGGGATCAGATACCCCAGAAACAAGCAGCAGCATCTTATCTCTGCTCTCTCTGACCACACCAGGCGCTTCTCTCTAGAGGTCTTCCAAAGCCCAGACTTACACCACTTTGCACAGCTAAGGTTCAAAAAGTGCCCTCGAAGGACCACCACGCAGAGGAACAGACCAAGCACCTGGAAGAGGAAGGTCACCAGCGCAGTCCTGGCTTGGCCAAGGACAAACTGATCCGAGGACTTTGCCCAAGTAAGGACTTAAGCTAAAGATGAAGTGACTAGTTTGTCCCTGAGTGGTCAGGCACTCTTGCACACCATAAGCATAACCATCAACTCCACGTAAGTTGATATGGGATGTTGACAGCAGTCAGCATATCGCTGCTGCTGGGCACTGCTGACTTGAACAAGCATCATCAATTACGCTTCCTCGGTCCACTCCCATTCCCCATGCAGCTCTCCCTGCACGTCCAGCGAAGCGAGGGCTCCTTGCTCACCGAAACACCCACTCCTCCATACCAGTTCCCTTCTCTAACCTCCCAATAAAGGCACTTTGTCCCTTGCCACCCCACTAATGAAGTCAAAAGTTCTGGCCTGGCGAATCTTAACACAGTTGTTTCACTTTGCAGAGACATTTTATAATTTTTTTCTTGAACAACACAAACAGTTGCAGAAGTGGGCTCCTCTGCTGAGCTCTGGGCACACTGCCTTCCCATGCATGTCCCATCCCCATACTTCCATGAGACACTGACCACCAACTCACTGCTCAGCAAGAAATCAAGAACTATTTCACCATTTCTCTCACCTACTTCTGTGTTTGCTCTTTGACAGGGCTTAAACACCGCTAAAACACTCACAGACTAAGTTCCTGTTCTTACCAGCCAGCAGAAGGCACAGCATGGGTCTTCACTGTTCTGGTTGTGCCGTGAAACCCTCCAGCTCAGCCCAGAGCTGTATACCACCACTCTCCATTAGTCCTGCCTGCAGCTCCTTCTCCCTCAGACATGTTTCTCCCCCCCAAATCGTGCTGAGCCCCCTGTCCAAGCAGCTCCCCTGCTGCCAGTGCAGCACCGGGACCACGCACCCTTCTCGCAGCTCTCCCCTGGCCAGGGCTCAGAGGCTGCTTTGGCTGCCCCAGCCCCATCGAGCAGCTCAGGTCCACCTGGGAAGTAATTGCTCCTGTGCTCAGCAGCAACAAGCTGAGGAAAATGAAGGATGGACAGATGTTTCTGCTAAATATTGAGTTCTTCCACTGCTGAGCCCCACCAGCCATGCCTCTTTACACTCTCCTTCGCCCTCTGTTCTCCTATTTCCTTAGAAATTGTTTTCCACTCTCTATCAGAGCAGCTTCTGCTCTGCCTTACCTCTCCACACTTGATCCTTGAAGTCAGCTGTAATCACTGCCTTCCATCAGGTGTCCAGGGGAAGCAGCCAATGAGCTCTACTGGCTGAAGATATCTCCGTGTACGTTCCACTGTCTAAGACAAAATGGGGCAGATTCTGGACCTGTTCTTTTGCTATTGACATACTGCTTCTTTGCTTCTGCACCACAAAATCTGTCGAAAATTCAAATATGAGACCACATACCTTCAGGAAGTTTAATAGCAGCCAAACAGACAAAAAAATTGCTAGAGAAAAATGCAGATTTAACCTGTGCTGCAGCCGCCCTGTTTTGCCCAATGCATGAGCTAAGCCAGGCTGTGCATATTTCTTTAGATTCCACTTCAGTCAAGTACTGGCCTTTCCCCCTTCCTGCCCTTCTGTAGCAGTGACGCACCCTTTAGGTGAGAGCACTCTACAACCCTGGTTTACTTGGAAGATGCCCCCGTCCTCACCACACAAGACTGTGCTTGCTCCTAAAATGCCCTTAAGGATTTTACAGAAGATCCAGCTCTATTTTCTAATCTATTTTTCAGTCTTAATATTCCCCCTTTTAAAAAAGGAAACTATGTTAACATCAGGACCTCCCCTGGTAAACATTAAGAGAAAGGTATTCAAAGAAAACTGAGGTCAACACCTGCACAGTAAGAAATCCAGAACCTGACTGAAGGCCAGTGAACGCAAGCCTGTGCAACCTCCAAGCTCTTGCAAGCACGCAGTACTCGTTAGACTTAACAGCATGAGCACATGCCATTCACCTGACAGGATACCTGCCTTACTCAGCATTTTGTTTTTACGTACTTAACACATCACCCAAGCCATGCACAAACCACAAAACTAGTCCCCTTCTTGTAGGCATGCCTCTAGTACTCTTGACCAACGTTAATTTACTTTCATGTCCTTGAGGTTAGTCCACAGTGTTATCCATTGTTCCAACTAAGTTGTCAAGATTAATATCAAAATATTCAGAAATATCCACTTAAATCAACATCCTTCTTGATCCCCACCCCCCCACCCCCTTTTTTTTTTTAATACAGCATTTATAGTTCTATTTGTTCAAGGTAGTTTTCACAGTTCTGGATTACAGTTGTCAACGCAGAGTCACTCCAGAATTGTTACACAGTCAACAGTTAAACTGAACTGATCTGAGCAGCTGTACTTGTCAGTTCTCTTGCAGAGGCAAGGGTAGGATCCACATCTTCAGGACCATTAAAGTACACAGTACCTTTAATCCGAGAACTACCATTTTAAGTCTCCTACAGGTCCATTTGCCTTGTTAGAAGAAAAAATTGTGTTAAAATGTACATAGGTAACTTTAGAACTAACATGTCCTGATCAGCAACAAGATGTTCTCTTAACAGAAGCAAAAAACATGTTAAAATATTTGAACCACACCAAACCTCTACTTAAGCCACTTAAGATTTTTTACTTTCTTACAACACAACTGCATAATCTGAGATTATCACACAGAGCAAAAATTGGCTGTGATCTTCTAACACAAGATTAGTCACTACAAAGCAGGGAGGAACATTTTGCTAGTGTCAGAAAACAAGATTCTTGCTTGCAGCTACAAAATCTGGATGGAAACTTATTGCAGACCTTCCCCTGCCAAATGACCAACTTGTGCCTGCTCCTGGTTGTTCCCATTTATTCTTGCCACAAACATTTCTTCTCCCTCTCTTGCCATTGAGTTCTTTCCAACTCCAGCTGCCTTCATCCTGCCTGCTGGGCTCAGCCACCCCACGGCTGCATCCCCAGTGACCTAGTCAGCCAGGGAAAATTGGTCCCACAAAACTGAGTATTTTGCAGTTAAGTGAGTGAAAACAGATCCCTACAGTGGAAGCATCAGCTAACCACAACCACCATCACCAGTTCTGCCTGCAACAATGGGTTCATTTTTCAGCAGTTTCATTAAACAAAAGACTTGAAATTATACTAATTTAGAGCTTAACTGGAACATGAGTATATTTCCAAGCTGCATTTTGAGAATAACTAACTCAACATCAACTAAGCAAATGTTTTTCTTCTGTACAAAGATTATTTGTGCATACCCACTTTGTGGGGGGGGACAACAACAACAAAAAAATCAAAGCAGAGAAAAACACTCATGAGGACTCAAAAAATATCTGTGTGCTTTACGTTCACGCTCAAGCTTCTTTCTGAAATAGCCTTCCAATGCAGACAGAAGTATTTCCCAACTTTTGGTAATGAAGTGTTTATAGCTTAGCATAAACACTGCCTTGATTCAGTAGGCTGCTTACAGCACATGTCATCTCTTTACAGACCAGCTCATTTCAAACATTATCTGTTCAAACGTTATCTCTTTACCTAATGCAATGTTACAGGAAAATAAGCAAATCTGGGAAGTTCTATGCCCTTCAGTCTGGACATAATTTAAGTTTTGAGTATCCTGGGTAGGAAAGAACATGGTACTCATGACAAGAGCCACCAATAATACCAACAGGTACAAATGGTAATGGTAGAAAATAAATTATTGGTAACACTTCTTCAGCGTCCCCTTCCATCACATTCAAATTGTGTATGCACATGCACATTTGAGCACATGTAGGCCAGATCACTCAAAGCTAGATCATTTTTCATCTGTACATAGGGCAAGACTACAAGCTATGCATCTCCAATTGTTTCCCCAAACACAGAATCCTAAATGAATGACTAGCTGCAGACACTGAAGAACAGGAGAAAGATGGGAGATGAACATCCATGCAGACACTTCTCAAAAAAAAAAAAAAAAAAAACCTGCCCAAACTCTGAGTGAATTTACATATGTATTTTTCTCTGGGTAACTTCAAGAAGTTATACTTTATAGCCACAGCTAGAGAAGCAACACAAAACCCTTCACACAAATGGCAATTGCAGGACTTCTCTGTCATGTGATAGTTTGGCTCTAAAAACTACTCAAGAGGAGTAGCATTTGGTGACAGTGTAAACTAAGCTGAAGACTGCAAGAATGCAGACACTCAGGCTCAGACAGGATGTTCCTTAACTTGTGAAAGATGGTTCCATGTCAGCAGTCTTGCAAAAGGAAGCGACGTGAGATAGAAAATACAAAGATTAGGATGGCATAAAGCTCCCATATACCAAGCTGGTAAGAATTGAAAAGAAGCCACCGTACCAAAGTTGCCATACTAGAAAAAGCAGGATCAAAGGTGCACATCATTTCTTGCTATTGGCTATGCTGAGTAACAGACCCAAGGAAAACATCCATCACCTCCCTTGACCCCAGCTGAAGCACACTAAAGCAATAAACATGGATACTGGCTGGCTTCAGAGCAGGTGCTCAGGAGATGTCTTTTGGTACTGATGCAAAGGAATCTCTGTAGACTTAGAAGATAAGTCAGGACAACACACAGCCAGTCTGGTAATCTAGCATAATGCAATAGCTCAGGAAACCAGGGTGATCCAAGCTTATCTTTCAAGCATTTGGACCTTGCTCCGTTCTCAACTTGGACTGCTTCCTGGCAGAGCAGATGGAATTTTCACTTTGCTTCCCCAGGTGAAACTCTGTAGTGCTTTGCCTAGCACCGGTCAGACCATGTACCTCCCCACGCCTCCTAAAGCAAACTCTAACCCTCTTCCGTTGACCCAGACTCCATTAGCCTGACATGGAGATGCTTCTCTGGACATCAGCAGTTTCACTAGTTGCTGAAAAATACTCCCTTCCACCTCAAAGCTGTATCCTTGACCTGTATAGGATAAGAAAGTAAATGAGAATTTGCCCTGCCACATATGGAAGGGAACACCATTACTCTGGAACAATCAAGGGTACAAAGTAGCTACACAGAAAGAGGATGTCCAAGAAAGATGCATACAGAAACGAGCCTAAATAAGCAAGCATGGTCTCAGGTGTCTTTGAAGAGAATTAAGAAACACATGACACTACAGACCTGTGAGATCTCATATCTCCATCAAGCAATGAAAGCAGGTTTTGGTAAGCACGCAGTAACAGCAGTACAGTCCACTGGCAAACTGGTTGAAGGTATAATGCTGGTTTTGTTTTTTTTTTTTCAGTCTTCATCTGAAGGTCTTTCCTAGATGGCAACTCACTAAGAGACAGATCCCAAAAGTCTCTTTCAAATCTTTGAGAGAGACAGGCCTCCTGAGATAGAAGAAAGCTGTCAGTACCCACTGATATTTCACACAGGGCCAGACTGTCTCGCAAATCGCTGCCAGTGCCTGCCTAGCAAACGCATTGCCAGCTACCTCTAGGGAAGGCTGAACAAAGGGAAGGCTCATTCAAGCTCACTGCAGCTCACTGCTGACTATAATAGCACGAGGAAAGCTGACTAGCTAGTCAGCACATTTATCATCCTAACGAGACAATAACTCGTGGTGCACAACAGCTACAAGCCTTACTCAGACCAAAAGTTCCATGCTGCTGAGTAAACTGCCTCAGCCTCTGCCTAGCAGCAAATAAACTAGGAAAAACAAAGATAGCCGTGACTACTCTCCTTCCAGTTTCTAGCAGCCAGCAGTTTAAATGTATTTGCTGAAGAACAGAAGGCATTTTTAAAAGAATAATCACTGAAGTTGAGGTCCCCATCACAAGTAAGAGGCTTTTTTTCCCCTGAGTTAATTGCACAGGAGCATGAAATTTGTTTTCCTTCATACCTGATAACATTTTTCAAAGACTTGGAATACAAGCAGCAAAAGCCTACCTTAGATTCCTGATTGGGTCCAATATACATCAATGGATTACTTCATTGTAACCAATGCTCTCATCAAAAATGGTAGCTTCTTTTACCAACAGAGAAAGAAAAAGGCGCTGCACAAATCAGTGAGGAATGCACTAGTAATTCCAGATGATGTAAAGAAGCACCAGAGCCCTACTATAAAAGGTACCCCTCATACCAGAAGATATGAAGCACACAACCCTCATCACCAACAGATCAGGAAAACAGTGAGTGACTAACCAGTCTTCTCCCCTTTTAAAGAAGGATGGACAGGGGGTGTCAACGGGATATGGTTTTCTGTCAATAAAGACAGGATTAGGAAGAGAAACAGCAGCAATTACTGCAGATCATACAGCAGTGCCATGACTGCATGCAGCACTCAGTGATTACATTCACTAAGTCAAGCTCTCCAGGCCCAATGCTGACAGTCTTTAATATTCACGGCTTGAGAGAACCTGCTAAACAAATGGGCAGACTTACATCCCAACAACTTCTCAAGCCATTAGGGCAGACATCCTTGCTGGTGTTGAGCTGCTCAAGCACAAGAAACAAGCAGAGGATGTATCCTGGGAGTGGTACATGGTTCAGGTACAACAGAATAGAAAGGCCAATTAACTACAAAATTGCCTTGGGAAAGGAACAAAGGCAAAGACAGAATTTGCATTGATAAATACTATAGAATCAGATTTCGTTCTACTGTACACCCTCATGCACAAAAGGGAGATATGCAGTGCAAATGAATGCCTTCATGCATTTCATGAAAGTAAAATATGAAAAATAATTTTTGTTTTGAGTGACACTTCCCAGGAAAATAAAAATCAGAAACTTGACAGAAAAGTTTCTCAGTAAGCGACCAGAGAAAGTGCTTAAGGGGGTGCAAAAAAAGAGAACCAATTTGTCACTCAGCTTCACTGTAAGTAAATTTAACATAAGGCAACCCAATTCCTCAGCAGAAACATCAAAACTTTTCTATTTCCACCTCTTACTGCAGAGAGGAGCAAACTGAAGTAACAGAGCAGGCTGATAACTACTTAAGATAAGGGCTATGCAGACTTTGACGCCAGCTTCTGAGCCAGCATGCAGGGTCAAAACAACTTCTTCCCCAAACAGTTAATTATAAAGGTGACATCATTAAACTGACGACACAGAAAAAAAAGTTAAGTCTATGTACCACTAAGAGATATCAAGGCTTACTTAGTAGTAAAATTAGTGTATTCATATGCAATTAAGTAGCTAGGACAGGAAGAAGATCCTGTTGAATGGATGCAACAAAAACAGAATAAACTGCACAAAGGTGTCAGAGACAGTAAACAAAAACAAACAAAAAAAGCAGATGGGAAAAAGAAAGGTTTTCAAGACATACAAGAAGGAAAGACTTCATTATTGATACAGCAGTTCTCTTCAAAAAAACATTTATCCTCTTAAATATAGACAACAGCATATTGCAAAACATTGTGCCAAAATTAACTACATCAACATCTGCATGTCTCTTCCAAGCAAAACAAAAACAAACAAAAAAAGAATTCTTGAATAGAAACCCTTATTTAAACTTAAAACAAAAACAAAAAAAACACACACTATGTCTTTGGCCCAAAATTGTTAGATGCCACATTATAAAAGTCTTCCTAAAAAAAAAAATTAAACGTGGAAAAAAAATCTCATCTTCACAACTATTGTTGCTCTAGAGTTTAAAATTGTGAATCACTTACTACAAAAAGTAGTGCAATTCAAAAATATCTTGGAGGAATGTCTACATATAAGCTGTTATAAATGTATGTGACACCATCAAGAGCAGTTGTGCTTATGGATTAATGCTACATGGTTTGCACAACCTTGCAGAACATATTTAAAGAACTAAAATTAACCAAATAAAACTGTAAATAATAGAGTATTAGTTTTAAGATGTGTGAAAGTTTGACACAAAGCAAGCAAAACAGGTGCTTATTGCATAGATATACTTCTCTGTTGCTATAAAAGCAAGATCTGATAAAAATGTTTTTACCTCATTTTGAAATACAGAGACTGCTGCCAGAGTACATTTAATATAAAGGCAAATAAAACTTACTAGATTTAAAAACAGTAACCTTAATGCTATGCACTGAGACAATACTCTGTAAATCAGTTTATTTTCCATGTAGTGGAGAAATCCAGTCAGTGTAATTATTTTTCTGCGTGTGAATAGTAAATTCAAAGTGCTTATTTTCCCACAAGGGTGTGTTCATTGTGAGAATACCGGGTCTCGTAATACCCCATAAAGCTCTCAATTTAAAGGTTAATTCTAAAAATTTGGAACTGTAACCTCAAGGTTCTTTGCCATTAATAACAGTGACTATGCTACAATGGCTAAAGAGCAATTATGTGTGGAAGAAGTATAACAGTACAACAGCTCAATTATGGAAAAAAGTTTTAGTGCACTTTGCTCATATTAGCCAACATGCTACATTGCCCTTTTTGCGTACAAAGTAGACTCAAGGATTTCCATTGTAAGAAAGAAATGACCTGGCAAGCAAAACACTGTGTCAAGCTGCCCTTTTTTTCCCCCCTATAGACGTGAACATTTTAAGACAGAAGCTTTGCAAGACATTACACAATTCTTTTTGTTTTTATTATTAAATGAGAAAGTCTGATTTGTTACATTGTCACATTGCTAGTCAGAAATGCTGCAGTGATGAAGAAAGTCAATGCTGGGTCAACCCAAGTCCTCATTCTACAACATTCATTAACAAAGAAATTATAGTAATGTTCAACACACCCAACACAACATTCCTTGCTTTCTTCAGAGAGAAGTCCCATCATTCTTCCTCTAATGGGGTATGTTACTACATAAATTAGGGGGGTTTTTTTGGACAATACTTCCCCATATTTTCGTGAGATCAAAACGAGCTTCTACAGATGTTACAGAAATCTTCACACATCATCATCTGATGTATCACTGCTGCTTGTCTCAGAATCCTCATTCTCCAGAGCAGGTTTGAAAGTGCTGTTTTTCCAGGGACTAAACTTAAAATCACAGATGAGGCCATTTTTCAAAATGCCATTTTTCCGAAGGCCATTCTTTTGTAACTGAAATGAGAAAAGATGCATTTAGACAGAGAAAGAGCTAAACACAACAATCTGCTGCATTTCAACATTCTCTGTATCGTCATCTGTGGGCTACATTAGATCCACAGCACTACCTGTTACATATACGCACAAAGGAAAATTCACCTGAGAGCCTTCACTTCTGGAACAGCCACCTGCATTCAAGAGCCTCTAATCATACTAAGCTAAGCTCCTGCAGTATACAAGAGTCTACCCTCT
Source organism: Chauna torquata (assembly GCA_013399475.1). NCBI lineage: Eukaryota > Metazoa > Chordata > Aves > Anseriformes > Anhimidae > Chauna > Chauna torquata. Next base: position 68,935 of record VXAL01016608.1, read on the forward strand.
TCCCATCCACCTCCTCACATATTTTGCACCAGGGATCCTTCCTCACATTGTCTCTTCTATGATACAGTCCCTTTTTCCACAGTCTGCTACAAAAAAAAAAAATCAAGTCTAGATCTCCCATTCAGATTCTGTTACCAGTGAATTACATGTTCCCCAACTTCCAGTGAAGACAGCCAAGGAAGCTGCATAAAAGCCTTGAAAGAAACTTCCCTTTCCTCAGGCTGAGCTGAGGAGCTAGAAGGCCTACGCAATTCTGCAACCAGCAATGCTGGAACTACTCAGAACCCCTCCCCTACCCTTTCCTTGATATTTTGAGAACAGGCTTTATCTAAAATAAGCACTGCTCCCCATAAAAAAGTTTAAAGCAACTATTCTTCTGAAAGGGTGAGGGAGGCAAAAAGAGAGAGGAAAGAAAGAGGGTACTGAAATGGCATCATTCCTTAGCCATCAAAATTACTGGAGATCCTCCTTAAAGGTAGGTATTTAGGGTAGACACCTACAAGTTCATAATGTAACATTAACTTAGCATTACCTGTTCACTAATGACTTGGAATTCCCTCATCTCATCCTCTGTTAGTGGAGCACATGTTTCATCATTTTCACTGTCTTCTTGCCAGCCCATCTCTTTTAACAACCTTTAAAAAAAAAGACAAGGAATTTCTACACACACACACACATTTCAAGCTCTGCCTATATACGTACATAAAGATGTGTAATAAATGTATTAGTTTGTAACTTTTTTAAACAGACTTTTAACCTACTTTGATATAAGAGTTTAAGAAAAGATATATAAAGCACAGAAGTTCAGAAGTTATGAGGTCCTCCACAGCTGACCCTGTTTTGACACTACGTTTGATTTTAAAGGCTGCAAAAACTAAACAGTAGTACTTTATCTATAGAACGTATTCTTCATTTCAAGCATATATCCACTCCATCACTTGCACATACCAATTATTACACTTCCTGACATCACATTTCACATATAAAACAGACCTTACCCCCTCTGCCAGTCCAGTGAACACACCAACACAAAAGCCAAATTTCCTATTATCTCACTTCTGGATCTTTATTAACCAATTGACAAGACTCCCAGATACAGGGGCTCTTAGCATAAGCTGTCCAACATTTAGAGTAAACCCTTATGGACACCAGCCTAAAAAAAAAAAAGTCACTTTTTCCTATTCTGTTTCAATTGGATGGCTGCTCTCCAGAACTGCAGCAATAAAGAAAGCAAAAGAGAAAAGAATTTGGACCATAAGCAAGTTCAGCTGTTGATGCACAGTTTTTCTTGAAAGCTTATCTGGTGTTATCACCATGGTTTTTATAGCCCATTAAACTGCAACCTGCATTGTCTGGATATTTATCTAAGAAGTTATCCAGGGCAAATGACTTGAGTACAGTCGAGTGACCTTGGCTACACTACGATATTCAGCATATTCCTAAGGTTCAAGCTGCAAGAAAGTAGAACCTAAGTCACCATAACTTCATTTTAAGGCAAGTAATCTAAGGAAGGTGGAAAAATAAGAATATATTTCTTTTGCATAATTGCTCTGGTGGAGCAGTAGTGTACCCCCTCAAAAACGGTGTGATGAGGCAAAGGCACACTGAGGAAATCTGCAGTATTTTCCTGGACAACAGAGCAACTACAAGCAATGCTGGTGGTGTCCCTGCATGGGAGCCAAAAGCAGAGATGGTTCTTCACCTCAAACCCATACTATCTTCCGCATCAAGTCATGGAGGCAGTGCACCTGGGAGAAGCTGCATTGCTCTTCAATGACAGAGGCGTGATTCAGGATGCAATGGCCTCCTACAGTTTCTATTTTTCTAGAACACGCTAGTGTCAGAGCCAGGACAGGCTTCTTTGTAATTGCAGGAGTCTCACCTCACAGCAGATGCTGATATTGCAGCACAGACTACAACTAAGAGTGAGTTTTGGGATGCGGGGAGGAAAAGAAACAGAGGCATGCTCCTCTGGTGATTTAGTTTGAGATATCCAAAGATGCAATTATCAAAGTGTTTTAGCTAGTGCCAAAAGTAGGATAGCAGTATCTGAGCATGAAGAAAGTAGTTTTAGGTGTGAAGACACTGTAGAAACGGATATATCTGAGGGTGAAGACACCGGCACTTAATGAAGATGGTACATACTCTTGCTGCAAAGTTTTGCCAAAAGGATTAGCACCTTCTTCAGGCAAACCATACGCGTGTTGACCCAAAATCTTAAAGGAAGTAGAAGCTATTTCAAATCATATGTGTGTTGACCCAAAATCTTAAAGGAAGTAAGAACTACTTCACAAAAAATAAAGAGGTTTCTAAAACTATATGCCAGAACTGGCACAGGAGCCTGACACTTAGAGATGAAGAACGCTGAATATATTAAAAGAAGTTAGCTAGCACAGAAGTAGTTACATGAATTCAAGTTGATGTCATGTGCCTGATACTGCATTTAGCCAGATGTCAGCAAGAAATGCCCTTCATCATAACCCTCCCTACAAAAAATACTAGGCCCCAGTACAACAGATGTGCACTGGACAAACCTGCAGGCAACTAATAACATCACTAACCATTATTAAAAATATACTAAAAGCCCAGAACTGTAGAAGGAGAGGGAGAGAACAGTACTACTTCGTCTGCTTGAAAAATAAAGTTAACAGGACAATAAAAGAAATGGAAATTACATCCTCTGTAGCATTTAGACCTAACTGGACAACGTGACTGCCAGAAACAGTGAAATCATCAGAAAGCAGCAGAAAAAACATGCAAGTCATCCAAAACTTCTCTCTTCTACAAGAGTATGCTCATTTGGCTCATTTGTATACACATACGAAATAAGATCTGCCATTATGCAACGCCAAAAGCATTTCAGTGACAGTAATATTATAACTCAAATTACTGTTGCTAATAATGTTTTACTGCACACAAGCTAAGATATTAACAGTATTATGTATAATTAAGTGGATAGTTACATAGCTTCTGTTAATGTAAGTAAAATTTAGGGCAATAGCTAACTAACATCATCTAAAGTTAGCAGGACCACTGTCTCTTTAAAGCAGCATTAGGTTTCTAGAACAGTTTAGAGGGTGAACCACCCCAAAAAGTTACATTTCAGATTAGGAAACTCAATACTAACAGGATGAGTACATAATCACTGCATGGAGGAAACTCCTCCAGAGGGGAAGCCAAGATGCATTTTGTACATGTGCCAATCCAGTTATTAGGTGCACACAAGCATCCTGTGAGTTCAGCTGGTCACTTCAAGTCCAGTTTTCCACTAAAAGGCCTATCGTAACCACGGTCTAGATGCTAGAGGTCACAGACAAAGCGCTAGTATTGTAGAGACACACAGTGTCTCTGGAATACCACAAACAGAGAAGCTTGCCCAGAAACCCTATGAAGGCCATACAAAGTCACTTGAATTGACAAATGAGAGTTAGATTTGACTCAACAGTCAAAAATCACTGTCAGCAGCCACTAGCAGCCCAAGATTTCTGTCTTCATAGCCAGGGTGGGGTGGGGGAGGGGAGAACAGACCAGAGTGCTTTTCACTTCCCACTCTCATAAGAAAGAAGAGATCATGAAAGTCTCCTCTGCACATACTACAAAAGAAAAAGTTCTCTAGTCCAATGTATACCTAGAATCTGTCATTGAAAGAAGACACTGATTTCTTTAGTTACCAGAAACAGTAAGAATTTAACAGAGCTCATGACAAGCTCACCTCCACACTGAGTTATGATTTCGCAGCAGCACCACTGTCATCTCTATCAGCTGCTCCTGCAGTCACTTCTGTGAGATACTATAATTATGTTTCAATCCTTTCCTAAGTTACTTTCTCCTTTTCCATTGCATTGTCTTGTGATATCACTGAACATGTCAAATAGTCAGCTACAAAAATAACCCATTTCTTTAAAAACTAGGAAAAACTCACTGGAGTTTTACATAAGATGCAGTATTTAAAGTATTGTTAATACAGATAGCAATTACATGCATTACTCCTCCTAGACTTGCAGACTAGTTTGCTTTATTTCTTTGTAAAGAAATACACAAAAAAAATTTAGTAAAAGAAGTTAAAGATGTCATTACACAAGTCTAGTAGAAACAAAGCATATTCCATGTTAAATTAGTACATGTCTAAAAGATAAACCTTTTACAGTAGTCCTATTAAATATTTTGCATTCTCTGTTTTCAGATTCTGAATTCTAAGCTGGTAAGAATTTAAGACATGCTCTCTTACCATGAAGGAACATTTATATAGTAAGTACATACCTGTGCTCTGCCTCAAGTGAGCTTGAAAGAACATCTGCCTGAGGGAAAGCTGAAGATCGAATGATCTGTTCAGATGTAACTGAAGCATTGCCATTCTCTTGCGGAATTTCATTTTCGAAGTTTCGGTTTATATCTCTCTCATGATGAGGACTGTTGCTGTTATGCAAGTTAAAGGAGTCATCATCCTGTTAAAATAATTATATATTACAGAGTTTATATAGTTTATATAAGTAAATTCCACTAACAAGTAAACCTCTGCAAATACTGCATTTCAGTGATCCTGCTTAATTTAATTTTAAATGGAGATGCTCTCTACTACTAAGGGGGTAATTCTGCTCATTTCTTCAAGAGTTTACAACACATGGATACTACAGAAATCTTAAGTTATACCACTGATCAAGTAAAGTAGAAAACAACTCCTATGCTCTGCCTCAAACTTTGCAGAAAAGTTTTAAACATATCTTAAAAATTCAAGTTTAATAAGCTGGCTTTCATACTTTTACAAATAGTTATCTGTTGAATTTACAAACAAGGTTCCTCATTAAATAAATATCTTGTGTGTGAGGTAAAGTTTGAAAGCATAAGAGTTCTCACATTTACTTCATTTAAGGGCCAGCTCACAGCCACCATATCTCAACCAGCAAATTTATCTGCCACAAGTTTAGAAAAACTCCTTAAATTCAGTCAACTGCTTCCCTTACACACAGGCACACATAACAGAACTTCTCAGGCTGTTGTTACAGCAACTGTAACTTACTAGCTATGATATAAGTACTAGGAAGAGAGTTTATTTAGAAGGAAGATTGTTCAGGTTCACTCATATTAAAAGTTCTTTAATACTATAAACCTAAAATGTTTGTTTTTATTCTGCTCTTTCAGCAGCTTGTAATTCTTACTCGGTAATTAGCCAAACAGCCTCAGAAGTCTTAGCAACTCTACAAACAAACAAGAGAGTATGACCATTATCTAGCTAGCACACTTTCGAAAACAAAAGCCCCAGACTTGGCGTATAACAGCATTATCCGTAACAGGAGGCAAACAATCATCCAGTTCTGCACTTGTAAGAAATTGTACTTCTGAGTCCACCATCATCATTCCCCTTCCATTCAGGGTTATATGCTTTCAAAAACTTTACAACGCTTACCAAGAATTTCTTAAAGAAAAGTATCCCAATAAATGTATGTTCAGCTGTTCAGTCATAAACCTGGAGAATCTATCTCAGATTATCAGAGAACATTCGTAAAAATATTAAAGGATTTTAATGTATTAGGGCAAAATGGCTTCCTCCAAGCATGACTCAGCTGCTCATCACAATTTACCTCATTATTTCAGAGGTGATGTCTATCACTGCAGGCCTTAAAACTCTGTCAACAAGATCATGTTACAAAAGACTGTTCTATAGTTATCTACCTAGCCACTCAGTTGCACACTACATCTTCTACTGATGATCATTTAAATGAATGTTGAAATTAGGACAACTATTAGTTACATGCCTTGTTAAGTGTTAACATCTTTTCACACCTGTTAGTCAAACAGCAATGTCAGGGACCAAGGCACACAATCACTAACAAATACTCCAAGCTATATGCTACGTACACCTATCTATCCAAGCATATCATGACTTCCACTACTAAAAACTATTTTTTTCTCCCAAAATACACTGCCTCTGAAAATCAGCTGTGTACAGTGGGACAACCATATGCATTTTACATAAGTACCATGAAGATATAAAAAACTCAACAATTCCATGAACAGAAACTCCAATCATGTTCACATAGTATTTTCAGGATTCTAAACTCACGACAGTGTTTCCCAAGATCTTTTTAACCTTAAAATCTTTGTGCATTTCTTACACAACATTGCACCCAACACCCATCTCAGAGTGCACAGCAACAGAATACCTAATGGAAAGATGCAGACCTTTCCTAACTGACACATACAGTTAAGTTGTACAGTCCCATTACAGCAAGTTTTATTTTGCCTGGAATAGAAACAGGGTCAGAAAGTCAGTCTTTTATGAGCATTGCATAGTTGCACTGTTTTTTGGTTTGTTTTTAAATACTTTACACCACTCAAATGTGTAATCACCTAATCCTGAATAATACATAATTTAACCTTCACTCATACTACATGAGGTAACTATGCTTATGGCTCACTGGTGGCGGGTAGCACAGACCGCGAGCAGTGTCATCCCCCCCTCCAGCCAACTTCCCCCACTTTATTGTTCAGCATGAAGCCATAAGGTGTGGAATATCCCTTTGGCCAGTTCGGGTCAGCTGTCCGGGTTTTGTCCCCTCCCAGCTCCTTGTGCACCCCCAGCCTCCTCGCTGGCAGGACACCACAAGAAGCAGAAAAGTCCTTGGCTCTGTGTGAGCACGGCTCTGCAGCAACTAAAACATCGGTGCGTTATCAGCATTATTCTCATCCTAAGTCCAAAACACAGCACCACGCCAGCTACTAGGAAGAAAATTAATTCTATCCCAGCCAAAATCAGGACAGACACATTCTCAAGTCCCAGCCGGGCACTACATAAACCGATCCTGAATGAAATCCTGATGCATTAATATTGTATACAGTAGAGGCCTCCAAGTTCCCAATTCAGAAGTAGAAACAGGTTCTTTATATATACATAAATCAAAATATTGCTCCTATGACTAGATCAAGAGTAGAGAACTTCTGGACATCTAAGCATTCCAATTAGAAAGCAAACAATTGGAGAAGCAGAACCAAGTTTTCCCATTAATTGTCTCGTAGGATAACTAACAGCCAAGGTGCAAAACACCGCCTTCCAGAAAGATTAGGTTAGTGTACTAAGCTTCTTTATTCTTTTTATTGTTGCTAAAGACAAGATATGCCTGAGTTATTGACATGTATGAACATATTCTGCAGAAAGAGAAAGAGAAACTACAAGAAGCACTGGAAAAAGAGTAGTACTTGGAGCGACTTTTTAAAATTCATCAAAAGGTAATTCCCTTCCTACATTTAGAGATCCAAGATCATGCCTTAACAGCTGATTACAGCCAAATAAGGTGTAGGTTACATTCAGTCTGAAATCTGTTACTGGCGGATCTACAATAGCTATGAAATAAACTACCTTATCTTGCCCAGCATGATTCTCATCTTCATGTTCTTCTTCCACTCGATCTCGTTTCAATGCTTTCAAAAATTCACTCTTCTTATCAGTCCGCATTCTTGTCAATTTTGTTAAACGAGGCTGACCAACTTTGTCAACAGGGGATGAAGAATTTGACCGATTACACTAACACAGGGGGTGAGAAAAAAAAATAAGACTATTACAAGCTCATTCATTTAGAAAAGTTTGAATGAAAGACAAAAAGCTTCTCAGGAACTTGTAGTTTCAGGTTGTGTGTATATCCAGAGCCAAAAGCAGAGGGACAATACTTTTATAGTGTACATGGCTCTTGCACATAAAGAAAGAGATGCAGGTTTATAGAGCACTGCTAACAGCTGACCTTCCAAAGTATATTAGCAGTTTTGAAGTTTAAACCTACCAGGTTATACATCCTAGTATACCATTTTTACTCCAAATCAAACCTACAAAGCAGATTGTGCAGTACTTAAAGACCAGTGAGGTACCATGTTTCCTTCTTTCACATTAACTTCTGTAAAATAAACGTATTTAATACAGTTCTGCATAAAATTTATTGATCCACCTCACTTATCCAACCAACCAAATTAAAAGTTTGATATATATTCAATTAAGACTACAAACACTTCTTTACCTCTTTCACTGAATTCTGTGATACAGGAAATGCCTTGGCAGCTGATTTGAAAGGAATGAAATTGCCAATACCATATGCAGAATCATGAGGAAATGGATTCCCAAGTTTATTTTCTTTTGCTTGGCTTTTCCACTGTGTAGGCTAAATAAAAATGTAAGGAATCATTAACTACAACAGGATTATTTGCAGGAATCTTCAGAAAAATGTCTAAGCAAAAGGAAATCGTAACTATAAGCATAATTTAGTACAAACACCCATTTTCTTGTAGGATAGAGACTGTTTATGAGCAATTCATCCTCTAACAAATACTATTTACACTTTTATATAAAGAGTTAAATTTAAAAACAGTTATGACTCATATTTTGGTTCTTAATACATCAGATATGAGTCTTCAGCAGCCGAATGTAATGTTTTTAATGCAGTAAGTTCTAGACTTAAGAACAGCTCCATCAGATGCTCTCAGGAGCACAGAAAAATTCCGGAAACAAAACCAAAAGATGTACATGGAAAGTTGCATACAGAAAGGGACCGGAATAGCTCTGATAGGTTGCAACATTATCTATATCAATAATTGGGAAAAACTCTGAAGGTATTTTTATGCCAGCTATAGCTCTCCATTTGGTATCTCTTTTTCCTGTTAAAAACATACACACAAAAAGCACTGCTATTCCATAAGTTAAAAACAGCCTTCCCACTCTCACTTGGACACTACTCGCATTTCTCAAAAAAGGTAAATGGAGATTCAATTACAGTATAATTTTTTTTTAAAGAAGGGGAAAAGTGTTTCCAGTTACTTCTGGGGTATGTGGCTCCTAAAGTATTCAAGACTTGAAAGCATACTCTAGGAACAGAATTCTCAGAGGGGAAATAAGCACATTCAGAATTAGAGCGTGTTCTTTTTTCCCCCCAGCATGTCATTCATGCCACCAGCATCCAAAACTCACCTTTGTGGGTGGAGTGGCAGGTTTAGGGACTAATCCTTTATAAACGCTTGTGCCGGTTCCATTTTTTACTGGCTGTGAATGAAGACTTCCTACTACTGGAAATCCAGATATCTGCAGTTCTTTTGTACTGCCCTTTTTAATGACCAGCATTCTTGGAGATCTAGATTTAGGGTTCAAAGGATACTCTGGAAAAAAAAAAGCACGCACATGTATAAAATCTTAAGTTTCTAGATCAGAGGGTACTGAATAGCCATATGGTCCAGAGCAAACAGGCATAAAGCAGGAACTTAGTCTAGTAATAGTTCCACAAATATCACACTGTACAAACCTGGATAAACAGAAGTTCTGTTCCATTTTCCACAATCATCATTTGTAAAATATTTTGCTTGACAATGCAGGAATTTTACATTCAAAAAAGATATTCTTCAGTCAAAGAAACTAGCTACACAGTTACTGGTTGCAAATCTAAAATCCAAATACTGTTAGTTGTTAATAGAATAGTTCAGTTGGAAGGGACCCCTGGTCCAACTGCTTGACCACGCCAGGGCTAACCAAAAGATAAAGCATGTTACTGCAGGCATTATCCAAATGCCTCGAACACTGACACGCGTGGGGCACCAACTACCTCTCTAAGAAGTCTGTTCCAATGTTTGACCTTTCTCACTGTAAAGAAATTTTTCCTAATGTCCAGTCTGATCCTCCCTGGCACAGCTTTGTGCCACTCCCACACATCCTGTCATCGGTTCCCAGTGAGCAGAGACCGGCACCTCCTTCTGCACTTCCCCTCCTCAGGAAGTATTAGAGGGCAATGAGGTCACCTCTCAGCCTCCTTTTCTCCAGATTAAAGAGCCCAAGTGCCCCCAGCCTCTCCTCCCAGGACTTGCCTTCCAGCCCTGTTACCAGCTTTGTTGCCCTCCTCTGGATGCTTTCAAGGACCTTAACATCCTTTTTACATTGTGGAGATCAGAATCGCACATAATATTTAAGGTGAGGTCGCATCAACAATAAACATAACAGGAGAATCACCTCTTTTGACCAGCTGGCTATGCTGTGTTTAATGTACCCCCAACACATAGTTTGCCATCTTGGCTGCTTCTTCAAAACATATTGTGGTTTTCATATTTCCCTTTAAGGTTACTAAAGAATTATTACTCACATATTTATAGCTCATTTTAGAGCTAAATGTTCCACACTGAGGCCTTTATCAGAGAAGAGACGCATACTACTCTAGACAACAGCAATGACCAGTTTCTTTGTCTCCACGGCATGGTTTCTCTCCAAGTCCTTCAACAGTTCTAATCAGTCAGAAGCATTCTTTCACCAAGTTTTCAGCTAGCAATGCATCACTAGCTTAGGTGATCCACCTTCAGCACATCACCTCTTGGGAGATAAACTCTTGACATCTTTGTAAAAAGATGTATACTCATAGGACAGGAACCCTGGTAGTGCCTGCATCTACAGGCCAACAAATTGACATCTAAATCAAGTGTTCCCTGTCTTACAAAAAGATACTCACATTGTAATAATACTGAAATTTCCTCAATCTATAGCTTTGTAATATTCTAAAAGAAATTCCTGTGTTTCTAATGGGACAACTTCAGATCTATGCTATACTTTTTGTACTTCAGAAGTATCAAACATACTCACCCCACACACCTGCAGCTAGCGATTTATTCTGGTTTGGTTCCCTCTCATACTCAGGATTCAAAGATGGCTGAAAGGAAATTTTATCATTATTTTAAAATGAAATTTAAAAAGTCTTCAATTTTAGGACCGAAAAAGTAAAAAAAATTACAGTATCAGAAGTGTAACCTCCAATGACCAAGATTTTTAAATGGAGAAAGACTAGAAATTTCCCCCTGCAACCCAAGTACATCAACGCTCACTTGTTTCTCTTCTCCAACAAAACATCTCAAGCAGCAGTCAATACCATTATATGAACTGTCCAGAGAAAGCAAAAAGACAAACAAAAAATATAGTAATGTATGGTTCTTCAAAGAGAAAGCTCATCCTTCCCCTTTCAACCTAGGATGTAACATGGGACCTCAAATGCCCAACGGCAGAAAGATCACTTTGTTAGTACCTCAGATTTCCAGTAAGGTAACTGCATAGAATTGAATACATACACATGCCACAGTAAACTGTGGTAAAATACTATAAACTTAAAACTCAATTGTAGTTTCACTTAAACATTTAAGCAACAACAATTTAAAAAATGGAGATTAAAAAGAGAAATAAGTTAGCGGACAAATGACTAACACCCCCTTACCTACGGGAAGGGTGATCCCTTATATGATGATCTGTAACTGCTGATATCTCATGAGGTAGCTTGTAATGGACAAAATGGCACTTGCAGATACAATGAAACCTTGTTTATTATAATTACAATTAACTTACAAAATCCTCAGCCTCAAACTGTTTGGGTACTTCCTTGTCTTCCTTTTTCCCAGTTTCATTAACAGGTACATTGTTTTCATGGAATCCCTGGCTTTTTCCACTGTGGAAAGTGCTGGTACGAGTGCGGGAGCCTCCGCCATGGTATCCCCCACGATGGTTTATATTTTCTGTACCACTTCTGCCCTGTGAACGCCAACCATTCTTCTCTTTTCTCCCAAAATGCCCTTAGATTTTTAAATTTTAAAGAAATGTAAATTACAAACAGTTTTGGAAAAACATTCTAGTTTTGCAAAATTGTTAGAGGAGTTAAGCAAGCAGCTCTATACTCTGGGATGTGATAGCAGAGTGAACTTAAGTTCTCATTCACATAAGCAGAAGGGAAGACTCACAAAACAGTGAGAGTCAACACCCTTTCCTGGCTGCTCATTTATATGTCATTGGCTAGAGAATTAAATAAACATTTTTACGCTTCCTAAGAGAGAAATATACCTGGAATCACACTACTCTAACCAGCCCTTACTGATCACATCCTCTCCCAGAATATCTGACCTTCCATCACCTCTGTTTTATCACAGAACACAGCATTTAGCATACGACAGGTATTATTATAACATTATTTTCCTCGCTAGAGTGCTAACAAAGCAATGATATAAATGTATTTAAAACATTTCATGAAAGCTAAATCATACCTCCGTTAGGCCGTCCAATGTTAGGATCAAACCCATCTGAAGAGTTGTGTCTTCTGCGATTTGCTTCATAACGATTCTCTGCCCACGAAAAATTTTCAGAATGTTTCTCAAAGTTCAGCGATGACTGCAAAGGAGCACAAGTAGTAGACCTGAGATATCTGATTAATAACAAAACTGAATTATCAGAACTGTAACATTAGTATTACTCGTGGTATATACAAACAATTTTTAAAAGGACTTTAGCAGACAACACAGCAATTCTCAGGTACACATATGTTCAGAATTATGTCATCAACCTTCATGCCAGCAGAAGTGGAAGCTGTATATTCCATTCCAGGACACTGAAACAATTCTGTGAACCATTCTTGTGTCACAGGGCAAAAAATCCGATTATTTATTCTGGTTTGGCAGCAGAACGGAGACAAGCGATGTGTGTTGAAGCAGAGGAAAAATAAAAAAGGTAAGAAAGGACACAAGATCATAGTTTAGAAGGCAGGAAGGCAAACACCAAAACTTTTAACCTGAAGCCTAAGAAACTAAGGCTAGATTGAGTATCATCTTAGAAGAGACTCTTTTGAAGGTTGGAGCTGAAGAGGTGATAAAGTGACATTAGGAGGAAGGGAAAAAAAAAGAAAAGAATGGCTAGGCATAAACTGCAGGACTATACAAAGGCAAGGGGTTCTCACCATAATAAGCAATTTTCCAAACTCCACAGACTCCATCTTTAACCAAAAATACTGTCATGTGCTAAAGGCCAGGTGAAACTTAGTTTTAGAGACCTGACCATACTAAAGGTAAGTCTCAGGTGGCAACCTGCTGGAGGGTTTGAAATCTGCACAGCCCAGAACCAAGTGTCATTAACAATGACACTATAAAATTCAGATTAAGAGCAACTACAGCTCTTCAGTTTGGGGTTTGATTCTGGTCTGTTTATCAGGCAGAGTGCTTTTTGGCATTGATATGTATTCATGTAGATACTTCACATGTACATTACTTGTCGTGTTTGTTGCCATTAACCCACAAATTTACCCAAGCTAATGCATCATCTAGAGATGGTGTGCAACTTTCTTAACTACAAAGACAAACTTTGAAAACATCATTCTAATGTAGCCATGAATGATGCATGCCTGAAAATTAAAGCCCCAAGGTTAATTACAATCTTTATTATCCATTAACATCTAAATAAGCCATATTAATATTTAAAGTACTCTACTGATCAAAGTGAGTAGAAAAAGAAAAGGGAAGTCACAGTAAGAGACTTAACTACTTTGGAAAACATGAAGAAAAACATTTTATTCCACCACCACCCCCATCAAGAGACAAGCACACAAAAAATGGTACCTAAGTTCTTCCAATAATAATGCCTTCAGCAGCAGCTGTTCAAAATGCATTGCTTAAAATTCAGAATCAAGTAAGCAAGAGATACGTTTAAAATACAAAGTGTGTATTATCAATCTGTAAAGAAATCAAATGAAAAGTGATTTCCCTCTCAATCTGAAACCTGGGAAGTGAATTATTTCCTTGCAAACTTGAGAGAAAAAAACAGAAAGCCACAAGAAACTGTCAAGATATTTAAGTAGTTAACAAATTATTATAAGGAACCTCAATATCAATTCCTTATAAATGAGCTTTGAATAAGCCTCTAAAAATTTAGAAAGCTCCAGATTTGCTGATTATAGGTGAAATTTTAGAAGATAGCTTCATGTGTTCATTTACATACGAAAACCTTCTAATATTGCCTTTGGAGTTTCACTTTTGAGTAACTTTGAAGAACAATCACACTTTCACAAAGTATAAGTGATAGCATTTTACATACACTGTTTGCCTCCTACTTGATATATCTAAAGTTACTAAGTTACGTGTAAAGATCATGCAGTTTGCATTTTCCCCACATGATGGAGATATCAGCCTATCAAGCCTCTCACGGCAAAGATGACAGTAAACTTTGTAAAATCAACAGGAAATCTACTGGCAATTTCTGGAAGCTGAGAAATTATCTGACTTGATTCAGCCAGCCAAGAAACAAAGCAAAACAGACTTCTGAAGTATAAGTAGTCTTATCACTTATCATGAAGTCAGAGTAACCTTGCAAAAACTATTGAGTTTACCAGTTACCCCATACACATTTTACAGAAATCCTTTCAGAAAAGTTTTGTCCATACCCCAAGATGGCTTCACTATTCACTTCTGCTCAACTACAGTACTGCATTGATGCAAATATTAGTTCCAGACCTGAACTAAGGCTGCTCATCAGTGGCTACCCAGCTAAGTGGACTTTGCTATGTAAGTGACAGGGAGATATAAAAATGAGATATAAAACCTTATCCTTAAAAGGAATTCAGCAGCAATAGGTGAGGTGGATTTCAATCAAGATGTAATCTGTATCATTCACATTAAGAAAGCTCATTCACATTCGCAACTTCCTGCCATCAGGTTTTTCTAATGCCAGCCTTTACTTGTGTGAGGGAAAGCCTCAGCTATCCCACCATGGAGGGGGACCCAAACTCCTGAAGATATAGTTCCCAAAAGTGCCTCTTCAAGGAAACAAACTGACAGGGCAGAGCTCAGTTTCTCCTTTTCAAGTCTAAATATTGTTGATACGATAGCCTCATCCCAGCTCCATTCTGCATGAAACATGAGACACCTTTCCTTCTTCATCCTATCCTTCATTCTCCATGCCTTTTATTTGTTCTTCCATTGCCTGGTCCAGATATGAGAAGCAGAAACAAACACCTATTCTAGGAAGTGCCGGGGAGGAGTGGAGGCCATGCACGGGTCTCAGCATTTGAGATCTTTCTTGTAGAAGAATGACAGAACAAGCCTCATGATGTACATTAGGAATTACTATACATCAGTAGGACCAAAAAGACTTTTCAAGTGTTTTAATAGCTGAATGGGCCATGTATCACAAAACGTTCATCACTGAAGGAAGAGGTAACAAGCAAATAAGCTGCAACACAGACTATGAAGCACAAGGACTGTTAACAGATACACAGTTTTTGGAAGGGATGAAAGAAAGTTTATGTAAACTCCTTCAGGTAAAGATTCATAGAAGAGAACAGGATCCACAACAGATGCTTGAAACAAAAATTTCCTACAATTCAGGAAGGAGGTGACAAAAAACAATCCATGCCTCAAATACATTTGGATAGTGCTGGAACTTATTTTTATCCTGTTGTATTGACATTTTAAGTATTGAGGTAAATCTCTTCCAACAGATTCTTGGAATACTTGGAGAAAAATTGTTTTGTAATTGTGCCACAATATTAAATTAAGCTCTGATTACTTTCCTGTTGAAAATGTATTAAATTGGAAAAGCAGATCGCAAAGACTTGAATATCTCATAAATCAAGTAGAATAAAAACAGATCTCAGGAACCATCTGGAAACAGATAACCCTGACATTCCCTTAACAGCAACTGACAAATGCTGATAGACTATCCTAAACAAAGAAGCCAGCCAATTCAGCATAGAAGAAAGACAGAAAGAGACATTTAATATCAATAAAGACATTCAACGAGCTGAATGAAAAAAATGCGTGTGTGTGTGTGTGTGAGAGAGAGAGAGAGAGATACATAAGTAAAGCGTTGGGGACAACTAACGCTGACTGCTGACTGTGTAATAGTGCAAGCCTATTTCCAAAGTTTATAATGGCTAAGTATTTTCCATGGACATGGAAAACAGCAAGAAACTTAAATACATTAAAGCAATGTCACTCTCATAGCTGTAGATAAGGACACTGCATTCAAAAGATTAGAACAAAGAAGGCAGGTCTACAAATAGGAAAACAAAACAGATGATAGGAGTTTGAAATGGAAAGTGTAGGAGGATAGTCCAGAAAAAAAAAGAAACATTTATACTAGAGACATATTCAAAAATACCTAGAAATCACAATGATTCAGCAACTATTTCTTGTTCTCCAGTCTAGATGGAACAGCCACAGTATGGCTGCACAACTGTTTGAAAGCACCATATGTTACCACCAGCAATTGGAGAGACATTTCAGGAGGTCTATTTCAAAAACATCTTTTTAATCACTTGGATGATGGAATAAGAAAACATTCTCTAAAACGTATAGGAACCAAAGAAAAATCAGAAGCAAGATAATCATCAAGCATATGCCTCGGTCTCAGTTCCTCCAGCAATATAGTAATTCATTTTAAACTACCGATAAAGGAAGTTTTAATCCAACAACAGCTCTGACAAGGTGTCCACATGCTTCCTTCCTTTAACTCAGCTGTTCAAGCAGAAACCCCTGCTACTGGAGGTATGAGCTTGAGAACCTAGGCTCAACTATTTAAATCACGAGAGCAAGTCTTGCTAGACATCATCTTGTTATCATAAACAGATACATATTTTTACTATGATTGAGGTTATGACATTTAGACTTCTTTAATAATGAAACTGACTGATCAGAAGAACAGCAAAGAACATACCTTTGTTGACGATGGAGGAGTAGGAAAATTAAGCCAGGCTGGAGCAAAGTCATGCTGCGCCATTTAGGTCCAGTCTCTCCAAATCAACGAAACAAGGCTTTAGCACCTCATGGCAAGTCCCTATAATTGTAAAAACAAGAAATGAATACTTTTCAGATGTTTAACTTCCAAAAGTTTTACACTTGTGGTGTTTACATCATTACTTCTCTTCTGTTTTCTGGCACTGTTTTCTTGAACAGATCTGGTTTGAAATCTAACTAGCCTTATCTCATTACAGCATCACATTTGTCCTTCTATTACCAAAGTGTCACACTAATCAAACATTTCACAAGGATCATGAAAATAAAACCATAACATTCATTCCTTCATTTCCTTTTACAAATGGGATGAAGCATCTTGTGTAAGCTCTGATCAGAAAGCTGTTGCAAAATTATCGTGTTGAAATATTTTCTGGCACTGTCCAGAATGGACTGCAGGAGCCATTTCCTTAGCTTCCTAGAAGAAGCTGATTTTTCAAATTAGCCCCAGAAGTTAATCTCAGAGGCCTTATTAGGGTTCCTCATGAAAAGACTACATGCTTAGAACCAGCAAGAACCCCCTATTTTCTCTAGATTGAATGCAAACAGAGCCTAAGCATCAAGAATACTGCCAAAATCCTGTAAAATTCTCTAGTTTGAAAATGGGCAAGAGAAGGTAATGGCTTAAGGCAAAACCTAAGAGTACTTTTTCTACCCCTTGTTCTCCCCACAGGCAGGCAAACATCTCTCAGTAAACAAGCACATGCAAGATAATACAAACTGCATTACTTAAAGTTGAACTGTAGCACCGAAAGGAAAGAAATGAATGAAACACTGCCTGGATTATAAGGTTATATGAATCACGCTCTGCAGCTAGATGCTGCAAAACCGTCAATGATTCAAATTTATTTTAAGTATGATATACGCAGTATTAGAAATTCAGTTGGTGAAAACAATTAACATCCAAGTGCGTGTTACAGGGAGAAGCAAATAAACCAGTATTCCATGTCTCTGGACAAGAGAGTGCAGATCTGTTAGTCAGTGAGCACAGATGTGGGTCACTTTAATCTAAAGCTGCTGTAATTTGAGTAAGTTTTACTAAGAGCTGTGGAATCTGAACTTGATAACTAGTAATTATTGTTGCATTCTGCCCTGAATTGGGCTATTGCAGACTTCCAGTGAAAAAGGAGAACATTCCAATGTCTAAAAAGAAGCTTAGCAGATTTCTAACTACACTGCTTAGCTGTGTTGCTGCTTCTTTTTTATGCCATGAGTTCTCACAAAAGTTTTTTTTAGGCACCTACGATACCAGAGAAACTGTAAGGTAAGATGCACCACATCAGCTGGAATTCAATAAAGACAAGTTTAAAAGTATGTGTCACCCNGTCATCCAACATGCTCTTCTAAATTAACCTCAACAGAAATTTCAGAAAAAAATTCTAAAGAATCCAATTTTGTCAGACCAGAAAATAATGAAGGAAGTTCTAGAGTCACAGAACCATCACAAAAATCACTTCTCTTTTTTAACAGGAACCAAGTTCCTGTTTTCACTTTTACTGATTAATCATGTTCAGCAATGGTACATAAATAGAAAAGGGTATGTTCTACCCGATGAACCAGGAAGAGACACTAAATTAAGAAACAGCAAATTAAATGTGAACAGACTAAGAAAAAAAAGTTTCCCCTCTTTCTCTAAGATACAGTTTCCCACTCCAAGCTGGAGAATCATCAAGTCTTTAGAAAGGAGCAAAAGAGGTATCAATACTGGAAGATCAGCACAACAACAAAATCTTCAGACCAAGACACTTACAGTCTAAAAAAAGAGAGACTCAGTACAAACCTAGTAAGAACGTCTGAAGGGAACCAGAAAGTATTACCAAGTTATTGGTGAATCAGACTAGGAGTGGGTCAAAGACACTAACAATGTGATTTCTTAGTAAGTTATTATTACTGTTTTCAGAAAACTAGTCAAGGATAAGTCAAGCATTACTATTTACCCAACTGCCATGAAAAGAGTTTGTGCTTAGCTCACTAACATTCCTAGCTTTTACTCTTTGCAGATAAATCATGGACTGAGCTGAGACTTGGTGATCACCAAGTATTCCAGGACTGGAAAATTTTTAAACCAAGCTTTGCCCACGGGTCTCCTATACTCTGTGCGTATTTCTTCCCACAAAAATTATTCTGGAAGCAGATTCTAATCTTCCCAGTATTCTCAGTTAAAGTTCTAAAAAGGTTTTTGTTACTACCACTAAGTCAGGTGAGTCAATCCTTTTCTGCCAAAGAAGTATAGCAAAGTGACAGAGAAAGAAATTTACTCACTAATTTCCAATAGGCACAAACACCCTATCCATAATTAAATTGGGAAACAAAGAGCAGATCAGGAAAGGATAGATATTAATATCTTTTCTTTTAAGCCACATTTTAGAGTGCACAGCCTACCCAGCTTCAAGTTGCCGATCTCGTGTTTTACCGGGCTTCGTATCCTTAACAGTTGCTACCTTTCTGATGTCGCCAAACTTGTCCTAGAATGTATTTTAATGCAAAAAAAAATTTTCATTACAAGCATGAGCTCTGTTTTGACGATCTTCCAAATATTCAATAGCTCTAGGATACTCTTCATTCTCAGGAACATATTTTTGGTAACTGAAAACATCACAAAGTGAGAACGCAAGGCCAGCAAGCCTACTCTGCTGGCAGGCAGGATTGCTACACTTAAACCATTTATGATCAGTTTGGTTGCCAAACATGAGTTTGATTTTTGGTTGCTTTTTAAGTTACACCAACAACTGAGACTACTACTTTGTTCTGCAACATGTCCCAGTATTGAGCTGCACTCGCATCATTTGAAAGGTCAGAGCTTCTACAAGATCTGACTCAAGTCTTTTTTTTTTCCTGCTATTCAAGTCCATTACTTCTTAAGCTATCTCCAGTGGCCAGAGACTTTTCTGCGTTCCGTATCCTCCAAAGCATTTGGAGCCTCTACTCAGATTTGTACTACCTACAAATTTAATAAGCATATAGTCTATTTCATTACTGAAAATATTAATAAAAATACTGAAGAGATCTATTTAGAAATTCGCTTGATATATCCCTCCAGCTTAACATCCAAGAAGAGCTGCCTTTGCACAGACTGAGGAGCCTCTAAGGCAAATAGGTAGCACTGATAAACTACTCATTTTAGAAGAACACTTCTGCTTTTCAGAAATACAGGACTATCCTAGCTTCAACTAAAAATTCATATTATGTATTTGAATAGAATGAAAATAAATAGTATGCATGCATATAAGCATTAACAAGAATTTGGTTTAATTATACTGACAGACCATGAAGAATTCATTTGTCTGCTAGCAAGCCTTCTCTTATTATGTACACATCACACAGCAGATGAACCACTGTTAAGTAACACTGATAAAACAGCTGTTGTATTCCCATCATCAAAACTGCTATCAGCAGTAAGTGTATTCAGGTAAGCTCCATAGATCTGAACACAGCAATTCCACTGCTTTCAGAACCTGTCTTGGTAACAGAAGATTAGGCCCAAAATTTATCACAATGATGAATTCATCAGTCCCTAGCAGAACAAACTCAAAACATACCTCCCACTAACACAAGTGACATAAAACCTAATTTGGTTTGGGTTGTCTATCACTGATGCAGAGCTGTACAATTCTACAAAGGCAAGAAAAAGATGCTGACACACTGCTACCCTCATACTATTGATATGCAAATGCATTTAAGTTTCTTTAATCAGACTGCTCAAAATATTCAGTCTCATGTCTCAGCAATAATTTCTGATGTCTGATCCCAGTACTGCATAGTGACTTCTGAAAAAAAAAAGTCTTCCATAGGCAGCCCATAAATTTAGATTCAAGTCCTCATAAAATTTATGTCTTCCTGTGTATGTGGCTAGCAGAATAGGGTGCAGCAAAGAAAAAAATCTTTCTTCAATTTTGCTTCTTGTGGGTCATCTGGGAGAAGTCTCTTTCAGGTAACCTGTAACAATTATTCCAGTATTCAATTACATAAAATTTTAATTCTATTGTTTTGTGAAGCCTGATCACCAATAATAAGGCAACGAATGCCAGCAATAACGAACAGCTAGTTCCAAATGGTGTACAATGAAGAGATGTCAAAAAGATAACACAGTCACCCACTTTGAGCCACATTAGCAGATGAAATAAGAACACTGCATCAAGTATAATCAAAAAACATCCAAAAAAGTTGGAGGGTTTTTTTTTTTTTTTTTTTTTTTTTTTTTTACAGTTGATAGGGTCCTTTTGTGACAAAGTATTTTTCTTCAATTTTGAAGTAGCTGGAAACACTTTTTAGACAAACTTACTTGTCTTATCTCATGTGTATTCAGGAAAGCTTAATATATTGGTCTCTGTTTTAGAAAAAGAAGTAGCATGTTGAGAAAAGGGAACCAGAAAACAACTGCATGAATCAGAAGTCAAGACTTTTGTGAAAGGGCTAAGAAAAAACATCTACAGTCAACTCCCAGAACTCCACATTAGGAAAAAAAGAGATTGAGCTAAAATAACTATCATTAGATTAGTTTGTGCTTACCAAATTAAATGAAATTGAATTTTAAACAGTATCATCAGTCTTCCTTGCACTTCCTTCCTATTACTTTTTTCTTTTGTAAATCTTAACAGAACAAGATACAAGTAAGACCACATTTGGAATAACATCACAGAAATTCAAAATTTTACTGAATGCAAGTGACTTCAGTCATCACAGACAAGATAAGTCTCTAAGAAAACTTCTTGGCTTGCTTTGCCTCACTAAATGAAGGCCTAAGATGTATGTAAACACTAGTTACAGGAATTTGAGAAAAGATGTGTTTTGGATTAAAACACCACGAGAATACAAGAAGATACCAGTCATGATAGATTTAAGCTGGGAACTCAGTTTTGAAGATCAGAAGAACAAGATTCTGGAACAACTTCAAGACTTCAGACAAATATTTGAACCTGCCGATTCCTATTAAGCTTGGAAGTCAGAAACTAATAGCTGTTATATGTTAAACTGTTTAATTACACACTGCATGTACACAAATATAACACTGTAATAATTAAGCCAGTTTTTCCCTTCTCAGGTGGTAACCACATTAGACTACAGTTCCCCTTGAAACTTTTTTTTCCCTCTCACCCCTCTGAAAATACTACTTTGATTCAATAGTGTTCAAAAAAAAACTTTCTAAATGTGAAGACCACAGATTGCAACCAACCTATAAAACACATTCATATTTTTTTCTGCAATAGCACAGATAGAATTCATCATGGTACAAAAGCAAAAGACAGCCTATATTTGTGAACTTTCAGATTAATATACCAAGGGTTTCAGGTTTCATTTTATATTACAATTTTCACATCATATGAAACCTTTAATTTATTATTACGGGGGAAAATTATGCAACAGCCAAAATGACTAACACTTAAGTTTTGTTTGCAAAGCTTGTTTGTGAGCTAAAAACCTCCATGCAGTCAGCATGCAAAACAGGGACACAAAATACATAGACCAAGGAGATCCTGTCGAACAAACTATCCAAACAGTGTTATGGAATACATCTCTGGTTTAACACAGGTGCTCATTCTAATAAAATTTGTGCAGTTTCTTGCAGTTTAAAGAAATACACATTTTTTTTGCCCTTATGCTTACCAGGAGGGAAAAGAACCATAGGATGCTTATTCATTCTCATACCATTTGTCCTAAATTAGAGACTCCTGCCATGAGAACTATGTTGGTTAGAGATTTCACCCTCCTTCACTCCTGAATGGTTTCACTAAATAGGCAGGCAGACTGACAATACAAGGCAGCAGTTTCTAACCACAAAGCGTACGAGCATTATAGGCTAACCATACTGCAGAACCCTAGCAAGCATCTGTTAGTCCAGCTCGCATCTCTGCGCATCACATCAAAAATGGGAATACAGTGCAGGCGCACAGCAGACTCATTACAGAGTAACCGTAGAGTCACTACATGCAGAACTGGGTGGATTTACAAACACGCTTAGCTGTGGGGATACACCAGGAAGCAATTGTGCTGGCAAAAGCCATGGAGCAAAAGGATAAGGCATTCAGCCAGACCTAGTAAAGGCTGGAACCAAAAGTAACAAAGCTTAAAAATTAAAAGACAAATCTCTAAATCAAATACTGGAACCTTTACGATCTAGCCTGACTTCCTCCATGTATTAGAAATTCATATAATATACAGCACTGCACCTGCTAACACAATTGAGAAATAGTCATTTCCTTTATCATCATCTCCAACCAGTCTTAAAAATATCAAGAAAACAAAGGAAACTGAGATCTGAAGTAAACTGGTTACACAAAAACTAATTTAAGTGATCACTCCCACTCTTCTATAAAGATGATCCTTTATCCAGAATTTCTTCTAGCTTCACTTCCACTCATCAGATCTTCGTAGCACCAGAAATCCTCTTCTCTCCATTTGCCTACTTACACAACATAAAAAACAAACGGCATCTATGGAAG
The DNA here is from genome assembly GCA_013399475.1 of Chauna torquata. Classification (NCBI taxonomy): domain Eukaryota; kingdom Metazoa; phylum Chordata; class Aves; order Anseriformes; family Anhimidae; genus Chauna; species Chauna torquata. Next base: position 91,920 of record VXAL01016608.1, read on the forward strand.
TGTGTAATACACTTCAGGAGTTGGAAAAGTGACTCCCATGAACATTCCTCTCAAAGAATATGCACGAGCTGCATAAGCGGATATGAGTGCCCACAAGCAAGGAGGGGTGAGGAGTCCGGGAGAAATGATCTTCCAGGATACGGCCAGGGCAAAGAGCAGAGGAAGCAGTTATAATCAAAAGCATTCTTCGACGGCTTCAAAGCACAAAGACATTGTGCTTTTAGCTTTTGTTTTCTATGAACAGGCCAAATAAGAAAAAATGAGCATGACTATTAAACTGCAGAATCCTGAAAAGACTGCGGAAACTAACACAGTATGTACTCACTTAAGTGCTATTAATTTTTGAAACTATTTTCATTTTTGTTTTTCAGTGGTTTAAGTAGCTCTAAGACAAAAGGCATAGTATCACACTTTAAACATATTAAACTAACAATTTTGGACTTACTGGAACAAAGCTTTAAAACATGTAATGCTACCTTTTGTATTCCCAGGTCCACACCCATTACAGAACAGAGGAATGTAGCAATAAAGAACACAACTCTTCAGTTTACCAGGCAGAGTTATGAACTTCATGCATCACCTTATAACAAAACATTGCTACCTCGTAACATCTTTTTGAGGGTATGCTGTCTTAACTCCTGTCTCAGCAATCTGTAGTCCTTTCAATAGTATTAACAAAGGTAAAGTTTCCCTCATTGCTATCATCTTCATGACATTTTACATAGGAAAAGATGAGTTTGATGGCTTACTAGTTCTGAATCTGGAAAGTATCTTCCAAAAAATTAAAACATCATCAGTGTTCCGAAAGACTGATCAAGTTGTACTTCTTAGAATACCAAAATGTTTTATCCTGCAACTAAAATTTTCACATGTCATCACAGGACCACATCCAGCTGAGTTTTGAATATATCCACAGACTGAATCTCCACAATCTCTCTGTAAAAACTATTCCAGTGTTTGACCACTCTCACAGTTCAAGTTTTTTCTTGCATTCAGATGGAACTTCATGTGTTTTACTTGTCCTCATTGCCTCTGGTTCTGTCACGGCACTGCTGAGAAGGATCCGGCTCCCCTTTCTTCATTCATTGCCATCACATCTCATACACATGGGTAAGACCCCCCTGAGCCTTCTCCAGGCTGAACAGTTCCAGCTCTGTCAGCCTCTCCCCATATGAAAGATACTCCAGTCTCTTCATCACCCTTGTGGCCCTTTGCTAGACTCCCTCCAGTAAGTCCACGTCCTTCTGGTAGCAGGGAGCCCAGAACTGGACACAGGGCTACACGTGGCCCCACCAGCACTGTGTCGAGGGGAAGGATCACCTCCCTCGACCTGCTGGCAACGCTCCTCCTAATGCAGCCCAGCATGCTGTTGGCCTTGTCGCAAGGACACACTGATGGCTAATGGTCAGCTTGCTGTCCACCAGGGCCCCTACATTCTTCTCTGCAGAGCTGCTTACCAACTCCTCAGCCCCCAGCATGTACTGTGATGTGTGGGGGCTACTCCTCAGACGCAGCACTTAGCATTTTCCTTTTGCTGAACTTCATGAAGATCCTCTCTCCAATTCTCCAGCTTGCCCAAACACCTAGCGTAACAGCCATACCTCCCAGTTTTATAACATCCACAAATTTGCTGAGGGTAAACTCAGCCTCATCATCTGGGTCATTACTGAAGATGTTAAATATTACTTGCTCCAGTATCGAATGCTGAGGTACAACACTAACAACTTCCTACAAATGGACTTTATGCCTCTGATCACAATTCTGATGGGATGGGCCAAGCCATTCAACCTGTTTTTGGATACATCTCATTGTTCACTTACCTAACACATACTTTGTCAGCTTCTTTATGAGGATGTCATGAAGACAGCGTCAAAAGCCCTACTGAAGATAAACATCCATTGCTCTCCCTTCATCCACCAAGCTAGCCATCTCATTGTAGCTATTAGCTTGGTTAAGCATGATTTCCCCTTCATGAAGACATGCCAACCACTCCCAATCACCTCTTGGTCCTTCATGTATTTGGAAATGTTTTCCAAGAACAGCTGTTCCACCATATTTCTATGGGCTGAAGAGAAGCTGACTGGCTTCTAGCTCCCTGGATCCTCTTTCTGATGAGAGGATTAACATTTGCCATCTTCCAAAACCTCTCACAATCACTAAGACTTTTCAAAGGTATTCATTAAAGGGCCGTGCAATGACACCTGCCAGCTCCCTCAGCACTTGTGGGTGCATCGGTCAGGCCCAATGGACTTCTGTCAATCTTGTTTAAGTGTTCCCTAACCTGATCTTTCTCCACCAGGAGGGTGGAAAAAAAAAGCACAGCAGAAGTTTAAGATGACAAGGACATGAGATCAGAGACCATCCACACCCAATCTTAACAGCATGTTGTTTAACTTGTCTAACCAGTACTTAGCAGTCAGAGGAAACACAGTCCCACTAGTACTGAAGAGGCCCAGCCTGAAGGAGGCCTCTTCAGCATAAAATACAAAAATATTTCCCTAGCCCAGAGAGCTGTCTTCAATATTGAAGACAGATTTCATTACTGTTGGAGAGAAACGTCCAAGGCCATAATAATTCTATTTTTCTGAACTACTGGAACAAACAAAAACAGCTTTGCTGTTTCATAATGTCCTAGGAAGAACAGACAGATCAAACCAGTAGCATCACTATAGTAAGGAAAAAGCTAGCCCAAATGATAACAAAATAGCCCAAATACCTAGAAGCTAAAAACCTGACTTCCTAGAAGATTGTATGCTTTTCACCATCTCAAGGCTTGACCATAGTAAATACAGCCCATTTAAATACAGCCAACTACAGTTTTATAGGAAAATTAATTTTTAAAATAATGCTAAAAATTTGGAAAAAAACCTGACAGCTGACACCATCTCACCAGAAGCTAGACACAAGGAAAAAACACTTGTGTTTTCAGCTTCTATACTTCTCACGCTCTGTGGATAGACGAAACTATTTTACAGGAAACAATTTCTGTGACACAAGGTATTTCAGAGGTTGCTGGAAGATTAAAATAAAAAGCATTTATAAACTCAAATAGGTAAGAATGCTTGAAGCTTGTGAGTGGAGTAGTAATGTCAGTAACAACAAAAAAAAGTGAGGAAGCTTCCAGCCATGAATTCTCAAAGTTAGATTTTTAAGGAAGACAAATTCAAATTTCTTGATGCTCCCTGAAGACCAGTTTAGAACTTCAGTCTGTTGATTTGCATAGAAAAATCCATGAACTGAATAAATTTTAAAAGCATGTGGATATATATGCACATACAAAGTTTTCAGAAAAATCTAAAACTAACATGTACACACATCTAAGTAGCACATACCCTATGATCTTTTACTTACTGCCTCACAGATTGTTACTACCTTAAGTACAGCACACCACAACCTGTGTGCAGGAACCTTAACTCCACCTCTCAGCTACAAACTTGTTTGATAATCCACCCTCACCTTGTCATCGTAATTTTAATATATTTATAAATGGGCTTAAAGAAGGTTGTAAGCCACCTGCATTAAAATGTCCTATAGTGTCATCACGGCAGTGTTAAAAAAAATGCATAGTTATCTATTATTCAGCGCCTCAAGTTTGTCACTACTGCTGCTGCTTTGCTTCCTTGGTAATGAGCTACAACAAGTGTATCAAATCCTTCTTATTACATCAGGAAGGCAAATCAAGTGTATTTGAGTTTCAGAGGGGCCCAATAAGCAAGTTTGCATGACATTTTTGAAAAGACTGATCATGGACGGGACAGGCAGGGACAAAATTTTCCACGAGGGAATTAAAACAATGTTCATACTCTCAGAGATGTCAAGCATCAACAGTACTGCATTACACGACAACAAAAAGAGCTATTTGCCAAGATCAAAGAGCTTTTGGGACAAGCAGCGGGAAAAGTGCTCGCTAAAACAGCAACTCTGGAATAACCAAGCTACAGTATAAACTGACCCTACAGCTCTCCCATCTTGGGCCAACTTCAAATGTTGATTTTGCCTGATACAGCATTAGCCATAAAAAAACTACACAGTTTTGCTCTGAATTAGGCAAAGATACTACATGCTGAAGTTCTACCCATCTGACTACACAGTCTCTCGTATTCATAAATAGAAATATTCAGGATTCTTCTCAATTAAGGAGGCAATTTAAATAAATCAAGTTCTTCCTTCTGCTGCAAAACCACATTTCTTTTAAACAGAAAATTTATGATAACATATCCTCTCCTGTTATCTCTAGTCAAGAGTAGTGCTACTGTAAAGACAAGTTTGTAAGTGTAAGGTTTAACAATACTTCTGTTTGTACCCTATACATCTCAATTTTTATTCCTTTTAGAGAAAGCCTATTAGAAAACTTCCTTACGCTGTCATTCATTTAGCTTGAACAAACCAAAACAAGTTAATTTCAAGTTATTTTGCTATCCAAAATCTGTATGTTAATAAGAGAAAAGAATATTCAAACCATAACACAAGCTCTGCAGTTTTTCAAAACTGAAACATTTCTACCGGTCACAAATTGCTGCACAAGCACAACTATTTGAACAAAAGATTATTTATTTTCCTTATTTTCACTCTACATAGATGCACAGACACAGCTGTAACAGAGTAAACAAGATTTCCCGTGCTGGGAATGGGATGAAGTCCTCTGTCAGATCTGAACACCTCCAGATGTCTTATGACATGCCAAGGTGTGAGAATTGTATAGTGTCAAACTGCATCAGTCAATTTTTTAATCATTTAAGCCAATGCATTCTCTGGTAAAGATACAGCCCTAAGACCTAACACTACAGTGACTTAGCAAAAACAAACATGAAAAACCCACCTTCATTTCAAATTAGGGCTCAAGTTTGTTATGTGAGGATGACTCAGCTAAAGAGTGCTTACTATCCTTGTTTTGCATAAGGATCTAAAATGTCAGTAGACAATGATGTTCTAAAAATCACAACTACTGCTCTTTATTGCCCTCCTTCTGTATATAGATATGGTTTATAAGCAACATGGTTCAGGTCACTCCTGCAACTCAAATATTAGTGTCACAGAAATTAGAGCATCTTTTAGAAAATGTTTTAGAAAGAGCCAAAGTTTGTAAGAAAACTTAGAATAATTTGATCATTACTTTTATCCCAAAAAAGCTTTTCCTTCTCAGACTGTACCAAAATCTTAATTAAAATAAAAAAACTCTTTTGTAGCACAGAATAACTTGTTATTTAAAGATAAACAGGTTCCTTCTGCTTAAAATCCTACACTCACGGTACCATTCAGTGGAAATCTGGATAAGCACTGATATTTTGCTCTCTACAATGTTCAAAGTCTAAAAGCTGAACTGTCAGTGCAGTAACATCACCCTTCAGCACGCATTATGCAACAATATCACTGGGAATGGTTTTGCACTTTGGAGTCTTCACATGGAATCTGAAGAAAAAGCAGCTGTAAAAGATGGCAGTTTTGAAACATCCTGGGCATATAAAGCAGAAAAGCAATTCTATATATTTCAGTTGTTTCATGGAGTATGCTCACCCAAAAACAAAACAAAAAAATGCATTATCATCACTGTGTAACTGTACTGCTCAAAAACGCACAGTAACAAAACCAAAACAAAAAGCGTGCCAAGTTTCATTCAAGTTCGTCTTTAATCAGGTCTGCAAATAGTTCTACTTGCAGGAAGAATTTACTCCTAGTACTAAAAGAAATAAGAGCAACTTCCCCAGAAGTCCTTGATGAACTATCACTGTCAAACTGTTTTATCCACACACTTTAAACAGAAGAAATTCACCAGAATGGAGGAAAAAAGGAACGTGAAGTACATTAACTTGTGAAGTAGTAAGAAAGTTAAGTATCTGCACATTTTCCCTATACCATTTCACAGATTTAAATCCACTTAAGTGTTGCTGCAAGTTGCAACTCTTCTTAGGCTTAAAAGATTCCACCAGCAGGTTTAGTTCCCACCACCCCCCATACACACACATAGCAGAGCAGCCTACACCATTCACAACAATTTCTCAACACAAACATACCCATGTTAGGATTCTACCAGAATAAATATATTAGTAAAAGAGCCAAGCTGCTGACAGTTATTCCAGTTCAAAAGCTATGTTTATACATCAAGGCTTAAAGTATAAGCTCTCTGGGGCAAGGATCTTATCTTCATACTTGTCTACAAACCACTTAACAGACCATCAGCACTACACAAATAAACACTTAAAGAAGGTATTAAAGCAGACCAGCATGCTAGGCATTTTCTCCTCAGAGGGCCTCACCCAACTAAGAGTTTCGCTCAGGGTACAAGGGAATAGCCACAGAGCACGCATAAATCCATGTCAAATACATATGCATGGGAATCAGAATGACTGCACTTCCCAAGTGCAAACACTGTGAAAATGAAATAAATAAATAATCCTATCAACAGTCAGAAAGATGTAAAGAACAAGATAATCTCATAAACCTAAAAGCAAACTCTTCAAAACGTCCAGAAGAGTCGAGATACAGATGTGATTCCAAATAGTAAGTGGGGAGATGCAGCTACTTCAATTCCAGCAAGAGCCGCCCATCAAGAGGTAAAAGGTCATTATAACAGTGGAAGTTAATAGCTTGAAAAAAAAAAAGACACCACTTTTTCTATTACTTAAGAACAAGTACTTGTATTACCATGTTTGTGGGCATATAACAGACAAAATCTAATGAAATGGCCACTTACGCCTGAGTCCTTTCCATTCACCAAATGGTTTCAAGCAAAACACAGCCTATTCCAACTAAAAGAATGAAGATAACTCTTCTCTATTGGTTTGGTTCCTTCACATGTGGCTCAGCTCATTCACTCAAACCCCAGTCACACTAAGAGACTCCAAGTAAAAAAGCCCCAAGCAACAGCCACAAGAGATTACAGAAAGATTCCTATTCAATGTTCCACAGTTTCCATGTTTTCAAAACTGCAAAACTGAAACAGAAGTTAAAATAACAACACAGCAAGGCCATTCAAAGAAAGCAAAATACTGAAGCTAGATCAACTTTTAGATACTGACAAGACAACACACAGAATAGAACTACTTCAGTGATCCTGAGAAACTACTTAAAATATTTATTTAGATGTAATTCATTCATTTGTGGTCAAAATAAAAAGCTACAAGGGAAAAAATCCACTGTAGCAATCCTTAGATACAGTTTCTCATTAAAATTACTTTTCTACCAGGCTTTAACACAAGGCATCTTCCCAAATATCTTTGCAATGCCCTTATAGAGAACTTTTTTTATTATTATTATTACCTCAGTATTACTAATACTTCAGTATTACAGAAGCTCTGAAAAATTTTTGAAAAGGTGGTGACTATGGTAAATGTGTCACCTTTACCAGACACTCAGTCTGTAGTCTACCCCACAATGCTTTAATTATTTAAAGCTTTATGAATAATCTGGGGAAGGGGAGAAGCCTGTATTTAGTAAAATTACCACTGACTTTTGAATTAAGTTGTTCTCTCCATCTTAATTTTCTTTGAGGCAGTAGCAATTCAGCTGAAAGCAAACCTGTAAAGAAAATATTGTAAATATATATTCATTTTCAGATTTAAACTGTATCTACACTGAGAAACATTTATCTGCTACAGAAGAGGGCAGCAATACATCTAACGATAGCATGTAAAATTGGTTACCCAGCCAATATATTTTGGTTTTGAACCCTTCCCAAAAACAGTTTATTTTTTTATGATGGTATAGGTTCAACGAAGACATATTCCCTTTATAAATTAGGAAATTACTCTGAACACGACCTTAATATATAAATGCATTAAAATATCAGTTTGCACAGGCAGTAAATTAACTTTTGGTAACAAATACCTGGCTTGTTAACTTGTCAAACAACATGACAAAGAACACTGGAAAAAACAAATCTACATTATCAGTACCTTCAAGCTGCAAGCATGCCTAATGAAAATGGAAAGACAAGCTTTCCAGCAGGCTTGTTCAAGAAGTGTAACAGTTCATTGTTGAGTTCACAATATTAACACGAGGCGATAAGCTACCTATACATTCAGTCTAGAAGTACATATTTTTTTAATCTCCCAGAAAAATCACTCTCCTACATACAAATTGCTATTTGTGTAAGTGCGTGTATTCTTCAAATCCTTAAAGATATTCCATTAACTATTAAAAATGGCAAATAAAAACTAGATTCTGCAAGCTCATTTCAACATTAAAAAAAACAAGTGCATCCTCTAGGCAGTAAATGTTATTGATTTAAACGTTCTACTGACAAAATGTTTGTTCAAGTGTAAATTGATTTATGAACACTATAATACTTACCTAATCCAAGAGGACCGCACAAGGTGTTAGCACTGTGTGATTTATATTTTTCCAGTTTGTCTTCCTTGAGATAATATCCCAAGTTCTTGTTGATACTACATTCGTAGCTGTTTGACATAGATTTGACCTCACAGGAATCAGCTACCCATCCTTCTTGCTTACAGATTCCACAAGGCGATTTCCAAAATTTCCCAAGTCTCTGACTTAAAAAGCTTGTTTTCTCTCTGAAAGCTTCTTCTCTTGTCTATTCCACGTACATACCACTATAAGAATCATCAGCTCCAGGTAAAATAAATACACTTTTTATGCCACAAACTGTAAAGCTGAAAATCCAAATTTCACATCTGAACTGAGGAACATCTCCTAGCTTCAGGTAGCAGAGGCATTTGTAAACAACAGCTATCTGGATACTGCCATATTGCTTATTGGCAACAACATTTTTCCACAGAAATATTAAATAAGATATAAAAGAAAAAATAATAAACCAATTTCTGTTAGACTCTTCATTTAGAAAATAGGTCTCAATGCAAAAAGACAAAAGGCTACGTCAGAAAATCTAAAAAATAAAATAAGGGTAAAAATATCTGCCATGAAACTTTTCAGTAATGTCTACACAGTGACTCAGGCTGCATTTAACCTGGAGCCAGTCCACAAAACTGGTTGTGACTCAGAACGTTGCATGGAAAAAAAAAAAACGTAGCTAACAGCCTAAAAGCACTTTTTTTGACAGCCAAAGCATTCCAAACTTGATAAATTCAGCCATGTATCCATGCCATACGGACAAATGTGTCCGGGAGTGAGGTGCTCTGCACTTCTAGAAAGAGAAAGCTCACGGCTTTGAATTTTCAATTCACTTCCCAGATGCCTACTGATTGCTTCAGAAGCCTTTTCAGGAGGAAGCACTTGGTCAAATAATCCCCGATCAGCGTTCGGTATTTCTCCGCTTTCAAAGGAAGCAACTGCGGCAGGTCAGTTTCCACCGTTGTTCCTCCCTACTAGTTGAAGCAAAAGGCTCCAAGTATCCAGGGCACTCTTTGTAATCCAGACCGCCTAAGGGAAAAAGAACCAGAGCCATCACTTTTCCCTTTTGAAATCTGAATCCTAAGAAACAAACATGCATACAGGCAGGCAACAGAACCCGAATACAGTGGGCTGGCGAAACCTGTACTCACATCCCGGAGAAAGCAGCAGGCATATTTACCAAAGAACGCAGCGCTTCAGTGCTAACGCTCTCCTGCCCTTCTACAAGGAGCAGGCATCTCCGCCGGTCTCCGAGAAGCAAAGACCAACCGAAAATAAAAGGGCATTACTCGTTTTATTTGGGAAAGACCAGTCTGCAGGAGACACCCCGCGAGGAAGGCGCTGACGCGGGCTGAGGACACGGGCGAAGCACGGAGCAACCCCGAGGGGGCGGTGGGGGCTGCCGAGGGAACCCCTCGCCGCAAGGAACAGCCCCGTTCGTGCAGCGCCCGGGGAGAACCCAGCTCCCCTGCGGGGCCTTTTGTTGCGGAGGGGCGGCGGGACGGGCTCCGCCGGCCCTGCCTCCCCGAAGGGGCTCGGGGGCTGCTCCCCCTGACCTCCCTGCGGGCGGGCCTCCCCACGCGGGGGGCCCTGCGGCGGGGGAGGGAGTGGGGCGGCTCCGTGCCCCTCACGCCAGTCACCCGCCCCGGCCCCTCCGCGCCGCCTCCTCCTCTTCCTCCTCCTCCTCCCCCCTCGACGCCTCCTGCCCGCCGCCGCCAGGCCGCACCCAGCGGGGTCCGCCCCGGGCCCGGCGCCCGCCCTCCCCGAGAGCCGCGGGGGTCCCGGACG
>VXAL01016609.1:3620-17207 GCA_013399475.1 Chauna torquata
TGCACTAATAATGTCATACAGTTGTGTTTTTTTTTGTGAAAAGAATGGTTTGCTGCTCTGCAGATCACTATTGAGTGAATAAGGCATACATTAATAATTAGTATTTTTCACTGATAGTGCTTTTCAGAAGTTACTCTGCAATACCCTTACGCAGAACATTTTCCTCATAATTACCAAGTAAATTCTTCAAGAAATAATATTGCTCTGGTTTTGACCAACTGTCACCCAAGAATAATTTCTTCAAATAAAATATTTCTGACCTATTCAAATTGCTTTGAAAGTGAGGGTGATGACATTATAGATAAATTGTATGCAAGGCTGGATTTAAAACTGAAGAGCAATTTTGAGACTCATGTACATGAAAGCACTGCTTTTTCCAGTCTGATATGTACTTCATGTGGAGGCATTTATGTCTATGTGCATATATGCACACTTACGTTTATACGATTTTCTGTAATATATAAATAAATACATATAGAGAATGCAAGTACAGTATACAGTGTTTATATTATTAGTATGAGCTATGTTAGAATGATAAGAGATGGTCAAGGCTTGGATGTTCTGTTATTTTCACACACACTGTGATTTCTATACAGTAGAAGTTTTTCATGAACAGTATGCTATTTATTAAAAAAAAAAAGTGTTAAATCAGCCAAAATGAAAATATTTTGAACTGCTGAAGTTGTTCTGATAAGCTCAGTTTCACAACTTAATTATCTTATATCCTTACATATAAGAGTGATGGATTTCTTATTTCTCATAGACCACCCCTCTCATCCTAATATTCCTGTGGAATTGGGAATTGTTTTTTGCAGGAGGAAGACTTTGACTTAAAAAAAAAAATTCTCCATTTGTTCATAAAGGAGGATACAGTGCTTATAAGGTGTGTCCATTGACATTATATAAAACAGATTAAAAGTAAATTGAAACACTGTTTTGAAAAATAAGCAGCAAATGAAGCAAAACATTGGATTGTTCCTAGATTAGTTTTTCTGAGGACTAGTGTCTGCCCACGACCTAATCTAGATCCTAGCTGGAACAAATAGAATATGAAGTAGGTTCCTGCAGGATGGAAACTGGTTTTCAATTGGCTGGCCTAGGAATGGCCTGACACAGTCATATGTCTTTTTGCTCACAGAACAATGAAAGGAAAACCAACCCCTAGGGGTATCACGTTATTTTGAAATACTGTATATTCAGGGAGGGAATATTCTCCTTGGATACAGAGAAGGTGATTCCTGATGTATCAATGTTTGACTCATTTTAGCACATTCAGTTGCAAATGTTTATTGGTCCTAGTTTTATATGTGTTCTTTAGCATAGCTATGTTAATGTACAATAGAGCCAACATAGGATAGAAATTCAGTTTATCTAGTTAAATACCCTGGCTTGGTATAGAAATATAGCATACTGGGAGAGTTAGATGCCTCAAAATATAACTTTGAAAAAAGGTGACAGGAAGCAAAATACATATTCATAGGAATAGAGAAACGAAACTGAGGCATCCCTGCTCTCCTCTAGGCGTATCGGCTCCCAGGACTTAGAGCTATCTTCTTCACTCGCTGAACTTTTAAGTTATTTCCTACACCATAGGACAGCAAGCGGAGCGGTGAGGGAAAGTGTAGAGATTTCCCTTCAGTTACTAGATGCCCTTTTGGAAGGCAACTGATTTTAATGCTCTCAGTGTGAAGAGGGAATGGCAAAGCTGTGAAATACTTCCCCTGGACGGGAGCACCCTTGCAGCAGCCACGTGTTTTTCTACTTCTCCTTGATTTCTTTCTGTCTTGCTTGAAAGAGCAAGGACAGCTCTTGAGCAGTTTGCTATTGTTGTCGTTGTGCTAGAGAAAGCCTTAGTCTTTTTTTTTTCCTAGCAGTTCATGCAGTGTTCTAAAAGTGCTGACATAAATTATTTTGGGGCACCTGGGGAGGTCACTTCCCTCATCTGTCCACTCCACTCATGCTGTATGAATGGCTGAGCATTATACGAAGCATCTTCTCAAGCATTGTGGTTTCTTGAACAGCATTTTAAAGCAAAGTGAAACTGTTGGACCATATGCTGCGGCAGGTCAGGAGCAGCCTACCAAGTGGTCTGTGAGGACTCAATAGAAGGGGGCAGTGGTTTTGCCAGCCATGCCAGTAAATTGGCTCACTGCTCAGCCTTAAATTTGTTGCCTTTCAGTCAAAGTTTATTCTGTTGCAGTTTGGGTTATTTGGCTATTTTATGATGCTCTTGTATAGCACTTCAGGCAATTTGGTTCGTTTCCATGTGCTACTTACACATCCAGCTTTCACAATAATATGCGGTACTTGGAGCGTACATTAAACTTCTGTAACTCAAAGGCCTCTGGAAGCTGTAAATAAACTTCTTGTAAAAACTTCTTTAGTTCATTTTATCTATTCTCTGAAGATACTGAACTCTGAGTTATTATTAATTTTGGCCACTGATGTTTAAAAATTGGGCAATTATTTATTAATGGTGTTTTTTTCCTTAGCTTTCTTTCTGGTCATCGTAGTTCACAGTTCTTGAAGACTGTTGAAAGGACAACCTTTTCTAAATGACTGTGCTAGCTGCAGCTATTACAATGAGGTCATATGTTTATTTTATGATGATACTGTAAAGCCTGGTACATCACAAATTCTGTGTAAGATCTTCTGTGCTTCCTCTTCTTGTGTTATGGAAACGTAAGATAATATTGACACAAACATTTCTCACTTTTATAGTCCTTCACTGGGTTGTGATTTATGTATACCATTGCTTTCTGTCCCAGTACAAGATTTTATCAACTGGAGATCCTGTTAGTCAACATTATGTTCTTCAAGAATATCCATTAATTAATTTGTTATTTTAGATGTTATTATAAAACTTAGGCTTTTATAGGTGAGCACAGGAGCATTTGCAAGCACAGTAGTGGTGTAAAGTAAAACTTTTCTCAATGGATTTATGTTATCAAAATAAATTAGAGAAATAATATGAAGTAGGTTGTAACATAAGGATGAATGGAGCATGCAATAGATGAAAAATTAACTGTAAAAGATGGGGAATAACTGGCGAGGCTACAGTACAGCTGAAGGAGGATCAAATGGGTACAATGGAAACCAAATATTAACACAAGACAAAACCATAACTATTTCCAATCTAGCAGATGCTTTTCTGTGTATAAGGATGTGCGTTGGTCAGGAACAGCTTTGAAAATGGTGATTGTGCCTTGGTATATTTCAAAGACCCTTTCAGGCCTGTTTTCTATGCTTTCCAATGTTGCATTTAAAAAACCAAAAACCAAAAAAAAAAACTCTCCAAAGGTGATATGAACTCTTCTTTGTGCTACTAATGCACATTCATAAAATAACACTTTGCATGAATGAAAGTAAACCAAACTGACTTCTGTTCATTCTTACCTCATACATTGCCTCTTCTTGCTACAATGATTTGTAGCAGCCAAGAGACCAAATCGCTTTTTGGGGTGCATTAAGCACAGCATAGCCAGCCAGCCAAAAGAGGCGATCCTCCTACTATATTTAGCGTTGTTGCAGCCTCACCTTGAATAGTGCATGCAGTTCTGGGTTCCACAATATAACAAGGATGTTAAGGTCCTTGGAAGCATCTAGAGGAGGGCAACAAAGCTGGTGAAAGGGCTGGAAGGTGTGTCCTCTGAGAAGGGGCTGAGGACACCTGGGTTGCCAGGTCTGTAGAAAAGGAGGCTGAGAGGCGATCTTATTGCTCTCTGCAACTTCCTGAGGAGGAGAAATGGAGAAGAAGGTGCCAGTCTCTTCTCCCTGGGAACTGATGACAGGATGCATGGGAATGACACAAAGCTGTGCCAAGGGAGATTCAGACTGGAGATGAGGGAAAATGTCTTTACCGTGAGAACAGGCTTCCTAGCGAGGTGGTTGATGCTCCAGGCCTGTCAGTGTTCACGAGGCATTTGGATGATGCTCTCAGTAATATGCTTTAACTTTTGGTCAGCTCTGAAGTGGTCAGGCAGTTGGACTTGGTGATCTTCTTAGTGCCCTTCCAACTGTACTATTCTATTTCAAACGAAATGTTCATCGCAGGATGAACTAAAGCTTCTCAAATGTATTTTATTTGTCTCTGTGTGTTATGAATTAAATTGGAAAAAAAAATTGGATCAGGAAGAAATATGCTCCAAGTCAGATAAACAGAACCTGCATGGTATTCTAGTTTTAAAGTTTCTGTCAAAATAGAGAATGAGAAATGAGAATGTTTTTGGCTTCTGATGTTTGTCTAGGTGACGTTATAGAGTTTTTTGAGCTTTCCTGGACTAAAAGCATCTATTGTCTTGTTGCCCAAAATTGCAGGGGACTGAACTTAATGATCAAGTAGTTCTCACCCGTTATATTTCCTTCTCCTGGCACAGCTCATCAAGTTTATGGCTTTGCATTATTCACAGTTAGTGGTATTAATTGTTTTTTGTCAAAGAAATGAAGATCGATTTCCTCAAGTGTTTCTGAAGTTCTTGAGTGCATACATAAAGTAAAAGCTTAACCAGTCACGTTTCAAGTTGTCTTGTGGGGGCTGGAATTTTTCCAAGGGTATGCTACTGCCTGTAGATATCTTTGTGTTTCCATGCTTTTTCCAGATTATGCATTGCAGTCATCAAACCTGCTTTTCTTGTGCTGTTTACACCATTGGATTTCTGAAGATCATAACAAAACTCCTTCCTATACTACTAGTTGTTTACCATCACTGTTGCCTTTATAGTGCTTTCTGCCATTCCTACTTGCAGTGCTTAGGACTGTCCTCTCTACAGTTCTTCTCTGAGCTGAAAGAAATATATCCATGTTAGGAGGATGAAAGGTATGTTAGCTGTATTTGTTGTGGGGTTACAAGCAATATAAGTTGAAAAAATTAATGAATTTTTCCATATCTGTCCTCAAAGAAACAAATCTCCAGACTAAGTGCTATCTACAGTGCCCTATTTTTGTCTTATGATTACTATCTATATGTATAATCAGATTTCTTTCTTTATGTTGTTGTCTTACTACAAGAGTGGCTAATATACTAATATGATTCACCAGATGTCTAAAAAAGAATTAATGGATGTAAATAACTACCATAGTTATCTAAACTCCAGTAACTTCATGTATTCACTTTGGCTGTACTTTGGTGCAATTTGGACTGGGATATATATCAGAAGAGATGATCTGATCAGCTAAAAGAGAAAACGAAACAAAAAAAACCCACTAGCACCACCTCTCTTTTTTTGTAGTCATCTCAAGAACTTTGGTACTTTTTCCTGTGTGACTATAGGAAAGCTAAACATAGTCTAAAGGCCTTTGTTAACTTGCAGTCAATACTGCAAGTAGTTTTTAGCAACACTAAATAATGTAGGTTTAAAAAAAGTGTATTTGACTAACAGCAGAAACACTTTGTTAATTTAAAAAAAAGTGTCAGTATAAAACCAATATTTTGGACACTTATGATCTAGCCTTGATTTTCATTTCTGGTAGTGCAAAGTAATGAAAAAAAATCATAACGATTTAGAAGGGGATTGGTACCAAATGTGGTATTGCAGGATATTTTGCTTTGGACAGGAGAAGGCGGGACATTTGGTAGTCCAAAAAATCCTTTCCACTTTGCTGGTGTGACTGAGAGGAGTAAGGGAGAAGACACAGATTTCATAAATGTTTGGTGGTAGGCTTTTTGAGGGTGGGGTTGGAGTTTACATATTTTACTGTTAGGAATTTCTCTTAATTCTTGTGATTCATCCAGAAGTATTGCACATGGATCTGTCAGCTTACAGAACTGAAGTCGGAGACTGTCAGACTTTATTGACTGCTTAGCTAAAGGAGGTGACCTGTGCTACTGATTCTAAAGTACTAATTTGTTGGCCAGTTGCTGGCCATCGTTGTGCTTGTAGTTACTCATGGCTTGCTTCTCAAAGAAAGGGATCTACTCTCTCAGTGCACCAGGTGAACCTCTTTGGGGAGAACTGTAAAGGACAAAATACCCAGCTGCTGTTTCTGAACATTCCCCAGAAAACAATCTCTCTGTCTCTAATATCTCTGTTTTTATCATCAAGGTAAGGTTGCAAAATACTTTCCAAAGCTGAGCCTGCAAACTGAAATGTAGCACTCAATGGGGCAGTAAAAACCAGTAGCTCAGTAGAGACATTGGTTTATGGCACACTTTGGTATTGCTTTCCCACACAAACCTCTCTTTATACTGTAGGCTATAAAATTACTTTTTTTTTTTCCACCTACTTGTCACCCTCTTCTCTTTCTGCTGCCTCCTTTTCACTTTCTCTTTCCTTCACAGATACCAATTACCTTTCTTCACAGAGATGGCCTAGTGAATGTGTAGCTAACTAAACTCTGAGAAATTGTTGTGAACATGTATTTAGCTTTGAAAGATAGATTTTTTAAAAAAAAATATTTTTTTTCCTTCTAGAACTGCAGAAGAGCTGGTATGTTTCAAAGCATGTCCAGTTTTTTCAAGTATACCAGCTGGTCCAGGCAAAGATATTTCTTACTCCCACAAACCTTGTTTGGCATTACCAGCTGCAATGTTAACCTCATATGCTGACAATTAAAATAAGATCATGTGTCCACAGAACTTGCAATGAAACATGTTGATAGCATAGTACCTTTACCTAGTTGGTCTTCCATGTGTTTACCACGTAAGAAATATTAACATTTAACATTATTTTTTGTATGTATGGATATACATATTTGAATTTTTATGTATATTTTTTACACACTTACTGTCAGTTTAGATTCCTGTCTAAATTGCCACAAAACTTCCTTTGATATGAAAAAGAAATGAGTCTGTAAAACTTTAAAAGATTTCCCAAAGCTCCTTTAACACTTGGACTAGAAATCTGAGATTTAAGAAACAGTGTTGAAAAACTTTTGTTTCTTTCTGATACCCCCAAGTGCAGAATCTCTCTGCAAAGATCTTATGGATAGTGACTATCTGTTCTTCATCTGAAGTCCTAGTGACCAACAGGATATCTAGCAATACTGGGCATAATCATGAATTGCACAAATACACAGAACAAAAACTTTCTGAAAATCTATCAGTGACCGAAAACTGCTTTAAAACCACGTTCTAATACCAGTAGAGCTTTAACCATTGTGTGCAGTAATAGTACATGGTATTAGCTATTGTCTGTCAATCTCAGTGCTTTACAGAGATATTTATCTGCTGTCTTTGTAGGGAGCTGAGCTCCTGAGAGATGCGGTGAGCTCAAATTCAGCCCAGCTGTTCAGGGGCAGAATGAATTCTGAAATGTGAGTGTTTGCTTTCAGTCCCACACTCACACCGTGGCCATGCTCTCTCCTCTGTCTTTGTTGCTGACGCCATATGAACAACAACAAAACCACCCTGAGAATACATTGTACTTCCAAATATTCTGTCTTAAACCCAGTGCAAATGGAAGTAGCTGATTTGGATTCCCAGGGAAAATGGGTTCTGTAATGGAAGTGTCAACAGTCTGTAAACTGCGGTAGTGCTGCAGCTGACAATCAGAGGTTCAAGTAAACCTGCTGTCTAATGATATATGAAAAAGATATGTATCAGTCCAACAAGTTACAGTAAATATTTTCTTTCAAAGAAAGAAGTGTTGCTGAATCAAACACGAGAATGTAGACAAAATAAACTCAAAACAAGTAGTAGGAAGTTGTTGTAAAAAGCTTGCTTTGGGAGATGATGCTGTTTTGCAACATACCAGTGTGCTTGAATTATCGTGCCAGTCTGCGAAACATGTCAGTGAGTTAACTGGTAGCATCACCTTGTATTTTTTTTATTCTGTCTTCTGTCTTGATTCATGGTCAGTATCAGAAATCCCCCAAAAGCTTCTGTCCTCCTCCTATCCTGTGTATATGTGTGCATGTATGTCTTTGTCAAAGATGTAAACCTTGGTTTTGTTCTTTTGGACCATTGTCTTACCGCATTTCCAAGTATGTATGTAATTAAGTCCTATTCTTACCAAGGTTGAGTGAAGCTTTAATCACTATATCACTATAAAAATGCTTTTAAAAAGGAAGATTGGTTGAATAAATATTAGGCATACGTAGAGCTTGGTGAGTGTTTTTATACATGATTTGTCCAGATATAAACCAATCATTTTATTTACAGCGTAAGTTGTCTTCTGTGTTCTTCCTGAAAGAATGCCCAGCCTGGGAATCAGTCAGAAATGAAGTTTCCATCTATGCAACATTGAATTTGCATTAATATTTGCCTTGAATTTTTATCCTAGCCGCAGTGAGAGCTCCTTAGAACTTTGAGTTCAGCTACTGCAGAAACAGGAGCTTTCATTTTCTGTCATGTGCCTTAGAGGAATAAAAATGCAGGGTGAACATGTCAAAGCAATAGCCAATCTACAGGTATTGAGCAATTTGAGAACTAAAGTATGGTGATAAGAAGCTACTGAATAGCTAACTCTAAATAGTGAAGCTGCTGAAAAACTGAATACAGGTTGATTATTGTTCATTAGTATTTTAGCCAGATCAGTCAAATTAGAGGCGCTGAGAACTAGCAAACATGTAAAATCAGTTAGAGATGGCTGAATAAACTACCAAGATGCTGAATTTTGGTTTGGGGTTAAGGTTCTAAATTAACGTGCACCTTTGCAGATTTATTGTTCTGTGGCTTAGTTTGGAAAGAGTATAGACAAACTCAGTCTTTTCTTTTTCTTTTTTTTTCTTTTTTTTTTCTTAACAGGGTCATGCCAAAGTGACTCTGGATGTGGGGTGGTGAGGCCGCAGTGGTGGGCTGCTGAGGTGCGGGGGCACTGCTGCTAGTAGGGAGGGCTGGGGACATGTTCCCCCCTCTGGAAGTTGGGAGATGCTGAGCAAGAAGCTTCTAAAGGCAGCGATAGGTGAGGGTGGCAGTCAGGTGTAGTTGGAAGGCGTAGTCTAGAAATCATTGGTGCTGCAGGTTTGCAGCAATAAACTTCTTTAGGGATAAATGAAGCCTCATGTTGGGCTTGCAGAACCTGTCTCTATTTAGTTTGCTCTTGGGAGTTTTCTTGGGATTCCCAAGATAGCTCTGGAGACTCGTGTGGGAAAAAGGAAGAGATTTTGAAGAACATATTTACTGTCTGGTATTGGAAGGAATCTTGAGTTTAAATATTCCAAGCAGCCTGGGTCTTTCTGTGGCAAACCTCCCCAAAATAGCCAGTGTGTGGAGGATGAGTTTTCTGTCAACATTTAATCTCAAAAGATCCATTCAAAAGCAGCTTTGTTTTAAATCCTGTTCTGCCTGTGTTACCAAGGGTGCTAGCAAGACTTTTCTAGCTCTTTTGCAGCCTCAGTGCAATTTCAAACACACATCTTCTCCCACAGTTTTCCAGCTTGATTCAGTTTTTGTCCCAGTAAAGCCCCAAAGGAGCCTTAATTGAGCTTTTCTTTCTTTTTCTCCCTCTGTTTCTCTCAGCATTGCAGTTTCTCTAATAATACATATGATGCTATTCTCATTATGTCAGGAACCAAATACTTCTATGAAATGTATTAGAAATTGTATTGTCAGTGTAAAAATATGCTGCTGACATGCACGACTAAACAGGCAAATGTAATTGAGCTACTGGGAAGTTTAATATTGGAGAGGCATTGTATTGACTGACAGTAGTATAAATGGTGAACAGACCTCTGCAAACATTTGCTGTCATTACTCTTCACTTCTTGGATTCCTAGGAGAAAGGAAGCTAAGCACAGTAACACAGAGCTGTAAGAAATCATCTTAAGTGTCTCCCAAGCCATTTTCTTTGTCTAATAGGACAACAGATTTCTCCAGATCTCTTTCTAAACAGGCTTCAAAGGCATCACGGACCAATCGGTATTAGAAAAACCCTATTCTTGCTGTAAACAGAGGGGAATTCTAGTAGCAACAGGATTATTCTTCCATCTAAACAAATAGATAAAGATTCCATTTTCCAATTCCAAGAAAAATTGAATCGGACTGCTGTGGGGGGGAGGTGATAGAAATGCAAATTAGATGAATAGCTAGATCTATGGTAAGACAAAGGTCTAAAAATGGGATAGGTGTATTTGAAATTGCAATCCTCAAATGCCCTGTTTGCCCTCCTAGTCCCTGAAGATTTTACTGCACATTTTTGTGCAGTGTTACTTGCTAGTCATCCGATGCACTGTTCTTTTACCTGAGCAGTAGTATCCTCTGTCTTGATGGTAATGAGCAACTGAACATTTATCTCATGGGGAAGGGGTCTTTTGAGGACTTTCATCAACCTACGTGCCCTAATTTGGTATCAGTATTCAGAATGCACTTACCACAAACTTCCAGTTTTAGCTGAGCGCCTAAACACTAAACAGCTATTGATCCCAATACAATTAATGTTTTCTGAGGAAGAAAAGGCACCCGAGACCTCAGTCTCCAGAAAATGCATCTTAATTGATAGGACATGCTCATTTTCCCTTCTTTCTGGCCATTCATTTGATCTTTGGTTCAAATTTAGGAATCTGACATTTCCATGAGGGAGTGAGGGTGCTTCCAGAAGACTTACAACTTCACGGTGAGAAGCTTCCTGGCAGGTTAGAGATGAGGCTTTGAGCACCTGCAAACAAAGCATGGAGTTGAAACCTGTGTCTCTGATATCCTGACTGAATGCTATAATTACCAGCTCTTGTGTAAAAGAGTAGGCATCATTCTTGTCAGTCAAGTCATCTTTTGGAAGATTTATTCCTCTCATTATCACTATATATAGGTGAATCCTACAGCCCAGTAAGGCTATCAAGCAGCTGCTTGACCGTGAGATATAAGGCACCTCTCACCTTGATGTTTTGGTGGCCTCTGCTCTCTGAACTGACTCCTGTAAGGGGTCTAATAATTTTGTAATCAGTTTAGACATTTACCTGAGGCTGTCTTACTTTGAGGACTAGGGGCTTTAAAATCAGGTGTTGCATAGCCAATTATTACATTGCACATCTTGCCTTGTAGATAATTCCTAAGACTTCAAATAGCTATTTGAAATCATAGAAGCAGAAGGAGGGGAAGAAAGAAAAATTTTAAAACACCACCTACGATATCTTCCACTCAATGCAGGGTTATTCTGCAGTAGTTAGTACAGTCCTCTAAAATCTCATTTTAAAATGAGATTTTTTTCTTATCAGAAAAAGCAAAAGGTAAGAATGGCTGCAGATCTTGTGAAATATTTGTTTGTTAGGAAAGCCCACTTTTGGGGTGGGGGGTGGAGGGGAAGAATTTTGTCTAGCCGTAATGGTTCCATCAAATGCGATATTACCCAAGTAATGATTGGTATGTCTGACAGTCATGGACAGCAACTTTATTCATCCCAGAAAGTACACAAAGAAAAGCAGCACAGCAGTCTCTAAGATACGAAGCTTTCTCTGTTAAATTTGCCATGGATGGTCGGATTCTTCAGTTTGCGTGCATCTTTGACTGGTACATCATGCTGGATGCTTTAGGCAAACACACACTAATTAGTAGAACAAATAGAAAACCCTGAGGATGCCGGTGCTTAATGACATTGCCTATATTCTAAAACGTCTCTACGACAAATTACTCACTTCGTGGCTGTAGGCAGTGCAAGCTAATTTATCTGTATCACTTGCTAAGTTGAAGCATTCACTTTTAACAAGACAGTATATTGTACCTTTCCAGGAAACTTTCCAACGCTTTAGCTTTTGAACAAAAAAGAAAGAAGCTGGAAGAAACACGCCAGGCAAATTCAGGAAGGAAAAAAAGGAACAGGTAGAGGATGTATTGTAAGATAAAGAATTAATAGATGCTGATGAATTAGTTAACTTTTTGTTTGATACTATGTAAAAACAAAAAAGCTGTGAAGAAGACTTGAAATCCTCAAGGAGCTTCGAGTTAAATGCAGCACTCTGGCTCAGAACAAAGGTGGATTGTGCAGAAGCGCGTGCAGTTCCCGCTGTGAGTGCTTCAGTCAGGTAATTGCTTTTCAATCAATCTCAGCAAAAGAAATGACAAGTTGAGCATGGAGAATGAGGCAAATATGCAGGTGTCTTATGCCAGTATGGTTATAGTTGTCTCGTCATTTTCCGTTGCATATTGGTTTGGTTTTCTTCACTGATAAAGTTGACTGAGGAACCTGGATAAAGTGGACCTTGTTCTCATAAAATGAATGAGCTGAATATACGATACCCACTATGACGTTGCTGAACTGTAGTCACTTAGTTAATTATCTAAATGAACGTGGGTATTGGGAAGCATGCAACTAAATGCCATGCATAACCAAGCAAACTCAAAGCTTCGGTAGCAAAAGCAAACAATGTTGTTGCTCTACAGATGATGAGTGAAGTTGCCCTTGTACTGGTGAGTTGGGTAGGAGGGAACAGTGAAGAGAAAGGGTTGAGTGGAGGCAGACAACCAGGCAGATTACGTGGGAAAGTCAGGATTGCCATTTCTGTCTCTGTCAATGGGATGAGAGGAACAGAAAAAGCAGCTTGTGCTGGAAAGACCATTTATCCTCCCATAGTCAAACCCTGTTCTCAGCAGTCAGCCTGGCTCGGCAAGTGGTCTGGCAGAAGCAATGTAGGTGGTACCATGGCCACTTGTGTGGGTGCCTAGGAGCATGTGTGCCTGCCAGTAAGACTTGGATGCTATCGCTCAGTGCAGTTACAAAAGTTTTGGCTGCCACTGCTTCAGAAGCATACGGATGGACATTGTCAGTAATTCTGTATTTGTAACAAACTAAAATCTCATCCAGCTCTTAACATTAACTCTATTGAGCGTGTATTTTGAGGCTATGCTGGTTTATGTTCTTTATGAATATATAACTCAAAGACTACAATACAGACAAGCTTGCAGTAGCAAGCTCTTAGCAGTCTTTCGGAAAGTAAAATGTTCAGTATCCTCATACAGACCTTCATGGAGAAACACCTTTATTTGGCCAGCAATACTAGGTTGTTGCTAAACAACTTCCAAAGGTAACTTTGGAACCCAAATAATTACAATCTGATACTCGTAGGTACAAGAAGGGCTCCAAGCTGCCCACTGTTTCTCACACTTCTTGGAAGTTGTGCATGACTGTGGTCATACTCAATGATCTAATGCAGCCTCATCTGAGAGAAAGTGCTTGAGGTTAGACAGGATTTTGCGCCCTCTTGTACATCTGGCAACCTAAAAGTATTCAGGTCCTGATCTAGGACATACCTTTGTCTTTCCCCTCTGCTTGCTATGCAGGGGAGGAAGGGAGGGAGAGAAGGACAGCCTTTGAGTGTCAAAACACTGGAGGTAGGGACTCCAGGGCCTAGGTTCACTTTTTTTCCCCACTGTTGTAAACTTCTTGTGGGTTTAGGCAAGTCACTCGGTGTCCTTGCACCTCAGCGTTCCTTGTGTAAAGTGAAAATAACGACCCCTGCTTTCCCCTGTTTTGATCTGTCTGGATTGTGAGGCTTTCCCACGGTCACCGAGGTGAGCAGTGGTCGCGGTTCTCGCGTGTGCGTGCGCTTGCAGGGTGCGCCGGGGTGCGCGCAGCGCAGGCTGAGGGCTCGGGCACGGCCGGCTCTGCCGGCTCCTCGGGGGCGCTCCGGCCGCGGCGCCCCAGCAGCTGCGCCCGGTGCTCCCCGCGGTTCGCGGAGCAGGCGGCCGTCTCGGTCCTCCCGCGCTGGTTTAGTTGACAA
>VXAL01016609.1:17352-50727 GCA_013399475.1 Chauna torquata
CCCCGCTTTCCCCTCCTTCTCCCCGGCAGCCGCCGAGCCGGTCCCTGCTCGCCCGCAGCCTCCTGCTGGGGGCCGCCGCCGGCTGGCGCTGCCCGAGCCGCGCAGCCCCGGGGGCAGAAGTTGTGCGGAGCGCCCAGGATGGGAGCCCATCTGCAGCCTCTGGCCCTGCGGCTGCTGGCGTTGACGTTCCCCTTGGTGGCGAAGGGTTTTTCGGATGAAACCTTGGAGAAAGCCGCGAAATCCGAGGGATACTGCAGCCGGATCCTGCGAGCCCAAGGCACCAGGAGGGAAGGGTATAATGAATTTAGTCTCAGGGTGGAGGGTGATCCAGAATTCTACAAGCCTGGAAACAGTTACCGGGGTAAGTTGGCCATCCTTTCCTTTCGATAACAACAGTAACGGCCAGGAAAATTGTCCCCGAAACTATAATGGGGCTCTGCCCCTCATCTCTGTCTCCCTTCTGGAGCGTGTGTGTGACTGTGTGGGTTAAGGCAGGGTAATATACTCCCACGCATTACTTTATTGAGGATGCTTTCATGACAAGTGAGAGTGAGTTGGATTTCACGGTGTCACTTTACTCCCAAATGCTAACTTGATATTAAGAGGAATTTCCTTTCTTTTATGAATTCTCTCTGCCGGCTCAGCTGTAGTGCAACGTTACAAGTTGATGTGATACAAAACACACTTACTGTTCCCACATTCGCCTACTTCTATAGGATTTCTTCCTATTCCTTTAAAAGTAGCACAGTGAGTAGAAGCTTTAATATCCAGTGGAAAGGAGAGGAAACTCGGAGCTAATTGTTCTTGCCTTGAAATATGAACATTAATATAACGAGTTAGCATATGGGCAAACAGTGATGCAGCATGCTGCCAACTTCCCACATTTTCCACTTATGTTTATCTCCCCCTTTGCCTTTTTTGNGGAAAGAGGCAGAGGAGATGGTGCTAATGACCACTGTAAATAAGGGATGGAGGCATTCATTCTCTGCTGAACATTTCACATACAATTCTTGAAATTAACTTCCGAAGCACACTTCAGGATATTTTTCTAATTAATAGATAAAGGCAGTTTTTGGTCACTTTTCCTGCTGCAGCATATAATCCCTTTGGAAACAAACCTCCTTGGAATATAGTGTTAACTTTCTATTTTAAAAGTACTTTGGTAAGAAATTGGACTTTTTTTTCTTAATGTACCGTACCCAATCTCTTTTATAGGCAAAATGAATGGTTTCTTGGAGAAATCATCACTTCAGAAAACCAGTTTTGAGAGTTTCTTCTAAGTATTTCTCCTGACCTTCCTTAGAGTCAGTGTAAAGAGCAATGCTTTTCCGTTGCACGAACATGGGAGTCTTAGTACAGATGGAGAGAAAAAAGCACACACACAGCATAAGCATCATGTTCTCTTAAAGAATGGAAAAAAAAATCTGCTGCATTGATTAACTTGTTTTGAGCATCAGACTGTAACTTTGTATGATTTGTGATTGTTTTTCCTCAATAACTCATATATTTTAACGTTGTGTGAGGAAATGTGTGTTTCACACCAATCAGTTAACTGTTCCAGACATTAGGATTAGTACCTGGAGTCTGAAAGACTTCATGTTGCATGTCACTTTGATATGTCTACCAACCAGGATAAAGAGAAGTGTCAAGTTCTTCGACAGTGACAAATACGTGAATGTTCTTAAGAAGTTTGAAAATTTACTTCTGTGAAAGTATTACTGAATATTTTCAGTCACTTGCCAAAGAAGTTTCTATTACATGGAAACACTGGGACAAAGAAAGTCCCAGATGAATTAGCAGAACTAGTTTTGTGGACATGTTAGATCTTGGCATTAGGAGCTCAATCAATAAAATAATCACATTAGTGTACTGTAGTACCTTAGAAATGAGAAAATTGCAGCTAACAATAAAAAGTTAAAATGTAGACCAAAACATGTGCCTAGGGTTTTGATATTTAAAACTATTCAGATGGCACATAAGCTTATCTGAATGGTCTTTTAAGGACACTTTATGAGTGGTTGGAAGTACATCCATGGCAATAGTTAAAACGTAGCATTACAGAAAGTTTTAAGAGCTCATTTCCAAAGGAAATTCTGTGGCACAACTGGAACTACTGTTTTACTACAGTTACTGAAACTACTACTGTTTTATACAAAGGTTAGGAAATCTAACAAAAAATGTGGGATTTTAGCACATCTGTGGGGGTTTTAGCTGTAAATTACTAGATGTACTACGCTGCAGAAGATTTGCACAATTAGTGCAATTAGTTGAGTTGGAGCCAAATATGCCTGTTTCCATGGCCCCTGTTTGATTTAATTCAGTCTGGATCCTTGGCACGTTTCCTAGTGGGCTCCTGGAATAAACTAGTGTTTATGCAAGGTGGATAACAGAGGAGCTAGCTCTACATACAAATCCTGTACTCCACTGAATTGATGGTATAGAGGCATCCATCTATGTTTGTTACTCTCTGGATCGTTGGCTGATGTGACATCTGCCTCATAACTTCTAGCTCCAGTCAAGTGACTGGAGGAGACACTGCAGCACTTCAGTGGTGTGGAAATCAGAAGACCACAGTTCACAGCCACAGTTTGTCTTTGGGAAAACTTTAATGGCCTTCCTGCAGTTGCTCACCTTTAGATCAACAAGGATCTATTTGGGTGTATAGAAGTCTTGCTTTACATCTCAGTGGAGCACTAATAGAGGAAAATGGCCCGGAGCACTGAATAATCTCTCTTTGAATGTGTATGCACTTCCCTAGACCCTGACCACTGGCAGCAGTAAATATAAATAAGGACACTTTCTCCTGTGTCAGACAATTAAGAACAAGGTAGCAGTAAGGCTGAGAAGCCACCTTCCTTTCCTCTCTCTTGTGTAATACAGGAGCAATGGCTATGGGCTTTGTGGTTTCCCACAAGGGAGGTGACGTGACAGATTTCTAATTTCTTATTTGGGGCTCTTGATGCTATGACCTGCAAGTGGCCTTCCTCTGCCTGGTCCTTCAGGCTGCAGTATCGTTTCCTCTCTTGTGGAACAGGTGGACAAACGCATGCGGTGGGCTGGTCTTCTGCTGGTAGCAGGCTTGTGGGCACGCTATCCTGGCGTCGCGGTCCTCTCCTACCTGCTGGTTAACTTAGACCCTGAGGAAGCTGCTCTTGCGTCCTCTGAAGTGAAGGGCACAAATGGGCCTTAAGTTTAGAAAGCATTGTGGGGTAATTATCCTTGAAAGTATTCAGTCCTAGCTTTATTGATCTTCTAGGGTTAGATTAACGATTGGATGAGATTTCCAGAAAAACTGGAATAAGTTTATTTAAATTTATATAAAGTTTATATTAAATAGACATGAAATAGCTTCTAAAATAGTACAATGTCCATTTCACTGCTAACATGCAGTGCATGGTTTCTTCCATAATATCCAGAAATTCTTATTCTGAGGACAGTGAGGATGTGACTAGTGTAGTCCTTAGATACCCCTTGTGTGTGGACACTGTTTCAGTTTTTAACAGAATTTTCACTTGTAGGTCTGTTCACTTTCTCAGTTGTCAAGGTCAAGCTGAGTCAATGTTGCACAGTCCATTTGCATCAGGTTTGGGACTGCTCTTCAGAGGAGCATTGAATCTTTTTCTTTCCGTTTCTTTCTTCCACCCAATGTGCAAACGCTCTTTTCTGTAACTTATGAACAAGCCCTTATTCTGTAAATATCTTAGCACTTCTTATGTTTCACAAATTACGGATAGAAGTGCATATTACAAGTGTATTTGTTGGTACTTGTGCAATGTATAATGCAGGATGTGCTGTAGCATAGTATGTGGAAAGTCAGATTTCCTGCCCGAAACCGCAGGAGCAATTGCTTTGATCACCCCACCTTCAGCTGGGGACACCGGGAAAGGAGGAGTGCATTGAAGATGTGTGCAGAAGTGCAACTTGTAAGGTAGTTACGGATTTGCCAGAGGGGATGGAAACAGACAAAAGAAACTGTTGATATGTAATCTCCCTTTGAAAGTGAAATCCTTAACTTTGAGATTTGCACTGAGATTTAGCTGATCTTTACGGGAAGTTCATATTGTTCAATGAGCGTTAATTAACATAAGCGCTGTGGGAGGAATACTCAGCTGTTCTTTAGAATGGCACAGAGTTTAGCCCGAGAATGAGAACTTTCAACTCTTATGCAACCAGGAGCCGCTATCTCTTGTGAAAACCAGATGTAATCTGGCAGCTCCCCAGGCAAGCAAGTCTCCTTTTTCTCTGCTGAAACAAACGGTCCAGAGCCAGTAACTACAGAACCATCACCATAACAAGGCCCCGTATATAGGAGTGCTTCAAACAAAGCCGGTGGCTGCGATGTTATCTTAGCACACTGGATAGTGCACAGAACTGGCAGAAGTATTTCCAGCTCAGATGTTAGCGTTTGTTCTGGCCTGGCTCAGGGGTGACTGAAGCACACGCTGGTCCTAGTGTCCTGGAGCTGAGGTTACACAGACATGTAAAGCCCACGCAAGCATCCTCCACTCCAGTGGACGACTGCCTGACCGGCCCCTCACTTGTGCCTGGGCGCTTCTGGGGCCGCACAGGGCGTCCTGGCCAGAACTGGACCCGGCTGAACCCTCCGGCTGGGCCGCGTGTTTTGTTTTACTTTGCAGCTGGATGCGTTCCCTAGTTCAGCTGACAGCACAGCTGCGTGGATGTGGCTGCTGTACAAGCAGTACGGGGGAAGGGCAGGATCACTCATGTTGGAGGAAGCATGGACTTATTCTGGGTTAAAATGACTGTGTAACCACAGCATGAGTATTGCTAACCCCAGGCATTCAAAAACTATGAGTCAGGCTTTGGAATTCTCTTCCTCTTTTTTGCTGACGGCTTTTGTAGCATTTCTGATGTCCTCAGTTTTATAGGTAAGTGTTCTGTTTAGGATTTTGAAAACTGTTTGGTTTTATCTGTAAACGTGAGGAAGAGGATGAAAACTTGAGTCAATTCACAGCTGGATTCTCTGTTTCCTTGCATAAGCATTTAAGTATTTCTGGTGTAACCTTTCACTCATAGTGATTCAGACTTTTGAATTACATATAACATGGAAAAAGTTGGTGCATGTAGAAGACCTTTATGGCAATTAGTTTCTAAGAACCAGTGTTGTGAGTGCAATGGGTTCATCCTCATTGAGTTCAGCGGTGCTGTACTCCATTACTGCAACTGAAGGGCTGGCCATGAATTTTCATTTAGATTGGGCTGCAGATGTTTGCACAATTGGGCTAATAGTACTGATTATTGGGCAGATAATGAATTAATAAATTAGAGCAATTCTTAGAAATGTAATCAGAAATTTTAATGTTATTATGCTGCCACTCAGTTCCTGTATATAAAATGTGAACGTTTCTTCCTCTTCCCAGAAATGATGAGGTTTAACCTCATGATAAGGTTCCACGGAATGAATAGAAAAGCGTGCTGCAAATCATGAGAGTTGGGGGACCTGTTGCTATGCTCATCAGTACTTTATGTTTGTGTAGGTGTTTACAAATAAAGCAATAACTCCCATTGGTCTAAACATGGCACTTTCAATTTTAAACCTTTTGTGTCTCTCTCCAATCCTTTTTTCACAGGTAGTCAGAAAAGTTACGTGTATTTGTACAAACAGCATGGGTTTGGGACCCTAATACTGCTGCATAATGCTAGAAATCTTCAAACATCCTATTGTATATTTTTCCACTATTGAATTTCTAGATCAAAAAGGTCTCTATGTATTCCAAATGAACTCTGAACATATTCTGAAATCAGTATCCTTTAAGGGCTATCTGTCATTGTTAGTAATGTGTTTCAACTCCTCATGTCCTGTTTATGTGAGAGGCAGTCTCTTGTGAATACTCTTCTATAAAGCAGCATTGGCGGTTGCAGTTTGCTCGTGAAAACTCTGGGTGGTCTTCAGTTTTTGTTGTGCCGGCCAGGGTTTGAGAGTGTGACAATAGTGTACTACAAGCAACGCTGTCTGCGTCATGGTTGAAGTAAAAGCTACTTAGAAGTATTTGTAGTCTGATTTTCTGATCGTTTTCCTTTAATTCAAACAGAAGTTTCCACCCAAATTTCTCTCTGTTTCAGACTGGGATTATTATAAGGTGTTGAAAAAGATTTAGTAATTTTAAAAACCCCCAAAAAGTTCTGCCTCAAAGCTCTGCCCCGTTCCATCTTTCTTTATAGCATTCGGAAGAGCTATAGCTGACATGTAATTCAGTGTTACTGCATAATGCTTAGGTACTGGTGATGGCAAATAGAAAGATCATGCAAAAGTGTATTGCACCACCAGAAAATGAGGGATGCAATCCTGACGCTGAGCATGGTAAAATAGGATTAGGCAGCGTTACGTTATTTCTTCTCTGCTAGTGGCTACAGTCAATGACACCTTCATGGTCAGGTCAAGGTGTTTCGCTGATGTGTAGGATGCTTTGGAGATCAGAGCTGGCAGCACAGTCACAGAAGTCAGTTTTACCCAGAAATTTAACTTTGGGTTCTGTTCTGTCCTGAGGTTAAGGAAGAGGAAGTATCGTTTTAGAGCTAGCAACTCCATCAGCTGGAATACCGTGTTGAGTGTAGTTCAGCTGGGGCAGGCAACATGGTCATATTGCTTTACAGTCAAAGAAACTTTCAGTGTACTAATGCCTAGATTGCTGTGTGCGCTCAGAGCAGGACAAAAGCTGAAGCTAAGTGTTTCAGGAGATGTTCCTTCACATAAAAACAAACCAAAACAATAAAAACCAACAAAAAACACAAAACAACATCCTGTAGAGCTGAACAGATGAGAAATCTGCTTGGGAAAAAAAGGGGGCATGAAAAAAATAGTTGAGATATTTCACATCAGCACTCTGCCAGTGCTTTTCAGTTTGTGGAAACTTGGACTGAACATTTTTGTGTTCTGGCTGGCTCTGCTCCATGTTGTTAGTGCTCTAGCTTTTGTTAATACTAGCTTAAAACGCACACGTTTCATACTGAACTGTGAAATGATACGCATATGTCTGATTTCACAACTAATAGTATGTTTTCTTTGTTTCTTATGTCTTAGTGACACTTTCTGCTGCCACTCCTGCATACTTTCGAGGATTCACCTTGATTGCTCTCAAGGAAGGAAAGGAAGGTGACAAAGAAGACGACCATGCAGGAACTTTTCAGGTGAGAGATCTTTTCCTGACCTGTACCTCTAGGAGTCTTTCTTACTGTATGCTGGGCTCAAAGGGAGCTATTATTTCTACAAGAGAACACAGAATATACTTAAGTAAATATAAATATTCGTGGATGTTGATGCGAGAACAGAGTAACATATTTTACATTCCATGCAACCTCTTAAAGAGGTCAAGGCTTTTATACCTTGACTTCAACTTGCCTTCCCACATTTTTGTAGTTAAACATGTGCATTAATTATTTGAACTAGAGCCTAGAACACCTGAATTTGTTATCCAAAGTGAATACGGAATTTGTTTTATTCATGTTCTACTTTTTGTGTTTCTTTGCCTAGATATCTTTGTCCATTCAGATGTAGATTACACTTCTGAGAAGTGTGCTAGCCACAGCTCTAATGACAGTTTTATCAGTCATAAATCAATTTCTGCTGTTTTATTGTTGCTTAGTAGTACTTTAGTTAACGAAGATATTCAGTGGTCTGAAATGTTGTTTATCATTATCAAAAGGATCAGAATCCAGAGCAATGATTAACAAAATAGTGTTTCCAGCTATTTCAAGATCACACTGCATGAAAAGAATTCTGGAAATTGAGAATACACGTTATATTTATGAAAATGGATAGAAATTGTATAGGTTTGTTGTTGTCCAAGATTCTCAGGTGAGGTATTCTTTGCTGATTGACTTTCCAAATTTAGAAATATTGTTCATGGTACTGATTGCAGTTTACAGGATGGGTAATGATATTAATTTCAATGATTTATAGATGAAATATGTCATTTGCCACTGTGAAGCATCTCTATGTTTTCAAGAGAAATACTCCAAAGTGGTGGTTTTTTTTTCTTTTGTTTTTTGAGCAACAGAGGGGCAGAAATCAACTTAATGCTAGCATCTTATCCTTAAAGGTCTTCTGTTTCTTGTTTATAGTAAATATGATATGCAAACTCAATATGTATTTGAGTATTTGTTTTCCTATCTAGTTTGTCTGGAGGCCTCTTTCTAGTTTTCTTATATTTTCTAAGAAAATCTAGAATAAACAATAACATATTTGATATTGTAATAACTCTATGTTCCTTAAAATTAAACATTTTCCTAATACTATTTGAGAGAAATCTGTTTAATGTGGATAGTTTTTTTAAAAAGTAAACTAGCATTAAAGCCTTAGCTAATGTTAAGAAGTAGAAATGGTGTGCTTCATCAATTTTAAAAGAAACTTGTCACCAGTAATTTCTCTGTTTCAGTTTTTAATGTCTCTATAGCATAGCTAATGGGAAAGACTTGGCCTGAGTCTTTCCTTTGTGGCCAGATGTATGTCTAGCTCATAAGAAAGTGAGAAACTCACTAAGCCTTCGTGAAGCACAGAGGAATTTTCAAGTCAGCAGAGAATGGGAGGCAAATGGAAATTCTAAGTAGATCAAAAAATAAAAGTACTAATGGATGTCAGTGGAGGAAAGATTGTTTAATTAGTTTTATTATATGGATTGCAGTCTGAAATCCGTATTCTAATTGGCAGGTGAGACTTTCAAATTTTACGCGTAACTAAATTTGTATTTCTGTAGCACAAGCAGTACTCATTGTGCTTGTCCCACGTTAGCACAATTAATTGCAGCTCATTCAGATAGTGCATGCCAGTCCCACCCGTGTTCATGCAGGCTTAAAATTTTTATTTAAGTATCCAATGAATGCTTGCAGTGATAAATACTGGTGTCTCTTGTATCATGGCTAGGTGCTAGTAACTGGAGGAGAAAAAGGAAAGTTTAGTACAAAGGTTTGCACTGTTTGCATTGTAACATGAAGATCCTAATGGTGTCTAAACAGCTTTGCAGAATAAGAAAAAAACTGCGTGTACAATCACTTGCATGCCATTTGCAGTTATGTATTTCCAGTGCTCAGATGGAGAATATATTATTCAATGAATTAGCTAATGGAACAGAAGTCAGTGAAAACAGCTCAATAGTGGCAAAAGACTAGATGCTACTTCTGAACTACTGGCATAAACCTCTGCCTCCATGAGGAGACATATTTACTGTTCAAATAATAATCACAACAAAGCAAAGAACATAAAACACACTGCGTGAAGCAAAGTGCTTCATTCATATTAGCAAGACTTTGTAGTGTAGCCAGGATAGAAGGAACCTGAGGATGATAAACATAAGACATTTTTTTTCCTTGCCTCCCCTCAGAGAACATAAAACACCATATTTTCAGGCTGTGAATGCCGCTTTCAAATCATGAAATATGGGTTGCACTGACATTCATGTGCAAAACCTGAACTGGCACTGTACTCGGGTGAAGATGCCATGGGGTCAATCCTTCTGGCTGAGCATTGAACTGATCAGCATGTGTAATGCTTCAAAATAATGTAGAGGATCACGTGCTACAGTAGCAAGGTGTTAAACAAAGACTAGCATCTCAGTGACTGATATGGAAGTAGTATGCTTGGGGTGGTAAAGCACGGTTTTCAGGGGTCGTGGTTGTGATGCAACGAGTTTTGCTCTGCAGCCCCTTGCAAAGGATTGAAAGTGCAGTGACTGGCTGCCATGAGTTTACCCGGCAGGGACTTTGCTATGCTTTTTACAACCTCCTCATGGCTCATTTACTTTTGTCTGACTGCAAGTCAGCAGGTATGGTCAATCTTCATTAATCATTAAGCTGCAAGGTCTTGATCCTATAAATAGCACCGCTGTTAAAGTTCTTGATTGGACACATTTTCTCCTGTACTTCTTTTTTTGGTTATCTTTATACTTCTCATGGAATAGAGACCTTTACAGAAGTGTAGTTTGGACTCCACCATTCTGAATCTGTTTTTCACTGAGAAAATTGAGATTTTAGGTCTGATTTTACTATTGTTCCTTTATTAATGTGGCCAAACTTCTTTTTCTTTGTCCTTGTAGCACACCCAGGGCATGATTTGGGTTTTAAAAAAAGAAATCAGGTTGTTTCCCACAAGCATACATTAAATAGCTAAATTAAATATTGCTGGGGAGTTATAGATGCCAAATTCAGTCATAGAAATATGAGAATGTAATAGTATGGCTCTTACTTATGCCGGTGATAACTGTACATCTCGAAGGTGCAGTGCAGCACTCTGAAAGCTTCCCATATCATGTCCCATTCATTGGTCTCTTTACACAAGCCTTCCCAACTGTTGTCACGTAGAATGCTGATCCTTCTGTTTTGTAATGTTTAGCAACAGTCTGCAAATTGTTTGAAGGTAATTTGAAGGCAAATTATACTCAGGGGCAACAATCAAGCACTAACAGACTATAGAACACTATCTATACAGGCCATTTTAATCAACATGTGTATGCAATGTAATAGATTTAGTTTGGTAAATAATGTATAATAATAGAAATGTAGTGCTGAACCTCATCTTCCTTTTCTGAGGAAGAATGAATACTCCAAGGGAAGTCTTGGGGGATGTTTTCTGAATCTTTTCTGTATTCAACAGAAAAGTGTTCAACAGCAACAAAACATTCATAATCTCTCCAACTGGCCTGTTCAACCCCTTCAATATATTATGTTTTATGGAAAGTTCAAGGAAAACTTGTGCAATATTGTGTGCAAACGTGACATGCTTTTCTCATATATGGTGATAAACTGAGTCATAAAGACTTAGATATTTCTCTGTCTTATTTTGGCATAATCAGCCATTAGATTCTCGTGGTATGTCCGCTATTTTTGTGATATTTTACTTTTGAATGTGTTCATCACAGTATTGTTCCTGAAGCTATCCTTTTACTCTGCTGACAAGAAAATAAGTGGGTTTCACTTTCTTTGCTGTAGAATGAATCAAGAAGTTTTTAGTTTAGGTCACTGAACTTACCACCCAATAGGGAGAAACCAATGTATGAACATAAGCAAGCGCAACAGGAGCAAGAGTGAAGGTTTCATTAAAAATATGACATTTATAAAAGCTAGAGGTGTGTGCTAAAGCAGAAAACATGTAAGAAAACTTGGAGTAGTAGTAGATAAGTAAGACAAGTGGTCCTTTATCCTAAGTCTTCTCTAGGTTTACACTGAAACTGCCCCAAACTTTGCCTTTGTTAGCTGAGTGGTGATCGTTTCTTTTGATGCTGCTCAGCTAACTGATGTGCTTACCAAGGCTTTTAGATTAAAAGGTATTTTTACAAGCTCTTAGAAAAGTAGATCTTCAGTTGCTGTGTTTCAGCCTTTTATAGGAATCTTACATCTTTTTAAGCAGTTGATATACTGCATTTTGAAAGAAGCAATCTTAAAAGGCTTTTAACCATGTATCATAATTTATTAGCTCTTGTGTGTGTGTATATATATATGCAAAGTTAGTTTGTATTTGAAGGAAAAAAGACTGCAATTGTTTATTAAGCTTTTTATTGTTAAAATTAAACTATGCTTGTCTTCTTGATGTTGCACTCAACTGCATGTTTTTTTGTTTTTTTTTCTAACCTAATATCCCAGTATGTGCATATCAGGCAATGAGTAAATGACTTAATGATGTAGTTTTGTTTGAAACTTTGCTAGTATTTTGCTCATGTTTGCATTCTGTACGTTCTCTTTCCAGCATCTTATTGCTGGAACAGAGTCAGTCATCTTACTGCTTATAAGCATATGGAAGTAATGAATTTTTACTCCGATTTGATGTGAAATGTTCAATCATCCAGTGGTTTGCAAATCATCTGGGATTAATTTCCAGTTCATACTGAAACCATATAGTTTAAGTTTCTTAGTAAAGCTTCCTTACACCAGTGAACGACACCATAATATTCCTATCCAATTAAAATTTCAAACTTTAAAAATTCTTCAGGATTTTCATGAAGGAGGGTTGAGACATAACAAGTAGGAAATTTAATCCTTGCATGACAGGTGGGGTGAGAGGAGAGTAAGAAAAAGATGGACGCTATTATATATTTCCTTGTGGCTTTAATCCTAGTAATTATGTGGCCACTGCAAGTATACCTAGTTTACATTTGTCAGACAGAAAAGAATACAAAGCTGTGTGTATTGGCTTCGAAGAGAGACAGATGCTGTGCCACCCCCAGCACCACCACCCCCAAACCCCTAAATGAAAATTCTCTTTCTGAAGTTTTGATCAGCAGTTCTGCCGTCAGTAGGAGATAAATCAATGTGAAACAGCTGTATACAGTCATTAAATTCATGATCCAGTGCTATTACAGGAGAGTGTTAAAGATGAAAGAATCAGAATATGCCAGGCATATGATCTGGAGCCTGAGAAGGGAGAGATGAATTTTGAAAAATTAAATGTTATATTTAAGTCTCTTGGCCTTTTGCATTTATCAGAGTATTCCTGAATTTCTGCTAAAATCCAGTCTTTCCTTGCAATTATTGTACAAAAATCATTATGCATGTTATTCCAGACCAAAAGAGAAAAAAAAGTAAAATAAGGTTTAGCTCCTATTTTGTGTAGGATGGAATTGATTGTCCTTGATGAAAACTCTCATTTTCTAGAGCTCCCTGACTCCCATATCATGATGCTCAAGGATTAAATATGAGCTTAAAAAAAAGTATCTGCCACAGCAAGTTCTAATGATCGGAAAATGTGAACGAATACTTTGAATGACATTATATGTAAAAATCACCAGTACACTGGAAGAGCCTTAATCTGAACCACTTATTGGCAAGGTTTTGGTTGAAAATTGTTGTCTTGCTTCAGACAGTAAAAGATTATCATATAAAAGAAGAGTGATGAGCACCAGGAACTTACAGAAGATGAATAGCTCTGTGGTAGTGATTATTGCCACTGATATGGCTGTAGAAAAAGCAAATGAGATTCCAACCACATAGTTTTTTTGGACCCTTCTTTTACATTTATTTTGTTTGTTCTGGTTTAGGGTTGTGTTATGAATGAGACAAAATTTTTATAATGTGAAATTACCCATTTTTTTGCATATATGAATACCGGCTTGTTATTACTATGGGAACTCCCTCAAATCATTGTGTATGTAGTTGCTATGTCTTTTAGAATTAATTATTAAAACCATAAAATTGCACAACCAAAATCAGAAAATATAAGAAATTTCTAAATATTGCTTTGTGTGTTTGATTACAGTGGATGTGTGAAGTACTAGCTAACACACATTTATGAAGAGGAAAGAAATACTAATTTGTGCTTGCTTGGAACATAACTTAGTTTGCTACTGAGCAAAAATGGGTTTCATTTCCTAGATGAGGCTCTTCCTTCTGTTGGCAACTTGCTTATGTCAACTGCAAGTTTCCTGTAGCTTCCTGGTATATTGTATAATAGGAAAAGAGGCTTCCTGTTGGAAGCCTGCTGCATTTTAGGTGGCCCAGACTGTTCCGCAATGGATGCTGGGAGGTTGAGAGTCAACAGGTACAGGCTGAAATAAGGCAGGTTAAGACTGGATATAAATAAAAAGTGTTTTCTCTGTGATGACAGGCAATGGCACAGATTGCTGAGAGAGGCTGTGCGGTCTCCATCCTTGGAGGTTTTTAAGACTTGCTGGGATACAAATATTTTTGTTTGTAGCAATGTGTTGTGATAATTGGGGTTATGAACAGATGCCAACACGTACAGTACAGTATGGTCTGTAGTACGTACATGGTCCGGTACAGTTGCGTGCAGTCTGTAGTGAGACGTGTACAAACATTCTTCCACATGGGCATTTGAATCAATCTGAGTAAGTTCATAACTGTTGATTTTAGTCTAAAAACAAGCCTATATGTACCTTTGTGCTAAATATTCATATCCTAAGCATGCAAATCAGAAGACCTCTTCCTCCTCCTGCCCCCCTTTAGTAGGGCATGCTGATGGAAGGTTGATTGTGTAAACCTGACTTCCGCTCAGCCAGCTCCATTTTAACTATGCTGGACCCCCTTTCATAGGGGTTTTCTTACTGCATCTCTACCATCACTTTTAAACCTTTAAATGATTTTTTTTCATTTGTTTGGCTTTAGTTTCTCTTCTGCTTATCTTTTTCCTTTCTTCACCCTTTTCCTGTCTCTTTGCTTGGCTGTGGAAAAGATCATCTAGTTTCTGGCCATGTAGTTTTTAGTCTTCTTTCTTTGTTTAATCTAATCTTACTTATTCTGTTTTCTTTATCCTTTTTTTTTCTCCTATTTTTTTCGTATTGCCTGCTGGGATAATACTTTTTCTTGAGAGTAACTTCAAATAACAATTGTGTCACAGTAAGAGCTTATATTTTTAGGAAAGGGCTACGCTTAAGTAAATATCTTATTTGTTGATATTTCAAGTTGTGCTTTCAAAAAACAAAAAACAAAAAGACAAAAAAAAACAAAAAACAAAAACCACTGCTTCCAGCTCCCCAGGAAAAAAAACAACCCAAAACCAAAATTGGAAAACATGCCCCTTGAGACGTGTTAGCTAAAACTCCAGACTCCTTTTCAGATCCAAGGCTTATCAGTTAAGTTATCTCAAGTCTAACTTCTGCCCTGCCTTACAGTCTGCCAGTATATGCAGTCTACCTCTGCAGTGCCAGACTATATCATGGTAAAGTATCAGAGTTGCCTACTTAAATATCCTGTAAAAAATAACGTCTTCTAGATTATTCTGTTGCTTGGATTAGCACTAAACTGCAAGACTCTCTGGTCCCAAGAGGCTCCCAAAGAGACTTGTTAGATGATTGTTTCCTAGAATTTGGCACTGACACTTAACAAATCAGCTCCAATCTATGTGGGAAGATGTAAAGAGAGGAAATGACACTGTCCTTTTCTACCTTGGAGACTCCAGTCTGCTCTTCATACATGTCAGCATTGCGAGTCCCCTTCTGGGCCTCTCGGGACCATTTAATACCCTGCAGGAGTTCTCTGCACAGGTCTTGTTTCGAGACCCAAGACCAGTTTTGCATTTGCAATTATTTCATTCAGAGCCGAAGTCCAGTTCTGGGAGTGCAGATCCCACTAGCTCCCTTTTGTCAATCAGTAGAAGCTGTATGTTCTTCCCCTTTAGGCAGTGTTGAAGAGGACATATCCATCTCAGTGTCTCTAAAGGAATGTTTTAAGTATCCCTTTCCTCCAGCCCAGGTGATCTGTTTAATCCATTGTTATTCCAGTGTCAAATAGTCTTCAGATGGTGACTCATCTGAGCCAGAAATTTTAGGAAAGACGTTTAACCTGGTGGCAACAGCCAGATGCTTTACAGTTAGCATAAACTCTACATGTATATAGGCTCTGGCTTCATTGAAACTTCTGTTCAGTGTCTCTTTCTTCACTCCTAATGTTGCCATCAGGCTTTCCTTCCTAGATTTCCCTTTTGGTCTCCTCATTATTTACCAGCTTCATCTAAGGCTCTCACCAGTTACTTCAGATTCTTTGTGGCTCTACTGAGCTAGATCACCACTGTTTATTATCCTTCTTTAATGCTTCATGAATTACATCTGGTGTAGTTATTTGCCATTCTGCGGCATCAGAAAATCTTCAGTGTGTCAGTTCCAATCAACAGGACCTTAGAGCAAGTGTCTGTTCTTTGCACTTCCACTTTACATCAGGTTACAGAGCTTTCAGCAGGTATTCCCTACTGATCCGGACTTCTTCAGCTATCACTGCCTGTAATCCTAATTATGATAAGCTATGGATCTGGACAACTGTGGTGCTCCCATAATGATACAGGGTTTTTAAAAGAAAGGGGTATTTCTGGAGAAACATGCTCATTCTGATACTTCTCTCCAAATGAGTACTGTCAGCTGCCTGACTACAATGACTAGACTGTAGAAGTGTAAAATTATGTTTGTGCTTGAGTCTTCTCTCGTATTGTGCTTTCTTTTCCCTTAGTGTTTTTTTTTTTCTTTGTGGGGGGTGAGAGTGGTGGATGGTGGTGGTGGTGATAGTAGAGATTGAGGCTCAGCTTGACAGTTTCTCCAGGGTATATTGACTTCTCCACTATTTTAAGAAAATCCTGCTTTCAGTCCTCTAGAATTTTGAGGAACACATACACCAGTAGAAGGTCTCCCAGTTAAATGGTGTTCATTTTTTTTTTTCTTCCCCTATAATTAATGATCTTGAGTGCCTTCAGAGAGGTTCTGGTGACTTAGAATTGAAATGGCTTTTTTAAGTTTAGGAATTTGTCTACCTGACTGGTTCGTGAATGGCTGTTATAGAGAAAATCCTTTAGCTAATCTTCAGACAATATTAGAGATCTTCAGTTCTCCAGGCTTCATAGTCGTGAGGCAAGTCTCATAACAACTCATTGTTGAATTCATTGCTACCAGACTGAATTTAATGTTTGCTATGCCATTTGTCTTGAGAATTGCTTTCTGAATTCAGAAGGCAATTTTGCATTACCAAAGTGGCAGTATATTTAGCCTTCATTATTCTAGACTGCATGTGTGCCCTTCTCAGACTTAGATGCAATCCACCCTGACAGTCCTCCTCCTTTGCAACTGTTCGCTTTCTGACAATGGTAGGAACCTGTCAGTGTTTGCAAAGGGATACTATTTCAACTTCCATTGCTGTCCTGAATAGTTGTAATTGATTATTCTCTCTGCTGTGATAGCTCTTTCTCATGACCTAACAACCCAGGATCATTAGTCATCTGATCACAGCGTATTTGCTCTACATCAGTGTGATGTAGACTGTGTCCCGAATTCCTCTCCATGTACCACAGAACATAAAAAACAGGTAATGATGAACAATATCACTGTTTCGTCTTATAGCAACAGTGATGCAAGATCTGTTCAGGGAAATGACTATGTATTTTGATTCTGGTGCATTCAACATGTTTGCTTTTCAGTGCTTTATGCTAATATGTCTTCATAGATGTTTTTAGTCATTTCAATTCATGCAGTCATGAATGGAAATCCACAATGATGTCCTTGCAATGATACGCAAAGACTTGTAAAAC
Source organism: Chauna torquata (assembly GCA_013399475.1). Taxonomy (NCBI): domain Eukaryota; kingdom Metazoa; phylum Chordata; class Aves; order Anseriformes; family Anhimidae; genus Chauna; species Chauna torquata. The sequence continues at coordinate 34,322 of VXAL01016609.1, forward strand.
TGAAAAATCTGCCTTTTCATATTAAGCACATCAGATGTTTTGCTTCAATGCTAGTCTTTACTCAAGAGACTTTGCAGGCATGTTTGTGATGAGAATGCTTGATTTTCTTTGGTTTCTTTTCTTTAAAAACTTTAAGGTAAGGCCAGAACTTAGCTTTAAGATGTCTCCTTTCCCTGACTGGATTGAGGCTATATGGAGCCCAAGACCAAAAAGCAATATAACATTGCTTTTCCTCCCAGATCTATTCTTGCAGAACTCCAGGAGTTTGTGTCATGCAGTCTGTTTCCAGCACAATGCTGGATTGCTTCAGTGTAAAGTGACTTTGTTCCTCCCTGGTTTGTGAAGTCTGAGATTTTAAGGATATAGTAGTTGAAAGTACTTATACGGAAGAACCTCTTTGGACAAGTGAACTGAGTTCTGTCATCAGAATTTCTCCTGGTCTGTCACCCCACATCCTGATTCTCTCCCATTGTTTGATATCCCCTTAAACTCTGCTAATGATCACCTGAAAGGTATTTCTTTCCATTAATGTTAAGTCCTGCCAGAGAGGTTCTCAGTGTTCATCCACAACCTAACTATTTTTGAAAGGTTTCCTGAGGCACTGCCACAGTGAGCTGTCACACTGGTGAGACTTGTATTCAGTCCTGTCTGTTCTGTGGTGCCCTTTCTGTTTCCTGCCTGCACTGATCCAAGAGTGCCCCCTGAATCTCTTTCTGCGTGGATTACCTGACTGCTGTCATCACTGCTGTAAGAGTCATGCTTTTATTGCTGATTTCTCATCTGCTAAATTGCTCACTGACAGAATTGCCCCTGTTCCTATGCAGGACTGTCAATCAGCAGACAAAGCTAGGAGAACCGGCTTTCACTCTAAGCAGGAGATATGGTGATCTCTGCCTCCCCTTGACTTGCTCCCTTAGTTCTGAGCCATTTCTTAATATAGGGAGAGTTCTTCCCCTCTGCAGTGGCAGAACTGGGTCCTCCCCTCAACCTCTTAGCTTTTGTCTCTAGGAGGGAGACACCAGGGAACAGCCATTTGTAGATATGGTCTCACCACTGAGGCACTCCTGAGTTGGGTGGTTTCTCAAGCCATGGTATGGGTGTTTCCATCCTAAATGGCTTCAGGACAGCTACTGTCTTATAGGACTGACTCGCAGGAGCTTGACTTACTAAGCAACCACTACAAAATCAAGGATATATCTAGAAATGATGCACTACTTGCCACTAGAGTTGTGCAGTTTTGTTTCCTGAAATGATTCTTGACTTCTCCAAGTAATTGTGTTTGTGGAGGGACCTGTTGCTCGGAGTCACCCACAGTGTAAGTATACATATCAGCAATCATTGAAGGGGGGCAGAAGAGTTACTTGTGAGTAGTTACATTCCTCATAGGTGGGTAGCATTTTTTTTTCTATGTATCTCCTGCCACCCCGCCTTCTCCTCTGTTCTGTTGCCCTCCGTTACCGAGTGAGAGAAACTGAAAATCACGCGTTCCACTTGTCTTTTCTCATGACTGTATAAGGGGCAGCATATGAGTGTACTCTACAAGTACAGCAAAAGCAGAATTTTCTCACTTAGGTACTTTTGATTTCAGTTTGTATAGACAAATGAATACCTTTATGGGCAAGTCATTTCAAGAAGCTGTTATTACTGGAAACCTGTTGTACTTTCTGTACAGGAATTTTTTTTATTTTGCTGATAAATATTTGCCAGGCAATATTTTGTATTTTTTCTGCATAGTTACTTTTGATTATTAAAACAGCAGTGTATTAAAAATTAATTTTCATACGAAAATAAGTCAAGAATAGCAAAGAAATTCCTGATCCAGTTTCATAAAAGCCAATGTTTGGCTCTTGAGAATGCTTTTCATAGTGCTCAGTAATTAGAAAGGGAAATTCCCTGCTGGTATAGAGCTACCATTTTGTTCCCCATGCCCTGCATTGTCGCTGTGGGTAGGGTTATTATGCAATCTCTGGCAAGCTCATCCTAGCAGACTGCTTACTAATTTGTAGGCTGTAGGTGTAAATTGAAAAGCCTTCATCCTGCTTCTGTTTACTTCACAGATTGAACTGGGCTCCAATTATTCTCATCTGTGTGAACTGAGGCACTGTTGTTGCTCATGCCTCTTTTTTGTCCTTGTGGGTGGGCATAGCTCATTTAGACCTGCATTTCTTTTCAAAAGAAACATTTAAAAGAATGTGTTCATAAGAAGTAGTTCTAGTGCTTACTGTTCTGTAACTTTAATGATTATATATCTCGCTACAGTCACTAGTGTAGTACAGGTTCCTTAGGGCATTGCCAGTGTTTGTTCATGATTTGTCAGGCGCGCATCAGGGTTTTGTTCTCTTGGAACGCATTTAATTTTCTTTCTTTCTTTTTCTTTTTTTTTTAAATTCCAATTGTATGAGTAAAGCTGACTCTGCTTGTATATGTGGCTTAATGATACCTGATGTTGTTTGGTTTAGCCTGTTTGTCTAAAACCTCTTTTAGCTAACCTACTGCTTTTTAAAAAGGAGAAAAACAGAGAGGGGGGAGAGGGTAAAAAGTAGCAAACATGCTGAAAATGGAGATATACTTTATACTGTGACCTGTTTTGAGCAACAGATCACTTTCTTATGAAAATTAGCTACCTATTTTATTATTAGTAGTAGAAGAATGCTTTCTGGAAGTTTCAGGGAGGTATTTTAAATGGTTGCTAAGGCAGCAGATTGCCTCTTATAGGTGGTTCTTTAGCTTTGGCCTCTCTGTACATGATATTGTGGGGAACCCTAGATGTAGGAATAAAGCAAGAACCTGAAGATAGTAAATTACCCTCCACACTAATCCTACCTGTTAAGAAAATCTGCCCATACATTGTGCTAAATCCCAGTATTATTAAGATAATCATAAATGTTTTCTGTATTTGCTGCACATATAGGACAAGTGTATTTTTTTTTCGGTATGCAAAATTTCTTGGCTTCCTTTGAGATTCTTTCAATAACCTAGTTTTCTTATCTACAAAGGTTATCCAAAGTATGTACATGAATTAGAATTTGGTTAAGATATATTTAGACAGTGGGATTATATAATACTATATAATAATAGCCTTAGCTTCAAATATTTTGTGTTCCAAACAATAATTTGGAACATTTTTCTTAGAAGTTGTGTAGGATTTTTGTTAAGGATGAAAAATACCTATATACTATCTCATCAAAATTATATGTATATTTATCTATTTTTTATTTTAGCTCATCTGATGCTCATCAGCTCATCTGATTACATTAGTTGCAAAATGTATTAAACCAACATGATAAACAGCCAGCTTTGTATGTGGTGCAGATGTTATGCAACTGCCAGTTTCCACAGAAAGAACAGTGTACATCACCACATGTTCTTAGGTTTCTAAACCCATTTGCCTGTAGCTGCCGAGTATGAAAGAGATTTGACATATCTTTTGGGGAATAACAAACCTGATAAAACCAATGTGAAAGCTTCTTTCTGGAGCATGACCAGCTCTGTTCATATTTTTACATCCATACACAGCACGTACAAAAAACTGTTTGAGCCAAATAAGCTGGAATGACGTAAACATGGAAGGCCCATTGCAAGAATAAAAATAGGGAAAACATACAAAGTCAGGATAAAATGCTGAACTCACTGTTGTTAAGGTACTGGACTGTTAATGAAACCTCTGTTATGAATTCAGCGAAATCATTACTAAATTTTTATTCTGATTAAATTAACTGAATCTGGTCCTAAAAGATTTTCTGTTGTTGGTGCTACCAGATTTGCATTTACCTTTATGGATGTAATATAGCTTTCAAATATGCTTTGATATTGCCTTTCTGTTGGAGATTTTGAAGTTTTTGTGTAAATTAAATTCTATACACATTTTTATAGAACGTGGATTTATCATAACCACTTTGCAGAAAAATAAACTGTCAAGCAACTTAATCAAGATCACAAATCATACTTTAGCCATGATTAAACTTCAAGACTTCTGCTCTTTTACATTCAGTGTTTGCCTCTTGAGTCAAGGATGTTTAAATAGTCTTCTTTCTTCTTGCGCGTAAATACTGTCCATGCATAAAATAACAAATGTTTGTAAAATGTATAACATTCCTGCCATGAGTGTAAAATATAACACGGGGATTTTAAAATAGAAGAACACAATCTAATACTGTCTATTTGGTGGGGTCCCTAAAAGCAATTCCAATAATGGCAGCTGTTTTGCTGGTATGTAATCTGAAAGATAAGTAAGTCCCTCTTACTTCAAGATCTATATTTGGAGGGTTTTTGTCATTCTGTTAGCGCTCTAGGCTTGATCATTTAAACCAATAAGTGGGTTTGAATCCATGCTACATTTTAGTTTTTCCTGTTGCCAGTACAGAATCTGAAATAGTAGCGTTAATATGTATTCTGGATTAGTAAACTGGATGATATAATGCCCAGTGAGCTCTGTGTAGTATGGAAGTACTATGTATTTAAAAAAAATAGAGAGAACAATCTCAGAAGTAATAATCTCCTTATCTATTAAATATGATTCCTGACCTTTAATTTTAATACTTCTCTAATTACATGTTTCATATTCTGGAGATAAACCATCATTTGTCCATATCTCTTGCAAATTGATGTTTACTTTATAGGTGGCCATCAGAAGCTGTTTTCCCTCCTTTTGAGTCAGTATTTTTTCATATCTTGTTAAAGTTGTTTTACAGTGGCATACCTCAGAGGATTCTTTTCTGAAGCACTTGCGCAAAGTTTGCAAGATCAGTACGTATAAAGATGTAAAAGAGAAATTTATTGAGAATAATTCAAAATAACATTGAAACTATCACATGCAAGTGTCGGAATAAACACTGGTGTGACTGGTCTTTCAAAAACACTGAGATAGATTTTGTATATCACCAAAATTCAGCCTTAGAAATGAAAGACGGCATGAGACTTCTCACGAGCTAGAAGGCACCTGCTGGTCCATATTTAGTTTCTGCAGTGAAAATCTGTGTTATTGCTAGCGCTTCCATGCTGCTCACATTCTGCAAATGTTTGCATAGGTAGGTTAGACTATTTGTGTCACTTCTATTGAAATTACTTGCTTCTGGATTCATTCTGTTCTCAGGTTAAAAACAAAACAACAACAACAACAAAACTTTCATGGTTATCTGCTTTGAGATTCTTACATAAAAACCTAGAAGAAAGGGTCAGGTCTTTATATTCCTGCATACCAACACTTGATCAGTTTTTAGAGATGACCGTGTTGTCTGGACTCACTATATTTGGTGCTTCACTTAATCTTCCATTATGCTTCTTGCTTTTGGGACACCCTCCCAAATCTGTTTAAAGTCATGAAAGAAGGTTTTCTACAGATGGTTTTTCCAACCTTGAGCAGATTAAGTGTACTAAACAAAGACAAAGAAGAGCAAAGAACTTTCTGCAATACATACCATAAATGAGGAACAGAAATTCATTGACTATATCCTTGTCACACATGCTTGTCACTGTGTGTATTCCCTATGATGAGACTCATATGTAAATTTGTCTGCTACTAAGAAAGAGTTAATATATATTAAAATAATAAAAGTGAGCCTTATTTTGCAATTTTGGAACTTTTAATACAAGAACTGTAAATGTTGATTCTGTTTGCTTTCCAATCTCTTAATTGCATGTCTTCATTTTCTTAAGTCTCCAGGGGGTGTGGAAGGACCTGAACCTGATGTCAGCCCTGAGCTAAAAGTCGTCGTTGTTGACATCTATTAAACTATAGCTAGAATCATCAAGTAAATACAGCAGTTGCAAGCCCAAATCTGGGTTTCCAACTTCCAACTTTCCAACTTCAACTTTCCAACTTCATTTATGGCTAGAATCATCCACGTGAATTAAACCCTTTAGTATGGTTGTGAATAGTGCATGTCATGCTGAAGTGCATGAGGTGAGCACAAAAGCACTGTGATTCTCATAGACCTGTGCCTGTCCGTTTCCAGATACTGTATACTGCCATTTAAATGTTGCATGTAGACATTATTCTGTGCCTATTTCCATGAAATTATCTGAATGTTTGTCTTTGAAAAGCATGACTAAGAGCATGTATAGGTGAAGTTTAGCCACTTGGGACCTCAGTTTTGTTGATCTTTTCAGATAACTCTTAGAAGCACAGTAGGAGGGGGTCATGTCTTTTATTCCATTGAAAATTGATTGTTTGCCAAAAGAAAAATGAGTGCTTTATGGTTTGTGCATAACACCTGCTGCTGCTTTCTTTTGCCTCGTGAATGTTGCTGTCTCTTCATATTTGAGTGACCAGGATAATGGGGGAGAGCTGAGTGCAGAGAATAGGATCCTGAGATTTCTCAGAATAATCTATAGTATCAATATACGGATGTGACTATTGTGACTGACTATTAGACTCTCTGTAGCACATAAGCAATAATACCTTAAGCGTATTTAAGACGGTTCAGATCAGCAGCAGAGAAGGTATAGGCAATTTTGGTTATCTTGCAGTTAGTTATTGTTTTCTTCTGTTGCTACTGTGTGAAAGACAGACCCAAACAATACTGAAGAATTATTTATTTTCCACAACTAGGGCTAGTAGCAAAAGGGCTATACAGAGGGGTCTTTGAACCATATAAAAAATTGGAACTGGCTGAAATGAGATATTTCCCCTGTCAAAATACATAGTTGTGCTAACTAATTCAACAATTATATGACTTAGAGACTTCAGATCAAAAAGTTGTCAGCACTTTATATGTGGATAAAAATGAAGTATACTATTCCTTATATTGCATTTTATAATAGATCATAAAATATTGAAGCAACACTACTTGAGATGATGAAAAAGCAAAACATAATTTCAGAATGGATTGTTATGAATGCAATTAAATTTTCCCAAATGTTTTTAAATGATATTGACTAAAACAATATATTTTCAGAATAAAAATTTATTTTGACAGAATTGTTTTGAAACTGGAAACTCTGTGAACTAATGTTTTCCTACTTCTTGTAGTTAGTAGTCATAGGAGTTCCAAAGCCTAAATTTCAGTGAAATATCACCAAGTCAATTAGTAGCTTAGCTTATTTTAAAATGTACCTTTGGAACAATGGAATTTTTTTTCTTTTTTTAAATCTATTCTAGTTGAAACGGGTTTGCTAAAAGCATGAAGGAAAACATTGGAAATAGAACCAAAATAAGTAAATACAGTTTTTGTTCATTTAATCCACATTATCATTTATTCCATTCTTCACATCCTTGATTCCATACACATTTGCCTGTTTAGCAGTGACGGAATATTACTAAGAAGGTTGTTGATGCTAGAGATCAGCAATTCTAAGTTTTCCTTGCTTATGTATCAAATTGATTTGGAGACTAATTTTTTCATTTCTTAATGAATGTCACAAAAAGCTGTTTTTTCCCCAAAGAAAAAGTACTTACCTCCCCCTTGGTCTACAACTGCGTATATTGAATTTCTATTTGCCCTAATGAAATTTCAGACAAACAGCTTTACGATCTTGATATACATATTCAAAAGAATTAAATCCCTTTGAGATAATTTTTTTTTCTCTGAAGCTGTTGTGCTCTGTCATCTGCATGTATGGTATGATGGGAGTGTGCATTTTAATTGTGAAGTCTATCTACAACCATAAAGTTGACAAACATAAAGAAAGCTTATTTCAGAACAAAACATGCTGAGACATCAGGAAGTGCAAACTTAATCTAACGTGTGTATATAGGGTTGTTCCGAAATCAGCTTGCAGCTTTAGCTCTTCTGTGACGGTGCCATAAATAATGGATTTTTATTTTACAGGCAGCTTAGCAGTGTCATGGCATGAGATGCAGCAGGCAGTGACCCACCTTCCTCACGCTCCCCCGGCCTCCTCCTGTCCCTTCTGTGTTGGAGCATGGCATGGCTGCCAGCCCTCTCAGCAGGACCTGGCTTCAGGCATGCCCTCCTCACCTCGGTCCTGCTGCGATTCCATACTTCAGGAATTTGCTGTCTCCTGTACGATTTTTCTTGGAAATGCACTTATAATGCACAAACACTTTTCAGAAGCAGATCCATCAAAATCACTGCCTTTAATACCTCAGTTTAAAAAATGATGTGCGCTAAGTACTTGACAAGATTCATGGTCCATGCATTAATACAGAAGTACAACTAAGTGTTATTCAATATATTTATTGATGCAAAATGGAATCAGTGGAACCACAGGACTGTGCAAATGCGTGAGTGGGGCAGTATGATTTTAGATCCTAACGAAACAGCAAAGTTGGAGCTGTTTACATTGTGCAAATGTTTTGTAGCATTTAAACATTACATAAACAGTGATATTTGCATGAGGAGATGCCCTTTTTGCCTCTAATCTTGCTAAAGGTGCTAAACTTCTTCAGCTGTCTGCGTAGGACGAAGCCTTTTCTCTGAGGCGTGCTTCTGATTGTCATGCCAGGTTTAGAGAGTAAGAGATGTATTGAACAAACTGCATCTTCATCACTGTACCTTGCCTGGAATTAATGAAAGCAAGAAACCACAGTATAATTTTTGTTGTTAAACTTTAAAGGGTTATCAGTCCTTATAGTGTTAATCTATACTAAAGTACAATTTGATACTGTTGCTGCAGCTGTTTTTGTGTTTCAGTTTACAAAGCTGTGAAGGATTTTATGTCTTTCCTAAAATTCTGTATTATTCTATTTTTTCAGAATCCATTTCCATATATTTATTTCCCTTGAGAAGATTTGAAAACTCTCCAGCAGACACCTTATACCATGATGAAATATATTGTTATAGTCAGGGGAATATAGAACTTAAAACCAAAAAAAAGCACCATTAAATTACTTTTTTTTCCTCCATAATACTATTGTCATTTTTTTTGTTCCCTTTCTGAGCATTTTGTGTCAGAGCATTTAGGCAGAGTGTCAAAACCATGCTTTTATACAGATTCAGTTTTAATATTTGGCATTGTGAGGTTTTCATTCAGTCACAACACTTAACCCACATGGACTACAGGCAGAGTTTAAAGAGAGTCTACCAACTACTTGAAAAGAAATCTAAAGCCTGCCCACAGGACTCACCTTTTTGCCAAGGCATGGCTTCGCTGTTGACTGACTGCAGTGTGCCTTTCTGAAGCTGAATCCTCTCATGCTGGAAGGGAGAAAGCTGAACTTTCTGATATCCTTGAAACTCTCAGCAAGCAGGTTTAACTTACCAGAAGGGTACTTTAGGTAATGTGAAATTAGGCTTTACAGGAAACCTTGGACATAGAGTCAGAAAGGCAAATAGTTCATGAATGGGCTGTATGATCTGTGATGCCTTTTAAGCCAGGAGAGAATCTGAGAATCTGCACACTAATAGTTCGTCGGCATATCAAAAGTAAAAGGAGCTGTAGCCTGGATTATTATTTCTTGACTCTGCCTAATGTGCAGGCACACACTCGCACACGCACAAAGAACATGGTGACTTTATAATTACTTACAACTGCCAGTGCTGCCACCAACCCTTCCTGACTTTCTGCAGCTCTTCTGTTTGAACAGTATTCCTGATCTGATAGCTGATGCAAGTTACTGTGCAAAAGATTTGTGAGCTCTTTTAAGGAGGTAAATGCCTTCTTAAATTTATCTGTGTAAAGCCTGTAGTTCCAGATCAACAGTATTTCTGCTCTAAACGTGGTTTTAGCAATGGATTAACTCTCTCTGAAATAGATGATGTTCTGTACACAGCTATCTGAAGGCTGAGGGAATTTGTGGGGAATATGCTTGAACTGGGTTGGGATGTATATTTTGGCACTGAGACATTCATGAAGAGCATGCGTGCCAGACCTGCTGAAGCTTCAAAGCTCCAGCAATAAGCAGGACAATAATGCTATTAAAAATATGTATTTTCTGTAATACTTAAATCCCCTCTTAACTTAAATGAGGAGCTCCAAGTGATGTAGTTATTCTTGGCAGTATATTCTTGATGCTGAGTGGTGTAATACTTTCTATAACAAAGGATAAATGAAAAGCCTGAACAGAATAAGTAACTCGGAAATGCTGATCCAGGAAAATATGCAGACTCATACTTTACTATGTATTTCAAATGACTTTCATCAGTTTGTACTTTTGTACTTTCTAGCCTTTGTACTTTGTACTTCTGTACTTTCCTAGCCAATATTGTCATGTGTATCTATGTCATCTCTATAATAATATTATTGATTATATTAGAAAGGAAGCTCCATCTAGGTTTAAGCCCGTGTTGCACTTTGTCGTAGTTAGAAAAGGTTCCTTTGCCTGACAATTAATGCTCTGACAAATGCAAAACAGAGAGGCTGAGGAAGAAGGAAGGCTCTTATCATCACTCTGCAGGGAGAACCGAGACACAGAGAGGTGGCTTCACTAGGAGAGCTATGTATGTGGTTTGACTAGCCACTGGATAATTTCTTCCCTACTTGATGTGTTATGCGTCTCCTTGAATTTACCATTCTTTTTCCTTTGATCAGCTGGTCTTGCAACTGTGTTCTTATCTGAGATGTTATGCTGAAGGAAGAGGCCAGTTCCTGACTAACAGCCATAAATTGAATTGGCAGGGAACCTGCAGTTCCTTGCCACAGAAATGTAAATGAGACGTGCATGTGTGAGCAGAAGATAAGGTCCATGTCTTCTGTGCGAGTCCACAGCAAATATTTCTCTGGCACTCCCATTGCTTGTGCACAGCTCATTACTGTGCTAAAGATACTGATACTATACAGTTGTAGCAACAGTAAATGAACAATAATCTTATCAAAAGATTCCTCATGTAATTCATTTCAAAAGGGAGAGTTACACCCTCTGCAGCATCACTGAACACCAACTTTACCAAACTGCTGAAAAGCAGGAATTAGTAGGTAACGATACCCAATAGGCATGCTTTCTTCTTGTTACAAGAAATTCAGATTTTCTTGACTGTTCTTAGTTAAAGTTTCCATAAGTGATGATGTGAGTGGTGGGTTTAGGAGTAGATCATGTTTTCTCTCTCTTGTTACGAATAAGAGAATTTGAGGTTTTCAGTTATTTACATTTCTCATCTGTTTGAGTGCTTAAAGCTTATTTTGATTGTGAATGGAAGTTCTGGACCACTGAATTCTAAATACATTGTTGACTGGACTTGATTGGTGATTAGAGGTTCTTACTAATGAAATATCTATTAATTCCAGTAAAGGCACATCCTTTCAAGCATTTATAAATGGTATTTTAATTCAAAGAATTTTGTGTATTGACAGAAGCAGACACATACGTGGGCTCAGGCAAGTAAAGACAGTTGCTGTAGAAATTGGGGAAAATCCTAATACTAGTGCAAACACTTCCTTAGTTTTGACAAATTATTAAGAATGTGCTGACAAGATACTCCGTTGTGTATAGCAAAAATGTGAGTGTTGATTTTTAGCTGAGTTTACAGATACAGTGGGCAAATATGCTCACAGCAATTGAATAGTCCTTCAGCTTTTCACAAGCATATCCATAAAACATAATTCTAATTTAAGCTGGATTCAGTCCTGCAAGGTACTGAGCAATCTCTCTGATTTTTCAATGACCTTAAATGCATACTTAGCACTAAAAGACCTGAAGTTGTTTTAAGTGTATATTTATAAATCTATGTTTTATGCTGAGAGAGGAAGAATCTGAATGAATTCTTTACCGAATGGATTTGGAAAATGTAGGGGAAACATGTAATTTTTAATGTATCCTTAGAGGTTTTTTTTTTTTTATGTACATGTGCTTCTCCATGCATGAATGGCCTGCTGTGTCAACCAGAGATTGATCTTTTATTCACTGAAAGTTTCTTACGAATTTTTGGTGCTGGCAGAAGCAATGCCATATATACAAGCAGCAGTAACGTGGCCAAAGTACTTATGCTGGCTTAAATGTAATCTCCTGATACACGTATGTGATAAATCAGTCAATAAACCCTAGTTCAAGACACCATACAAGGTCAAGTTTGGGGAGAAAGCTCAGAGGTCTGTTTTGTGCCCTTTCAAACAATGACGTATTTGTGAGGGTTGGAAATAAATGCAGAAGGAATTTTGGTATTGTTTTTAACTAAGCATTTTTAAGAGCTCTAATTAGCACTCTTAGAACTGATGTGGATCTCAATCCTGGACTGGCAAACCAATGCTACAGGGGGTTTTCAGTTTTCTGGGGAAACATTTCAGACTTGTGTCACCAGAATAAAAACGCCAGTATGTTGACCATTTTAATGGAATATATCAATTTTCACAATTGTTTTTTGGGGGAATTTTTTTATCCAAGACATGATTTCCAGTCAGAGGAAGAGGTCTGTCACAAGCAACAAAAGACTTTCAGTCTGGATGGAGAGACAAAGGTTCTGAGTCATTTAGAACAGGGATTCCACCGGGGCATTTTGCAACCCCAAGGAGTGCTCCTCCACGCAGCAACAGTCTACTTCAGGACTGATTTCTCAATCTCTTCCTCTTTGCTTTTTAAAAATAGTAAAATACTTCCCTGCTGGCCTAGTTAAGAGACTGGCTTTGCACCTGGGAGAGAAAGTCCTTGAAATAGAGCAGTGATTTGAAAAGACAGCAGTGCTTTCATCACCCAACTGTAGAGCTAGTTTTTCCTCTTGGTTCAGTGAGTGCACACATGAAGTAGAACGGATAAGAGAAGAGAGTGGCTGAAGGTTTCATTGTGCCAAAGTTCATACTGATAGTGAACAGCTAGATTCAGAATGAATGTGTGAATTTGCGTCTTCCATATAAGAAGTGGAATCTTAAATGCTGGTCCCATAGCATGCTCAGCTAGAATGTCTTTCAACTTTTGCAATATAAGTAAATAAGGATTTCCTTCTTAGCCCTGTGTGCATCACAGTGAAAATACAAACAGTTTGCAAAACAAGATCCATATTCTTAGCAGAACTTAAATTTCCATTTTAAAAGTAATTATGCTATAATCCTTTAATATGCTGACAAAGCATCCTCGTGTAAAAGTCAAAAAATGTCAAACTGGAGCTCTGCCAGATTTGTTTTTGTTCTGCTTCCTGGGTTCTGTGGGCATCAGTGCACCAAGCTGGGAGATCTTTGGCTGAATTTGGCCGTTCCTTTTATGAAAGTGAGACAAAGGCCACCCCAACATTATGGCTTCCCTGGATTCACCTGACTTGAATTCCTAGTTGATTATCTAAGCCACTTTTTCCATCTAATTCGAGCTATTGGCACGTCATAGCGCAGGCTGAATATCTGACATCTCATGTTTAATCTCCTCTCAAAGAACTTCTGTTTATGAAGTCTGAGGCCAATTTGAGATATGACAGGCTGTTAAGGATAATAATAAGTATGTTTTTACAGAGTGTTTCACATATTGTTTTGAAAAAGAAGCTCAATGTCTATATCCCCACTACATAATTGAGAAACAGACTACACTGAAGTGATTCGAAAGGTTGCTCAGCAGTGCAACTCACGTCTCACGAGTTCCAGTTGAGTGTTTTATCCACAATGCCATATTTTATCTCACTTTATTTTATGAGACTGTGAAAGCCTTTTCTTTCTTTGCACAACCTTCCAATATCTTTTACCCATCTAGAAAAATCACATAAAAATGGGTTCTTAAATATGAAGTTGCTAATTGTACTACATATAACTAGACAAAATGGCAGCAAATATTTTCAGGAGAGGTGGCAACGTTTTTTTTTCTTTCCAAAGGGGTGTGTGACTATTTTAAGCTTAAATGAAAGTTCCTAACTGTAGTGACTGCAGAAGAAATATATAAAATCCTAAAGCTTATATTGCTTTCAAGTGATTGCTTTATAAAAATCCTTGATTGTTTGTGAGGCTGACTTTTATAAAACATCACTTTCAGTATACAACGTTTCTCCCAGGGTGAAAACACTTGAGACACCACACATCAAAAGTTATTTTTCCCTGCAAAAATTTCTTACAGGATTGAAATGGTGGTTTTTTTTGTTTGTTTGTTTGTTTTTTGCCAAGTGACTAATATTCCTATGGAAATAGTTTGACGGTAATACTGAGTGTGTAAGAATTTGTCTCTGAAAGTATTACGCAATGAATGCTGCGTGTATCTTCATTGAATTCATTGCGGTTAGTCTTTTCTGAATAGAGTATGTTAGCATTGTAATCTTGCTGTTATGGGTTGGTCTTGGCTCAGCTGAGGGGAACTGCAGCTAGAGGACTGTTCTGATTAGTGCTGACTCTGTTCCTATGGGGCCTCTGCCAGCAAGGGATTGCCATGGCACAGCCTCGCCCAGCATCCCCATCATCGCTGCTGGTTCTTATTCTGTCTCAGGGCTGCAGTAGGATCGTTCTACTTCCTAATCCTTGGAAGAGTGTTCCAAAAGCAATATTTCTTCATTTTCATGACTAAGTGTTCATAAAATCTACTCTTTTTTCATGTGCTCATTTCATGCTTCTAAATGCAAGCTGTATTTAGTCCATAAATGAACCCTGATTTCATTGAAAAGCAGGTTCAGTCTTTTAGCTACTACCTTAATGTAACAGGAAAAAAAAAAAAAAACCACAAGTTAGCGTGCTGAATTGTTCAGTATAGACTCTGACTTCAGTAAACTTATGCTAGATTTAGGTCTAACTTCATTAAATTATACAGCAAGGTGAGTCAAAAGTTTCTTCAAAACTAAAATTTTCCATCTTGCCCAGAATTCTAATATATCATTTAAAATGTAAAAGGAGCTGTTTAGATTGAATACAAAGCATGAAGAGTAATGTTCAGCCATTTGTCATGCAAGGCATGGAGCGACTCATAGCTTTTGTACAAAACGTCACGAGAAGTCCCCTTACACAGTTTACTCGTGCCGATTTGTATGCTCTGTTGCTTATGCCAGGGCATTCTCTTGGGCAACAGTCAACTGGCACACTTTGAATCTTTATATGCCAAGGTGAGAAGAACAGCTTCAGTCTTCAAAATAATTTGCCGTCAGAAACTGGTGAGGATTGTTGGATAATGCTGGCTGCATTAAGAAACTAGAATCTTTGAAGAGATTTTGTAAGGCAATACTATTCAAGAAGATTTTGCTTTTTCCTTGCTGGATCTTAGTGTTTGCAAAGAACTTTTCATACATGAAATGAGAAGAATTTTCTTAGTCAAAATAGCTGCTTTTTGAAAAAAGCTATAGATGGAACAAAGTGAGACTTACAGCTATAAGAATGACAGCTTTCCATGCCTAATAGAGTTTCTCTGTTAGAGATTATAAAAGTTATATGTTATCTCGGAAAAGCTCTATTATCTGTCAAAAATACTAGTAAAATAGTCTGATAAAGTAGCTTAAAACAGTTCACCCAACTGTTTTCATATAAATGTTAATGTTACAGTTAAGGAGGAAAATTCATGGGAAACAAAGCTTAAAGTTGGGTGGTTTTTTTTGTGAAACTTAAGTCCACTCCTTGTGACTGCTTAGACAGAAACTTCTCAATTCACAACAGTCAAAGTTAATAGGTCTCGAGTTTCTTGCACAGTGTTTTCTTGTTTGGCTATTTTCAGTCTGCATTCTAATACCTTAAGCATGAGCCTTACAATTCAACATGTTACAACATTGAGTTAACTGAGGATCGTTCAAAGCCAATGAAAGGACACAATGTGACATTGTATGTCTGCTAATTGCTGACAAGTTATTGTGACCTGTCACCGTTGATATAGGTGTTCTTTCTTCATAGATATTAAGTAAAGAAATTGCTGTTAAGCTTTCCACAGGCAGTCTCTCAGGCAGGAAAGGCTGCTTAGTGTAGAAACTGACAGTATACTGCTTTATCTTTATTGTACATCAAGTTCTTGTCATGCTGAACTGATTTCTTCCTCCTGTTGTTTGAACTGCACCTTGGAATAGACCTTACGGCCTGCCCTACGATAGGTGTAATATAGCTCTTAGGTTAATTTAGACTGAAGAACAATGTGTATAATACAGCATGAGTCCATTGGAAGGCAGTCCTGAAGGGCAAAGGAGTCCAGGAAGGCTGGACACTCTTCAGGAAGGAAATCTTAAAGGTGCAGGAGCAGGCTGTCCCCATGTGCTGAAAGACAAGCTGGCACACAAGAACTGTCCTGGCTGAACAGAGAGCTTCGGCTAGAGCTCAGGAAGAAAAGGAGAGTGTATGACCTCTGGAAGAAGGGGCAGGGCACTCAGGAGGACTGTAAAGATGTCGTGAGGCTGTACAGGGAGAAAATTAGAAGGGCCAAAGCCTAACTGGAGCTGAATGTGGCTACTGCTGAAAGGACAAAAAAAAAAAGTTTTTATAAACACATAAACAAGAAAAGGAGGACTAAGGAGAATCCCCATCCTTTATTGGATGTGGGGGGGAAACATAGAGACGAAAGATGATGAAAAGGCTGAGGTACTTAATGCCTTCTTTGCCTCAGTCTTTAGCAGTAAGACCATTTGTTCTCTGGGCACCCAGCCCCCAGAGCTGGTAGATAGGAACAGGGAGCAGAATGAAGCCTTCATAATCCATGAGGAAAT
>VXAL01016609.1:51355-71301 GCA_013399475.1 Chauna torquata
GCAACAACCCCATGCAGCACTACAGGCTGGGGGAAGAGTGGCTGGAAAGCTGCCCGGCAGAAAGGGATCTGGGGGTGTTGGTCGATAGCCAGCTTGAATATGGGCCAGCAGTGTGCTCAGGTGGCCAAGGAGGCCAACAGCATCCTGGCTAGTATCAGAAGTGGTGTGGCCAGCAGGACTAGGGAAGTGATTGTCCCCCTGTACTCAGCTCTGGTGAGGCTGCACCTCAAATGCTGTGTTCAGTTCTGGGCCCCTCACTACAAGAAGGACATCGAGGTGCTGGAGCGTGTCCAAAGAAGGGCAACAAAGCTGTTGAGGGGTCTGGGAAAGAATTCTTATGAGGAGCAGCTGAGAGGAGACGTTAGCCTGGAGAAAAGGAGGCCGAGGGGAGACTTTATCACTTTATACAACTACCTCAAAGGAGGCTGTAGTGAGGTGGGGGTCAGTCTCTTCTCCCAAGTCTTCAGGTGCAGTGCTAAAGATGGCAGTTCTTACTGAAAGCCCACTGGTGCTACACAGCTTTGAATTGTAGTTTACAGCAAGACTGATTACTGACACTTCTTAAAAATTTCCCTGTACTGACTCATCTAAGTTTAAACTCCAAAGGAAATAACTGTGTCCCTTATTCAAAGAAATTGGTTACAAGGGAAAGTGTATCTTCGAGGTAAGTTTGTTAAGACTTTGTACATCATGGGTTTTCCCTTCCATATCATAAGCTCTGTTCTAGATTAAATCCTAAAGACCAAGTATTATTACTATTATGTAAACCCAATGCTCTTTTTATAATGGGAAAGTTTCCTCAAGGCGAAGGTAGCTATTGCAATGTTGTGGAAGTCAGACTCCGTATTAGCTCCTCCAAAGAAGAAGAATGCCCACAAAAATGCTTATCTTGTGAACTTAGTCTGTTTTTTAAATTGAGTTGTTCCAGTGAAGTGCAGATGTTTCAGTTTTCAGTGCGTGGAAAGTGATGATGTGTCCACAGAACAAGGAATGGTGCTGAAGATCCTGGCCAGTAGTTTAAACAGTGGACACAAGCCAGTAGAGGATTTATGTAACTTCATCTCCTTTGTACTCAATATTAATTCCTTTCTTTGTGGTGTGTGCAACTATTTTTGTAAGCATTTTGACGACTTTTTTTTTTTTTAACACTGATGTAAATTTTTAAGTGATTTTAACAGCAGAGAGGACCACTGCCTGAATTAGCTTATTTGACTAACAGTTTACAGAAGTCAGAAATAGCGAGGTCTATCACTCAGCATGAAATGTTGTAATTCTGAGAAAAGCAAATCACTCATTCATCTGTTTAACAACCAAGCATTTATCTAGTCCTGCTTTTCAGGAACACCCAAAACTCCTCAACCTCTTCAATGTTTAGAACATGCAAAGAATGCAAGATTGAACCTGGAGCTGGTAAATTCTCCCTTTTAATATCCTGACTTCCATATTTGTAGATTTACACATGTTCAGCTAAATTCTACTCTCTGTGACACTCATTCAAATCCAGGTTAACTCCTAGAATCTTGTTCAGGATTTACGCTAGTTTCCCTGAGGGAATAAATTGTTCCAATAATATTATAATCATAATAGAAACAAACAAACAAAAATCTAAAGCCACTAAATAGAATTTTAAGACTTAATATTATTGAATTCATGGATTCAAAAGAATTTGTCGCATAGACATATACTCCCTTTGAGGTTTCAGATTCTTAGGCCAAGCGTTCATTTTAGCTTTTAGGATTTTTGTCTAACATACAGTTAGTTTGCTGGGCCATTCCTGAAAATATGAGACTTCCCATTACACATAACGTAGGCTTTGGCAAGCTATAATTTTGCAAATGTTACATTTTAATCTGCATACTTTTTTCCTGCCAGTTCTTTCCTTCATGCCTATGTGGTCTGACTTGATTCCAGAATTAAAATCAGGGTTGTATTATTTTCAGAGATTGCATATCTCTTTTTTTTCCCCCCAGAGTTGACCAGGATATTATTGCTTTCCGCTGTTTTATGTGAGAGTGCAATAATGTCATCCACCACCCTAAAATATTGTGTCATTTGGAATCCGGTTATATAAGTGGTGAACCCTTTCTGTGTTGCACCTTGGAGCTCATTATAAAAAATCAAATCTCCACAGATATGGAAAAAAACATCTTTTCAAAAAAATACATTTGAGATGGATTTATATTTACCTGAAATCCTAGAATCTGAGCTTGTGAAATATTTTAAAATATATGTATATATTTTTTTAACCTCTCAGATCAACTGGCATTTGATTTTTTTTGACTAATTTAGGATTTCTTTACTGTATTCTATCAATGTTAGGAGCCTTTATTAAGAAAGCTTCAGTCTAATTTTTCTTCAGACAAACTCTTTTTTTGGAGGACCTTATTCTTTTATGGTCAATTTTTTTTCTGGAAGATACATATGTCAAATTATTCTTGCTTTGATAGTTACTGGTGCAGGAAATCACGATGTAGCCTTGAGGTTCAACCACTTCCTCTTCTTCCAAGACTAAGTTCTAAAATGCAACCAGAACTTTTAAATTATTTCATTTTAGTCATCTGTATTCCTTGGAAAAATTCATAACTTGTGAGGTTGCAGCAATTTGGTAGGCTGTAGAAGTACAAAATATGCCAGCATTTCTGTGTTCATTTGTTGCTAGTGGAAATGTGCGTAGATGTGCTCCAGACTAATGACTATCTAGAATTCAGGCAAATATTTCAGGTTCTGTTTTTTCAGTAGCCATAAATTCTACCTGTAATAGCTACTCACAGTTGCTCATAGGTCCTCCCTTAAGTATTAGTTGTTGTTATTTATTTATTTATTTATTTTGTTTGTGTTTTATTTTTCATTGTGACTCCATTCATTGTTGTGCAAAAAAGCAGGATTGACTTGCCTGGAGACAAGAATTTACCTAAAACTTAAATGCGTCACAGATGGCTCTACAATGATGACTGCTGAAAGAATTGATGTCTGGGGATATGAAAGCAGCTGAATCCTCGTTAGCTGAAAATAGCAACTCTATGCTTTGAGAACACATTCATTTCAGTTGGGCTTCTCCAGAAACATTCCTTGAAGAAATGCATTTCAGACAAGAGCTACGCTAGATTTGTAAAAAGCAACATGTGAAATGTTCATTGAGTAACTTTTATCTGGTCAGTTGTAAAGTATTTACACTTACCTGTAAGCATTTAATCTTTCTTCACCTGAATTGAACATATTTTTGAAGTTTTTGTGCAAGGATGTCAGTTAAGATAGAGCAACAGCAGTTTGAAATGGCCAAAGAATATGGAGCTAGTGTAACTCATCCAGTGATTTGCAGTAGTTGTGTTTTTCTAGAAAAGCTGTCCTTTTCGAGAATTTTTGGATGACCTCCTAAGAGTCCTTTCAACATGAATTATCCTGTAGTCATATAAAGTACAACATATAAAAGTATTTTATTCTATATAAGATAGTATGAAATCACACATTCTTCATTCGAAGCTTCCATGAAAGTTGGGTTTTTACTTTTTACTGTGAGATATGAGTAAAAGGTCACTTAATGTGGTCCTGAATAATTGAGACAACCTTTCTGAGAAATAAGCAAACAGACTTATTTCTCTATTTTACTCTTGCAGGAATAAGGCAGACAGAATAAATACTGTTGATGACCAAGGCAGAATTATAGATTAGGGATTTCTTAGTGCTCAAGTTAAGTGCATTAGATTGTACTAACTGGAAGTAGAAATGGTGCAGTGCCAGTTTAGGTCTTTACTAGCTGCCATGCTTCCCACTACTTCACATCAATTAAAATCTAACAACGTAGTAGCTGCACAAGTTATGTTTACACAGATTCTATGAAACATTAAAAAAAAATTGAAGAATATTAAGGGCATTAGATTTCAAACTCATTAACCATCATTCTATTGACCAGCTATATAGAGTTTAGATTCACTCCTCTGTCAGTGCCTCTCTGTTTTGTCATGGAAAACCAGAAATATGTTTGTTAGGTCAGCTAGAAGTGTTTGGGGATGCTGGCAGTATGACTGGGTAAGACGATGTGGATGCCTGCTCACTGAAGCAAATCTGGTCAAACTGTAGATATTGTCTTTTTTTCATAATGTAAATTAGTATTTTGTGTCAAAATATTTGTTTAAAGATACATTTACAACTAGAAGATTTTTTAATGTAATTTAGCAAAAGTGTGTATATTATTAGAACCAGAATTCTGAAGAAGCTCTTTCAGAGATGAGTCTTGAGTCTTCTCAAAACAATATGGTTTATAATTCATTGCCTGAATCTTGACCCAATGTAGTGTGAAATTTTGCTTCATCAATGACAGTGGCCCACTGAGTAATTCTGAAGAGAAATTTTGCAGTATCACAGTGTTACCTGTTTCCAAATAAAACATGGCAGCTTCTGATGAATTTTCGTTGAGATCTGATGAACAGAAGGCTTAAAGTACAATCCATGAAGTACATATGTAATGAGAAAGCTATTTTGTCACAGACACCTTTGAGTAAAATCCTTGGAACACCAGTTCCAAGTCAGCCTCTCTGGTTTTGTGTTAACTTGTACCACTTAAACCTTTCTGTTAAACAGCATTCAATTGTAAAAGTAAAAATGTGTGCAGATTGGTCTAAATAATGGTCTCTGAATTACAAATCAGTGTGATTCACATATTACCTCTTTTGACCTGGAAATTTTTTATACCTGGAGAGTAATAGTGTTTAAACAATGGTTAGTTTAAGAGGGAAAAAAAAAAGTGAACAATCTGAAAACCCTTCTTCTCTAGCATGTTCCATGTGTCCTAACCTTATAATAATGATAATAATAATAAAGTTGGAAATGATACATCTTTTAATATTTTCAGTTTATTAACATTTGCATGAAACTCCTGTAATCAGGATCTACAAATAAGGTTATTTGCAGCCATGCTCTGAAAGGACCATCTTCGGTAAACTTGGAATTGAAATATTCTTCTGTATTCTTTTTTTTTCATTATTTTAGTGAGTTATCTGCATGTTTTAAATCAATTTACCAAAGAGTGCTGAGCTAACCAGAGAGTATTACATGTGATCCCACTGAAAGAAAATGTGAACCAACAGAACGTATTCAATAGACATTGGCTATATATGTCCTTATCTTTTTACATTCCTCTCTTTATATTTCCTTAGATCATTGATGAAGAAGAAACACAGTTCATGAGTAATTGTCCTGTTGCAGTTACTGAGAGCACCCCTAGAAGAAGGACGCGCATTCAAGTGTTTTGGACAGCTCCTCCTACTGGTACAGGCTGTGTAATTCTGAAGTAAGTATTTTTATGCATATTATGCTTAACATTAAAGTCAAGTTCAGTTAATAGTAAATCTAAGATTTATTAGATTAAGAACTACTGGCGAGCTTGAACAAAGATAGTTCTACTTCCACGGTTAAAGCCCAAGTGTTCAAAAGTTACTCTGTTCTTGCAGTTACCATTGAGTTGGTAACCCTAATTGAACTTGGTAGGCTCTTAGCCATTTATTGCACCTAAAAATCTAAAAATTCTGAACCTTTAAGATCACAATTGCATCCTTCTGGTTGAGATACAGTTTAAAAAACGTGGTCGTAGTTGAGATGAACAGTAGGTAAGTTCTGTAGTCAGGAGTTTCTAAATGGACCTTTATCAGTAAAAACAGATTTATTTGTTTATAGGTGAATACTTTCATTAGTTAGAGCTGGTGATCTATAGCTGATGTTTTCCTATTCTACAGTTTGATGCATGTGTATGCGCGCTTTTCAAGCAATAGACAAAGGCAATATTATGTAGGTGTACTGTGCTGTAGGGCCACTCATTTATCTGTAGAAACCTTAAGTCACTTATTTCTACTAAGAGTATAGGTGAAAACTGCAAGAGGGCCTGTTCATGCCAGAGAAACATTATCTTGTCTCTTTAGATTTTGCTTGTCATATTTAATAGGACAGATTGGTCAAATATGTATAGACAATTGGGATTTCTTTGCTTGCTTTGAACTTCTGTCTGGTATAAGCCTTTGCAAATTGCTAAGATGTGCCCTGCAGTAAACCAAAGAATTTCAGAGTCTTATCAGAACTAGGAATACCTTCAGAGACACAAAACAGCTCTAGGCTTTTAAGGAGATGCTATCACAACAGTTGTGCTGCAGGTAGTTCAGACCAGTTTAGGAAAATGTATTGTTAAAACTGCAACTGATTTCTGAACAGGCCAGCAAACTGGTCCATGGCTGCCCTCTCACCCTGTGCTTCTCCTTCCTTCTCCTTCTGCTTATTGGCACGAGAGAGGTGAGGGTGGTCTGGCCCTAGCCCTGACACTGGCTGTGGAACTGTCTCAAACCTTTGGCACTGCACATCTACCTGCTGCCTCTTGGGATTGGTAAAATAATTTTAAGATCACCTGTTTTAACGCTCACTGGAAAAGCCCAAGAGTGCACCTACAGATATCATTAAGCTCAGGACAGATAAGCGCATGTCAGACTGTAACTAAACTGTGAAGTGTGCTGCTTGCTGAATGACCAGACAGGTTCTATGTTAAGGTTTACATACAAAACTTTTCAAAGGAGTTCCTTCAGCAATCAAGAAAATTCTTTCAGTGTTGTTGAGCTACTTATCAGTAAGGCTATTTGTTTTTCCACTCAGAACTGCCTCCTGCTTTGTTGCATAACAAATACTGCTCGAGGCACTTCTTCAGTACTGTAATAAGGTGATGATGTTTTATGCCTCATTTTGAACAGATGTGTTTTAAACTTTAATCCAGTAATGATATGTAACAACTCAAGTTGGTGGATTTTTTAATTACCATCCTAAATAGGATTGTCATTACCCCTCTGCCCCCCCCCCCNATGGTTGTCATTACCCCCCGGCCCCCCCCCCCCAAAAAAGGAACCAAGACCCATACTTTTCTCATTGAAATGTAAATATCGGTGGCTAATGGTTTTTCAGGGGCAGCCTGCCAGGGGCTTGTCAGTAAAGGAATGTGGTGAAGTACGATCAACTATGGAAACTGTGGTGAATGTTTCTTCTGTCTCTTCTCTGCTGGTCAAGTCATGCAGGTTGTTCAACACTTTGATTTTTACACTCTACTTGCTTTTGTACGTTATTGCAGAAAACTCAAGAGAAACTCAAAAAAGTAACAGTCAGTCCTAATGTTATATACACAGAAGTATGAAATTGTCACTGCCTTAAAGAATGTGGAGATTAAATCAGCAGCATACAGCCTTCATAGAACTGTACATCACCAGTGCCAGCAAAACAAGGAAGTGCCAATTTAGATTACTTGACCAGTGCCAGTTGCCATGATCCATTTGGGCAGCTAAAAGAATATCTTAGAAATTGAAGTTCATGGGGAAAGGACAAATTTCTACTGTCATGAGCACCTATTTACAGTGCATGCAGATATCTTAGATGCATATGTACTGCTGAAAGCGAAAGGAAGTTGTTAGGTACTTTCCAGTAAAAATATCTGAAATATACAGTCTTGCTCCCAATGGCTGGTTTATTGATCTCAGAAGGAAAATAACTGCTCTAGTCCTGAGAACAGTTCAAAGAATGAATGAAACACTCAAGAATATTATGAGTTGCTGATGTCAGAAATTAACATAATGATGTGGCATCATATGTAGCAATCACTGATATGTTTTTGGCTTTAACAACATTTGCATTTTTTCTTTTGGATGTAAAGCTTTGACCATGTCTGAATTAGAGTTTACAGTCAGCATTCTTTACAAACCTTCTTTATGGTCACCTCCCACAGAATAGCATAGAAACATTGGATGCAGTTTTCACAATTATTCTGTCATTTGTGAGAGTTTTAATGACGTCATAAAACCAACAGTCTAAAAGCAGTTATATTACAAATAGTTACATCCAAACCCATCATGGGAAAATTCTGATACCTTGAACTTTAGAGAAGGAACAAGCCTTCTGCATTTTTCTTTCCTCTGTGTGTGATGGAGTGCAAGTATTTTTTACTATCAATACATATCCGTTTCAGTCCTTGGAGACTATCTGATCATTTTTTGCTAGAATTTCCAAAAGAGAATGGCTGTGTTTTGGAGCCTGTTCTGAATCATAAGGATATAATTCCTTTCACAATGTCGTGGTCTACTGACGTCAGTATATAGAAAAGGTAAGTGTAGCCAGGAGTTAAGCATAACTGACCCACAAAAACTTATTACTGTTTTAGTGCCAAATACAGTTTTTTAGATTTATAACATATAATTAAGGATAGAGGCTTCCAGGAAGTGTTTTCTGGACTAGTACAGAGGTTCGGGAGCATTCTTTTTCTTGGTCAGTGAAGATGGATACCTTTGATAGAAATGCTTGATAGCCCATATTTGGCTAGTAGTCATCTTAATGTTTTCTGGGCATGGCGCACTTGATCAGTGCGCTTGTGATAAGTGTAAAGAGACTCAGGAAAACATTAATTTGTAGTTCCTGGGTTCGGCAAGGGATGCTAGGTCTTTTGGCATGAGCAAATGTGTGTAATGCTAGCTTTCCGGGTGACTGCAAAATGTAAACGTCAGGAGAATTAACATGTATTTGAACTTGGCTTATCGTCACTGCTTTGCTTTCTAAAACATCTCTTTCTGTGGTAAAATTTAGAATTGTGCAAAAAAAAAAAAAAAAAAAAGAGGGAGATCAATTAAGATATGATGTCACACTGCCACACAGTAATTGCTTAGTTGAGAACAATTCATCCGATCTCTTCCTTCCCACTAAGTGATGACAGTGAAATAGCCTACATGCTCCAATCCTTCCAGACTCTTTATTGAGACTGTCAGTGTACCGAGTGTACTTCTTGGATGCAAACAAACACTGAGCATCTATTTGTCCAAGTGATTAAGCCTACGCTTGAGTCTCGCTGAAGATGCAGGACAGAAGATTTTGCTTAGATGTTGCACGCTGATCAGGGGAGACCCTCAAGTTTTAAGCACTCTTTCCCCTTGCCTGATGAATGCCAGGAACACGATGCAGCTAAATCCAAAATCGCAAAGGTACAGACTCCAGCATACCAGCTCTTAAAATGGGTTCTCTAAATGAATGAAATGGAGAAACAGCATATCACTTTGGGGATGGCCTTGGACACTGCAAGATGCTTTTAAGCACCATGATTTTTAGAGTAAGCTATTGGGACTGGAATGCATCATTGGCTGTCCAGTTGAGTTGTCAGACTCATCACAGCACTAGGTACTTGAATAGGAAGTATTGCTACGTGGAACAAAGTTATTAAGGAAACATAAATCAACAGAACACACTAGGATCTTACTTAGCAATAAGAATGCATTTGGTTGCCCCAGCATCTGTGCTAACTTCAGAAGCTACTCAAAAATCAGCATAAACAAGGTAATGCTTCCATCTTTCTTGCTGCTGTGGTTGAAGACATCTATATGGACCATCCTGAGCTGTCGTGCTATGTGCGGTCTACTTTTTTTCTTGTTCGTAGTGCAACATTTCATCTTTCTATCCCTCCTTACCTTCCCTTGTTCCTTGTGATTGATGGGACACTAAGGTACGATACAGCAATATGGATGTCCACATTATTTCCTTGATCTTCTGATAAAAGTTGCTATTCTAGGACTTAATTACTAGTTTTTTTGGTTCTTCAGAATAAGTTTCTTCTATAAAACCTTTGAAAACTTGCTGTTAAAACTTTGAGAGATATTCATAATTATTTTTGCTATGTGCAATTTTTATAAAAACTAATCATTTTATAGACAATTGGGCAGTGGCAGAGCTGGTAGTATTTATGTCATTGCAGGGAAGCAGAAAAAGTTTCAGGGGTTTGAACCCTGACTTTGCCACTCTGCTTTTAAATATTATGAATCTGAAGGCTTTTATTTTTAAGAAATATTTTTTATTTTTATTTTTTAAAAAGTTGTTTTTTTAAAAAAGCTTTGCCCCACCCCCATATAAATTGTCATAATTAATTTAGTCTTTCAGTGAAAGTAGAACAACACACGTTTGCATTTTTTTGGTTTTATCTCTGAAAACTAATATGCAGAGATTTTCATCCCCGAAATCAGTGCTTCTGTCTGGTTATAACTTATTATTGTATTATAGCTTAATGCTGTAGTTTTTTAGAGCAAGATTTTTGCACATTTCAAACCGATTGAGAGAAGATGAATTATTTTCAGGCATCAGCTGTGTTTGATTCTGGAGCAAAAAACAGCTAATGGAAATTTATCGAGTTTATCAAGGAAAGTCTTAAATCTGGATTTCAATTAGTGATATACACCTTTGACAAAAAAAAAGGAATGAATGTTCATTAAAAGTTTCTTGGCTGTGATGCAGAATCACCTCTTTTAGACTACTTTTAGCCCCATATTTCTAGACACAATTGATTAGTTGTATTCCTCAAGAGGAAGTGTCTCAGTTCAGTGTGGTCTTCTTACATCTCTGAACAGGCAGGTAAAGATTAGGCTCATGTAACTGATGGAAAATACAGAGCGAAATAGTTTTCTGCAAGTACTTGTAGAATTCTATGATGTAGAACAAGAGTGAAGAAAATTTTGTAGTCTTAGCTTTTTACATATGTGGTGGTTTTACCCAACTAAACAGCCGACCTCCACCACAACCGCTTGCTCATTCCCCCTCCTCAAAGGAACAGGGGGAGAAAATGTGATGGACAAGGGCTTAAGAGTTGAGATAAGGATAATTTAATTAAAGGGAAAAGAAAAAAAAAAAGAAATAATATAAGCAAAGGCTGCACAGAAGCAAGGAGAGGGAAAAAAAAAATTCTCTACTTCCCGTCAACAAGTGGTGTTCGGCCTCGTCCTGGGAAGCAGGGCGCCAATACGCTTAGCGATTGTTCGGGAGGACAGACGTCGTAATAACGAGAGCCCCCCCCTTCTTCCTCTACTTCCCCGGCTTTTATTGCTGAGCGTGACACCACATGGTATGGAATATCCCTTTGGTCTGTTCAGGTCAGCTGCCCTGGCGATGTCCCCTCCCAACTGCTGCTCACCCCCAGCCCATGGGGTCTGGGGGGGTTGGAGGGTCTGGGTGCTGTGCCAGCACAGCTCAGCAATAGACAAAACACTGGTGTGGTATCAGTGCTGCTCTAGCTACAAGTGTAGAGCACAGCGCTGTATGGGCTGCTGTGGGGAATGTTAACTCCATCCCGGCCAGACCCAGTACAACATATTAAAATTTCATGGTAAGGAGAATCTTGTTAATATCTAAACTGATTAAATCTGTCAGTTGGTGTAGGCCTCATGAAGAGTCGAGTACTGCTAGATGGTAATTATCTTTTCCTCCATTAGCATTTGATGATTTTCATTGAATCTGAGATTAATTGTTAATGTAGTAAATATTGGCCACATGCAGATAAGTAATATTCAATTACCATTTAGAAAACAAACAACACTTCTCTGGTTGGCTCATGCAGTAATTGACTTCTCAGGCAATGGATGTGATTTGTATGGTAAATTTAACAGAAGATCTTGCTTACACGTTACTTATTTCTGCTATACATATGATGCTTAAACAACCAACAAATTAATATCTGGTATCTGTAAATATTGTTTATTAACATTGCTTCTTGCAAAAATCCAGTGTATTTGTCATAATCTCTCTGCTGTTTTTTTCTGAAAGTGTTTTCTGAGCCATGTTCAGGGAAAAGTTTTATAATTTTTGAGAAAAAGTATGATTTTTTTTTTCTGCATATGTAATCATCTTTATGTTTTTAATTGCACTGTTTTTTTGGTTGAATGTGGTCAACAGAGAATAGAAGAATTTTAAAGAATTGCAGTCTTCCAAATAAAAACTATGGTAGATTTAGTATATCACTGTATGTATTGACAAAAACTTTTAGGTAGTTGTGCTATTCTAGCAAAGCTATCATACCTCCAATGTGTGATACTTCAATACTAGTGCGTGGGTCTACTCCTTTGGATGTAATATTCAGTTTCCAGCCTCCATGTGGATTCTGGCAGTCCTATTGCTCTTGAGCCTTCAAAGCTCTCAGGGTGAATGAACTCCAGCTAGAGCTTTTTGAACATGCACTTCTTGCTTTCTTGTAATTTCAAGCATAGTGTTCATTCAGGTTTCTTGGCATCCCACTTTGAGTAAGCACTAGACTGAGATGTGATGTTGGAAAGATTAAAAGAAGAACCAAATGCAAAGGAACCAAATGTCACAAAACCCCATGAGTTCATAACTATGTATATGTACTGAAACTCCCCTGGTATGCAGCCAAATCTCTTCTCTATACTCAAAACTCATGATGAGATCCAACCAGAGAGTCCCTAGGGGAGAAACAGAGCATGAGGCATCCAGATAACAAATCCCATAAAGCATGAGAGGAACTCTGTGGGACATAAATTAATATATGACCAACTCAATATGGTGTTTTAAGAAAAGCATTTATCAGAAGTGCCAGACTGAAGTGGTCAGAATGAAATGCATTTCAGAATTACTCTCTCTTAGTAAGAGAATTGATGTTTTGATTCTCTGTCACAAAAGCAACTTGAACATACTTGCTCCTACCAGAACAAAGTTTCAGTTGTCAATGAGCTACGGAGTGGGTCTGCATCAGTCAGACTCTTCTGTTAAATGGATGGAAGCTACAGTGCTTCTTCTGAAATTATTGCTAGTCTGATAGATGATCACAGGGTTGAGCTTAAAAAAAAAAAAAAAAAAAGAATGATACACAGTTATGGCTGACAAATTTATATGTTGTTTTTCAGACTTATCCCAAATTCCTCATCAGTATCTATGAGGTAGCAGGGGAAGAAGTGGGGCAAGGTTTTAGATTTTGCAGGTTACTAGACCAAGGTGATTAAGCAGTATAAGCAGATTCTTTGCTCCTTTCTGCATTCACACTCTCTTTTCTTTGCTAGGCTCAGCTTATCCAAATATGAATAAATGCTTAGGCATTTTCTTTGATTTGTCATGATACTTACCTCAGTAACATATAGATCAATTTTTTTTTTCGGTATGCATAACTGGGTATTTCTTTAAATGCTTTTACATGGGATGTATTCTTTAAAAACATCCTGTCTGTTATAAAACGTGAAATACTATTTTTACATACTGTTTATGAGTCTTGCATACTTGTAGGTTGTATTCCCTGAAAAACAGAGTCATGGATTTGTGCTTATTGAAAAGTCACACTGATAATTTTAAAGCACATGAGCTACTGGTATGTAGTTGAATACCTATGAGGAGTTTGCTATCAAATGTCTCTAAATATGCAAAGCGTAGAAACCCAAACAGTAACTTCAGCTTGCTTGGATTGGATATTGAATGGTAATACAGTCCTTTCCAGTTATCTGTTCGATCTTCCTGTATGATAGTCCAGATACTTCC
This sequence comes from Chauna torquata, assembly GCA_013399475.1. Taxonomy (NCBI): domain Eukaryota; kingdom Metazoa; phylum Chordata; class Aves; order Anseriformes; family Anhimidae; genus Chauna; species Chauna torquata. The sequence goes on from VXAL01016609.1 coordinate 64,658, forward strand.
ATGTCAACTATTTTGCCTAACTGTTAATTAGAATACTTTAACAAAAAAACAGAAGGGTTTTTTTAGTTGTTGTTGTTGTTTTGTTTGTTTTGTTTTTAATAAATACTGGAGCAGTTGAGCGCAGTTATAAAAACATTTATGAAAAGTTTTTCATTATAACTAGATACAATGCCCAGGGAAAACTGGAGTACAATCTGCCTTCTTTGCCTAGCAAAAAGCTCTCTGTAAAAATTATGTGCTGTTTATGGAACAACAGAAGGTAAAGGTCCTCATATTATAAATAGTTATACTGATTTTCCCAGTAGAATTGAGTCTTTTGCATGCAGAGAAATGATCAGAATTCATATACTAATAGTTTAAAAAATAAAACCCCTGTCTTTCAGTTAACTAGCACATGACAACTGCAGTAGCTTCTGTACTTCATTTTTGACACAGATAGTAGAAGCATAGCTTAATAGTCGTGCGTAGCTTAAATAATATTTTTTATGTAGATACTCTGTATATTTCTACACAATTAAGTTAGCAATCTAAGATATCTCTAGATGTCCTTCGAATAAATACAATCTTTGATGTATAGAAAATCTATTTTTAATACATGATTCTCTTGAGCTGCTTTTATTTTTGTCCATTCTTCGCTTTTAGGAGTTGATGTAATGGGAATGCACACACCTTTTAATGACTAGCGACAGAGATGGGAAGTGATTAATTTTGGGTCCATGCCTGTCTTTCACACTGGGTTTTCATATACAGCTCAGCTTGTTTTTCAATGCCTCAGTTTTCTCAAAAACAACCTAGAGGCCAGGGACTCTTTATAAAACACTGCAAGACAAAAAAAAAGATTATATGTTAGCATTTTATTATTCACTGGAAAATAATTTAAATGTTTTCTTCTTCCAGCTTTTTTTTTCTTTTTCTTTTTTACAAAACAAATAGGACAAAACTTTAAAATTTGCAATGTAACTGCAATTTAATACAGCCCTATTTTAATCAAAATACCTACAGAGAGTTTCTTTGTATTAGGAAGGAGGAATAACCTTCTGTACTTCTATACAGCATCTATATTTATAGTAGCTCTAATATTAGATTGTAAAAAATCTATTTGCATTTTAGTATATACAGTAATATATAATATATCCAAATGCCTCTACTGACTAACACATCTACATTTAAAACAAAAATCTAAACACTTGCTTTCTCACAGATTTAATATTGATTCTTTAGTTTCACAACGGAGCACATGAATTTGGAAAGTATCTGTTGTAAACGGACTTTCATGTGGTTTTGTACTCTTATAAATAATCTTTGTTTACAGCACAATTAATAGACTAATCCCATAAAATCTGGCTAGATTCATTTATATGTTGTTTTGTTTGCAAAGACATAGTGTTGCAAAGGAGCTTTGTGGTTTTGCTGCTGAAAGATGAGTTTGTTCCTTGTAGAGTGCAAAGCAATAGAATAACAGTGGAAAAAAAATTGATTTTTTTTTTTTTGCATGAAATGAACACAACGTTGATTTCAGACTAGTCAATATATTCTATTTTGGTGAGAAATTGCGCTTCAATTTTATTTACATTATTTTTCTGTTGTACTTATTTTTGTTTAAAATTTCTATAAATTTATTATTAAATGCACTTTAAATTAATAACTGTTCATAAAGGAACAAAAGAATGCTAGGAATACTTCCTAGCTAGCAGCTCTCTTATATAGGTAGCAATCATTTATGAAGTGGCCCTGTGTGTGAATTTGTATGCATTTCCACAACTGTCTTCATTCATGTTGTGGGACACACTTACAGATAGAGTTTATGCCCCATTTTTCTGTGAAGCTTGTAAGGTGGTGGCTGTTACTTCCTATTTACATGACGCTAATGATTCAAGTGGATGGCAGCTGGGTTGATTATTGGTGGGGAATGTGTATCCTCTTGGCGTTAGGAAGAGGAAAGGATTAAAGGTTATTTAGAGGTTGCTTCTTTTGACTGGGCTACATAAGCAGACGGACATCCTGCAGCCAGAAGTCCGTGGATGTTGCTTTGGATGTGTGATTTATTGGTCCCAGGTTTGAGGGAAGATACGAATATCTTCAGCTGATGGAGGAGCTTGCAATAGAATCAAGCTGGACTTGGAGCTGGCATTGTACAAGAGGTGCCTGGCCTGCTTTTCCTAGTACCTCTGTCTTTTATGTTGTGAGAGGTCACTGAAGTCTGAGCAGTGGACTGGGAGCAGAATGGAACTGTGACAGGACTGACAGCACACTGCCCACGTAACGTGTGTGAAGTAAGGAGAGGACAGTGGTCCTTCCTCTGGTGGCAGGGGGAGTATGGTTATGGTTTTATTATGAATGATAATACTTTTAACTGTTTCACATCGTAGCTTGAAAATGCATATAAAGGTTTCACACTAAAAAAAAGTCACTTATGGCACATTTTGTGGTAAATGGGAGTAACTCATGCAATTAATCTGTCCAAGTGGTTATTATGTTGCACAAATACTTGCATNAACTAAACCAAACAACAGTGAAAAAAACAATTTTGTCCTTTGGCATGCAGTGGGGTCTGAATGCAGGCATTAGAAAAGTACAACACTTTATGATAAGACACTGCTATCAGTTCTCTTTTTGATCATTGTGTTTTCTCCAGAATTTCTGTGGAAATACTGCAATTAGGATTAATCATTAAGGTTAACAATTGACAACAACTCAAACATGGAGTTGATCAGAAGTCAACTGGATTCCTGTTTGGTACTTAGCAAAGATATATGGGATATTTAAAACTTCTAATTTTTCTTAACGGTTATAGATGCTGACTTCCTTGCTCCTTCTAGATGCTCAACACTGTTCTGAGGATACTTATTGCTCCCTGAATTGTGTGTTTAAATTGTGCATTTGGAAAAAGCATATGAAGTAGTAAGTCAAATATAGTGGTTTCTAGTAATTCTACTTTCTGATCCAAACCTTCAAGATAAATAGAGAAGCCATAACAAATGATGATGGAAGGGACTTATTTGGTGAAATACCTAAGTCTTTTACTGTCTGACGACAGGATGAGCTATGCTCGAGTTGCCACTGTCCACCCCTGTTCTTCTAAATTTCTAGTGATGGAGCTTTGACAGTCCCCATAAGGAACTGATACCAATACTTCACTGTTATTTCTACTGTTTTGCTAAAATGATTCCTCTGTTGGCCCTTAATCTCAGGTGCTGTAATTTCACCTCATCAACCCTCTCTTCAACCCATGTCTTCCTTCACTCTTCTTTTGTATAGACTGCTCAACCTCAGCTCCTTCAGTCTTTTTCCCCTTCTAGATATCTGATTGTTCTCATTAGTCTTGTCTGAACTTTCTCCAAATGATTCATATGCTTGCACAGTAGTACCTAAACCTGAGCATTGTAATCCTACAGATTCCGCATGTGACTCCACATATTCTTAGAGAAAGTGCTTTCACGATAGTGCTTTTTGTAAGAGAATAACATTTACTTGTATTCAGCTTCTCATCCACTAGAACTCCTTCATCTTCATATCAAATACTTCTGTCTCATTGGCTTTTTCCTTTCTGTCTTTGTGCAAATAATTATTCTTATCTAAAACTAGGACTTTAATTTAATTACTGTTGTTTTCAAAATTCCTCTGATTTGTGAACTGCTTTGCATTTTAATCAACTGCAGCTTGATATTGTCTGCGGTCAGTAACTTGTTCTCTATTCCATCATTCAAGTTACTAATGAAAATATTAGTATTTGCATAACCTCACTGAACTTGAAACTCTTCAGTAAGTTCCAGCTGAGTTCTAAACATGAAAGAGCAAATTAATTTATTTTAAATATTTGAACATTGTAGTCTAAAAATTCACACCATCTACATCTGATTTAATTAATATGTAAGTATCTTTAATAAAATTTTGAAAAGTCTGCCTGTTTGTATGCCTATATATATGAAAATCTAGAAAGATGTATGAAAAATCAAAAAAAAATTTCTATTCCATAGTATTATTTAATTGACAATATTTGTGTTGGTGAAGGGTAAATGCTGTAAGAGTTATTACATCTATTTACATATCCTGGAGAGGAAATGCAAAAGGATTATGACATGTATGGAGGGAAGTTCTCTGAAGTATCTTGCCTGCAATTTGATTTTGTCTGAATCTGAATTTGATTTTGTCAGTAAGTGTGGAGGTAAAGCAGTAAATTCTGATTTCTTTCTGGCTAAGTCCCTAGTAGAGTCTGTGTTTTCATAAATTTTGAGTAGTGGGAGGAATAAAAAACAAACAAAAAAGACTCCATTATTTTCTTGTTGTTTGCTGTTTGTAAATGAAAATCATTGTTAATTTAGGAGCCTGACAGCTGTAGAACATTTGCCATTCTGCAGCAGCTGTCAGTAGCACTGAAGCTTATTTTACAAACAGATGTTTAATTTGACTTCAATGCCATTGTCAATTTTTCAGGGGAAACAAAGAGAGGAAGGAATAGAAATAATCATGATAGTCATAATATGATTTCCTTTCAAAACATAAAACAGAGTCACTATTGATGACATCACAAGTGTTTTCATATTTTTTGACTGAATGTTTTAAATCTATTTTTTTTATTACCGCATGAACCAAAATTAAGCTTTCTCAATGCATGATAAGTCCTGTTAAAGAAATTATTTGTCTATTATGTCAGGAACTGAAGGTATTATTTTAACGTAGTATTTTTTGGAAAACAAATGGAATACCATTTTTAAAATGTAGTTTTTATTTATGGATCATAATATCATATTACTTCTACAATTTATGAGGAAAGAGAATTTTTTTTTTATATTAAAACCAGGGCACCAGTGGGCCCAATCTCATACAAATGTAATGTTGTTCGCTGTAGTATAATAGTATTCTCATTTTACATCAACAAAAGTGAAGGGCAAATTGGGTCCAGTAATGAGGAAATAAGATAAAGAAAAAGCTAAGTAACATAGTGTGGTTCATTTTTAATTTTATTAACCAGTGATTTTATCCAGTGTGTGCCCATTGAGTAAGAGGCTTGAATATAACCTGCAGTTAGAATATCTTGGCAAGACCCTTCGTAGTTCAAAAAGTCTGTAGACACAGGAAAGAGAGTTAAAATTGACGATATATGGTCTTAATCCTACAACCCCTTGGCAATTCTTAGATGTTACAAAGTCTACAGTAAATTAGTCACAAAAATGCCACATCTTATTGGTTGTTTGCTCCTTTTGTAGTATCTGCTCTTGTATTTCAAGTCTATGTTTCTATGAGGGTGTGTAAGTAAACCTGCTGTTAAATTTAAGAAGTATATGGGGTGGGGCATGTTATATGAAAATTTCTATGTTAGCAAAATTTTTCTGGCATGCTGAGTTCAGTATTTGCTGAACAACCTACATGCCCACAAAAACCTAAAACAGCTCTAAATAGTAGTTCTTACAGTTAAAATTTCCAGCGCAGCTATATTTTAGTATGAAAGGCAAATGGCTGAATTAACAAAATGTCAGATTCTGCCATCCTTACCTATACTGAACAGTATTTAACTTCTTATGTGGATTTAAATGTGTTAACTGAAGACTCTCCAAGAGCGATGTGTTATATAAATCAGGGTCTCAGAACCTGAACATGGTATTTATCTTGATTCTTTTCTCATATGAAGCACCACAAAATCAGTTCTGATCTGTTTCTTCAAAGGAACAGCTGCATGTATTATTGTAATTCTTTTGAAATTATGAAAGGAAAAAATCACCTAGAAGAGGAATTGTTCTTTGTGTAAACGGACTGTTGAATTGATTCTTGTCTTTCTGCTTATCTGGTCTGACAATCTTTGGATGGGATGTGTGAAAGAATTGAAATATAAAATTCAACCAATAATTGGGCGGATCATTCCTTTCTTTCCCTTGCAGTAATTAGATACCCACTTTTTCTATCTTTTCTGCTTCATTAAATATGCATTAAGTCTCTCTGCTCTCCTAACAGTAGCAGCCTGAATGCTTTCTGCACTGCTTTCCTGCAGAAATGGATTTGTTGTCAGTCAGTTCACTGCTTTGTCAGAACATAGTTTAAAGTCTTGCAATGCACCAGAAAGCAAACTTGATTTCTTTAATGGTTTTGGGGTTTTCTTTTGCTGCACAAAGGATAGGCTTGTGGACATCGTGGCCTATGTCTAGAGAAGGAGTCAGCTCTCCTCGTTAGGAGGATAATGAGCTTGATATTGGATCACTGCGCAGTGTACATAGCCTGGTGATACTGTGAATACATTCCAACAAGTTAACTTCTACATGATGATCATCTATCGTAATGTTTCTTCCCATAGATTTCTCTATGAAGATGCAGTATACACTTATTCTGTACATAGGGAAAAAAAAATGCTCTCCCATGCTGCAATTGTTTGCTGAAATAAATATATGATGAGATGAGGAACTCATATACAAGATAGAAAAATTTTCCACACTGCAGAGATGATGCCTTGTATATGAGGTCCCACCATTTCATATGGTTGGACTAGATGATCTTAGAGGTCTTTTCTGACCTAAAGGATTCTATGATAGTTCATAAAGAAATTCTCTTGTTCATCAGAGCTACTTTAGATAACAAATAGTAACAGGCATTTATCTAGTTTGTCTGAATAAATCATAGACAGTGCACTGTCTTCATTATCATAGAATCATAGA
>VXAL01016611.1:0-17935 GCA_013399475.1 Chauna torquata
TGCCCCCGCATCCCAGCACCCCACTGTCCCCACGTCCTGGCACCCTGCTGTCCCCATGTCCCAGCACCCCAGTGCCCCCGCATCCCGGCCCCCCGTTGCCCCCGCATCCCAGCACCCCGCTGTCCCCGCGTCCCGGCCCCGCTGTCCCCACAGCACTGCCGCAGCCTTCGGCCCCAGCAGGCCCCTGCCTGGTGCTCCCGCCGCTGGCGCCCGCGCCCGAGCAGCGCTCCGCAGCGGCAGGTGGGAGCGGCGGGGCTGCCAGCTGTTGCCGTAGTTGTACGAGGTGAAAGCGAGCGGTTGCACGTAAATTAAGAAGCGCTTAGAGGAGCGCGGGCCACCTGCCCAGAGGGACCGAGCCGCAGTGCCCTACATTTTCAGGAGCATCCGTCGACTTCCAGCAGCTCCGCCGGCCCCGGATCCAGCACCTGCTTGGGCCATCAGGGGAGCGAGGCCCGGGTCAGGGCACTCTGCAACCTCCCGACCCCAGCGCGGAGTCATAACGGGAATCCGGAAAGAAAGAGCACAGGGCAGCTGTTGCTGATGGGCAGAGGGAGCTTGAGTGGAGCTGACAGCAGCTCAAGAAGGAAATGTGGATGTCTGTATAGTAAAGAGAAATCTCTGCTGTTATCCCTCACATCAGGAAAATCGCAGGCCCGGTGGCTTTGCGCAGGCTTCATTGGTGCCGTCTCGTCTGCCTCTCCCAGCGCTGCGGCCGGCTTCAGGCAGGTGACCGGTTTCAATCTCTTCAGTCATTTTTGCTGTTTCTCCTGCACACATCGCATAGATTTACAAATTCAGCTCGTTGTCGGGCAGCCTTCCATTCCCGTGTTGTGGTTTTGCCCTCGGTGAGGTTTGCACACCCGAGCAGTTGATGTATGCCCGTTAGGCAGGGAACAGGTTACCGGGGCAGAAATCCCTGGGTCCTTGCCCCTGGCATTCTGGCAACAGCGATCTGAGGGTGCGTGCAGGAGGAAGATGCCATTAATGACCAATTTTCAGAAACGAAGGATGTGACAAACCTGGTGAGGGGATAAACCCCATCCTCGGCTGGCTGCAGGATACTGCCCCATCCTGGCAGCGAGGTGGCTGCTGCGTCAGGGACCTACGGGGGGGGCTGGCAAAAGCACAAGGCAGGGGCAAGCCTCTGCTTTTCTCGTGAAAGGAGGCAGGCGCTAGACCTCCCGACAGCACAGCCCCCGGGACACCCCCTGCTCCCTTCCCAGTCAGCACCGGAGGGACCCCAGCCCTGCGGACGAGGCAGCACCCCCAGAAAATCAACCAAACCAGCAGGCAGTGGTTTTGCCGGCCCCATGCGGTTGTTGCAGCCGTCACGTTCATTTTTCTGCCTGTTCCTGGAAACATGCTTCCACAGCCCTAGTGCAGAGCTGGGTGCCTTTCTGCGGGTTGCATTAAAGAGTCAGGATCCTTCAGTGGTCCCGTGGCTCCTTTGGGGCTTAAACCTCTTCATCCCTGACTTCGTTCCTTTTCCCCTCTTCCTCTTTGCTGTCTCCAGTTCTTACAGGAGTTAAAACCAGATGCAGGACCGAGAGGCCCATAAATGTGCTCTGCAAACGGCTGCTTCGGTAGTTTTAGCTGGCATGCAATGCGTAACTCGCGACGAGAGCAGCGCAGCCCGTACTGCGAGCTTTCTCTGCCCCGCGTGCAGGGTCTCCTTTTCCATGCAGCGCTCGCTCAGCCCGGCTGCCTCCCGCGGGGCACGGCACGGCTGCACGGGTGCCCCTGAGCCATTACAGCTTTTGCAGACGGACACGGGGCCGGAGCATCCCAACCGGCGTGCTCAGGCTGAGGTTTGTCCTCCACCAGGGAGGCAGGGAGAGCTGTGGGGCCGGAGGCAGCCTCCCGCAGCGAGGGGGCCCGACGTTCACCGCACCCAAGCCAAAAAGCCCCGCGGGAGCTCGGGGAGGCACCCCGGATCGACGCTGCCCGGAAGGAGCCACGTTTGCACGTACAGGAGGAGCGGTCAGCGCAGCGATGGGGGAGAGCAACCCGCAGCCGCCAGAACACCGATGGCCCTCGGGGCACGGCAGGTGGTGCAGCGTCAGAAAACAGCCCAACGCAAACCCGTGGCTGCATCTGCAGGCACGCCCGGTCCAGCCGCCTTGAACAGGAAATAGGCTTTTCTTTTTTTTTCAATCATGAGCATGATCAACCTCCGCAACAAACCCTTGAGGAAGAGGTGGCCTTTTTCTCTCTTGCTGCCACACCAAGATCTAGACCCCTTTCCAGAGGGGATGCCTCAGTCAAACATCGAGTGATGGGGCGAACATCAAGTGCAGAGAGACTGGGCAATGTCACAGCTGCAGCCACAGCTTGGCCGCAGCTTCAGCTCCCGGTATTTGCATCCCTCCCAGCCTGCGCACCCGGGCGTCGGGGCGAGCAGCCGCCCGCGGGGGCCTGGGCACGCTGCGCCGGGCGCGCCTGCTGGCCCCGCGCACAAGCACCGTGCTCGTGGGGCGAGCGCTGCCCTGTCCTGCCGGTCACCTGTGCAATGACAGCAGCGTCTTTGTGTCTCACGTGCCATTCTCATCAGCAAATCTGTGCTGAGTTGATTAGTTATTCGTGTTTAATGCAAGATGAAAAGTGCTGCAGTACGGAGGAGTGCCTGTGTAAGGTTTATTAGTGTTCAGGGGATTCCCCGCCTGGCAGATGGGGGCAGGGGAAAGAAAGAACAAGTTTTAGTAACTTTTCCGGGCCGTGTCCACAGCAAACAAGATTCTCTGCTGCCTGGTCCGAGCACAGAGGACCCAGGCACCCACCTTCGCTGCCCTGGCTGCGGACGTACAAGCAGCAGAGGGGTCAGCACTGTTCCCAAAGCCTCCACGGTCAGCATAACCCTGAGAAAGGGACCCGTGTCGCAGTTACCCCTCCACTGGGGATGCTCTGGTGCCTGGCGCCCACGGGCGACACACCGGGAGCTGCCGTCCTCTCCTTGTGCCCGGCAGCAGCCAGCGCCTGGATCCACGGCCCCACACCAGCCGTGTCCCCAGCCCCTGCTCCCCGCCAGGGCCACCTTGCCCCGTGCTCTCCTCCTCTCCGGCCACCAATGTTGGTGCTAAAGATCCGAGCTCCCAACAGACTTTCGGAAGGAGCTAATGAACTGCGAAGCTGACATCTGTAACTGCTGCTCAGCGGTAATATTGTCCCTAGCTGCACAATTAAAAGTTGGAGCATTTATTCCAATAATGAGGAAAGTTACTGGTATCGATATAAACCAAACCAGACTTTAGCTGGTAGCACTGTAGACAGCTGAATTCAGGAAGACCACATCTGTCCACGTAGTCACACAGCACCTACTCCTCATTAGCAGGTTTTAGTCTTACTGTTCCCCTCTTGCCATACAGCTACTCCTCTTCACAGGTCAGAAACTGAGATGCGGATTTTGCTGAGGTTAGCATTTATAAGGCCTAAGGAACACCTGACTCTAGGTCTCAGAAGAGACGCATGCATCCTGGAAGCCTAAGTGATTTCTGAAACATAGATTTTTGAGCTCCTAAACCAGCTAGGGGCTTTTGAAAATGTTACAACGAGTAAGGAAGCTGGAAGCTGGCAGCTGAGCGAGGTGCGGTCCTAATCGCCCACATCGCAGCCGTGTGCCTGGTGCTTGGACATCTTGTCTCAGCCGTGCACCGCTGCTGAACGGCTGCGTCTAATGCACGCTGCCTGGAGAATGGGTTCATCTATCTGCTGCAGGAGAAATCTGCATTTATGTTTTGTATGCGCTATAAATTCAGTGTCATAATAAAAAGGGTCTAAATCTTTATTGAATAATTCATTTTCATGCATAAGGAAGAAATAATGACTTACTTATATTGTATTCCATCTATCATTTAATAAGTTCTTGAGATTGATGGGCCGGTGGGTTTCGGAAGTCCCTGATCACTAGCAGGGCGCTGCGGGCTGGCCTGCCTGCTACCCAGACGCGGCTTCACCTGACAAATGTTATTTAGACAGCATTACGGAGGGGCAATGCACAGGGGAGCTGCCAGGAAATCAAAGATCATTTAAAATGCAGAATATGTCATTGCAAACAACTGGTCTTGTTGATGCCTCTCTGCCGTCGGCATTGCCTCGGTGTCCGCAGCAATCTACAGACTCGCTCTGCCAGACAAGCTGTGCCAGCCCAGCCCTGCAGGAGGGGAGCGACGCGGGGCCGTGGTTTCAGCGCGGTCGTGGACGGCCAGGTGGGTGCAGGCTCCATCCCCAAAGAGCCTGGAGAAGGCGTTCTGCGTCCTGGCGTTCGTAACAGAGGACAGGTTTTCAAGTGCACAGCACCAGCGGCTTTGTTGCGATACTCGCAGGCAGAAGTTCAACAGAGTGCAGACTTCCCGGATTAGGTTTTTGGTTTTGCTTTTAAGGCTATCCATCCTTTAATATCCAACTGCATCTCCTAGTGGTGAGTGCTACACGTCTGCCCAGGCTACCAGTCCCCTTTGTTACCTGCTGCTAAATCACAGAACCACAAGCCCAGAATGCAGCAGCGAAAACCCTGCCCTTGGCCGGGGTTTGCGGGTGACCGAGGAGGATCTGCCCCTGCCGCAGCAGCTTGCCAGGACAAAAAACAAACAAAAGCCATTCAGTTGGGCTGCGCATGAAGGAGTGGTTATTTAAAAACACAGCAGCCAGTTCCTAAACCCAAATAGGTTATCCCAGAGCCAGTAATTTTGGCACACCTAGTGCAGATGCGGCTCTGGACTTTTTGGGGAGACAGTGAAGTTTTCCTCAGTGGCAGTTGCAGATCTGCATTGAGTTATTTCAGCATCTTGCTAATGAAGACATTACACTGACCTTATTAAAAACATCGAGATTTGATTTTCATCTTAATTGAGAAAACACCATTTTTCAACTGTTTCAAAAGAAGAATAAAAAATAAATATTATCAGGCCCATCTTTTAGATGATAAGGGAGGGGGGAAGAAAGCTCTGTGAGGAAAGATTTCAAAGCCTGCTTTGTTTTCATCGGCTTTGAAATCAACAGACAGCCCTGAGAATTTTGTTTTTCAGAACTACGGTGTTTAATTCTATTTACTACTTCTAGGCAATTCTATATATATGCACCAAAAAAAAAAAAAACCACAAAACCAACAAAACAAAAAATCAGACCACTTTAAAGTAATCCTCCTGCTTTTTTCAAATGTGTCATTTCTCCTGTGGGTAGGACTGCAGGATACAGGTCAATTAAGCTAAAAACAAAAACAAAATGGGGAGGAGAGGCAGGGAGACAAGAGGTTGTTTTGTTTTGCCCCTGTTCAGCTCTCCCTGCTCCGTCCTGCTCAGGTGGCCATCTCACGGACACCTTTCCTTCACCTTACAGAGGGTTTTACTGCAGATTTCTTCAAGGACCTTCCCTCGACTGCACCAGCTGACAGCAGCTGAAAACCCAGCCGCCCAATTCTGTGCCTAGAAACACCTGAGCAGCCTGAACGACCCAGCGCGTTCCCTCTCGCTGTTGGAGGGCTGGCAGCAGTTTCCAGCCCCGCGCTGGGGCAGAGGCCGTGGCAGGACGGGCTCCGGCCGCGCTGCCAGCTCCGTGCCCCAGTGCAAGCAGCAGCAGCAGCAGCTCCCCCCTCGCTGTTTCCATGGCCCTGCTCCCCGAAAGCATCCTAAGATCCCGGGCAGTGCCACCGCCTCTTCCCGGTGGTGCCTCCAGGGAGATGCACTTTTGGGGCCACAAATACTCATGGCTAGAGCTAAGCCAGGAATCCAGATGTCTTCCCTCTCCCGAAATGAGGCTCTCTACCTTATTTTTCTACCTGATTAATTGTTAGCAAGGGCCTTTAAGATCCTCTGATAAACTGTTCCAGAAGTCCAAACTAATATTATGAACTATGAATCTTCTCCTATAAATAATTCCCAGAAGTAGATCAATGCTACAACTGAGTCAATGGATTCACTGGAATCATTTCTTCCTGTTACTCCTGGATTTTTTTTTTCCTGTCGCCACTAATCAATTATGATGATAAAACTGCCCTGGAACACCCCCAAAATAAAGACAAACTGTGTATTATCAGAGACTGGGGATGTGCACAGCATTGAAGATGCGCTACCTTCGCTGTGGCACATTTGTTTTCCCCTACAGACAGTTAAGTTAAAAAAAATAAAATAAAAAATAGGAGGCACAGTAAATGAATGGTCTGGATGTAACACTGCATAATTCCCTGACCTTCTGCATTGAGTGACTAAGAATCTCAATCTCAATTATTCCTTTCATGATGGAATCTGAAATAGACACAGCGAGTCCTCACATTCTTGCTCAAACCAGGAGAGGTGGAATGAGACGAGCCAGCCCGATCATTCGGCGCTGAAACCACATTCATTATCAGCTCCACGTCATTCAAAAAAATTGACTGCAGGAGAAAGCAAGAGCATCCAAGGAGAATTACCGCAGAATGTGTGCAGGCAGTATCTGTATAGATACAGGCACACGTTTATATATGTATATGCACTTTAAAATTCACAAATATGAAGATGAATCGGGGGCAGGAAAAACAAGTCGCTCCCTAGAGGGCATCATCGCTATGTATTTCCAACAGGCAGGTCAAAATTGTTGCAAACCATCCCGAAAGGTTGGTAACCAAGAGCGACTCTGCAGACAGTGGGGCTGCTCGCAAGTGCCCCCGAATCAGGGCGCAGCTGGGGCCACCCTCTGCGAGACCTGGGCGTAGCGCGCGACTCCAGCGCCCAGGGACAAGGCACAAGGGAAGGTGAGGGGAACCGGTAACTCTGCAGGGTTAACCACTCTGCAGAGCATCCGTGTTGCACAATTACATGCACGAGACTGATCTCACAGCAAGAACAGAGAATTTTTCAGATTTGCTTGGCTGGCGGGAGCTCAGGGCGGACGCATCCTGACGCGTCCCCTCACCCAGAGGGGGCTGCTGCTCTGTCTGCAGCATTTTGTCTGTTTATCTGAGCCACCTGCTCCTCCGGCCAGTGGCCCCGTTTCGAAGTTTTAGCATTCCTGCACCTCTGGCACACTGGAAATGCCCAAAGCTCCAGTTTCTGGTGTTTCCCAGGGTCTTCAGAGAGATAACCAGTTTATTTACTTCTCCCTTTATTGCTCATCTGGCAAATCCCACGACTAGTAAGTTCACAGCAAGGGAGACAGGAGCAGGAAAGCTTCCATGAAGTTTTAGACCATCTGAGCACAGATTCTCAATGCGTACAAAGCTGCCATAGCTCCGCTGGCAAAGTGTGTTGGCCAAAGATCCACCGCTCACGCGAGCACCTTTGAAGGCATCTTCCTGCACCAAAAAGCAAGGAGAAAGCCCCTGCGACCCAGCTGTAAGGGGCTGCACGCCCAGCCACGCGTGGCCCGGTGCGTGTCGTGGCCCAGCAGCAGCTGTGTGGGAGTCTTGCGGACCTTCCTTGCGAATGGTGCCGCCAGGCACGGTTTCCTTTCACAGCCTTCTGCTCCAGTCCACGTAGCATTCGTGGCAGCCCCTCGCGGCCCCGCTCTTCTGCGTGCACTCGGGTGCCCTCGCAGCACCCCTGCGTCACTGAGGAGAGGCTGGGGGCGCGGAGGCTCCTTGGTCCCCGCATCCTGGAGTTCCCTTTGGCGTGATTCGCTGGACTCCTCCGCTTGCCTTTCTGGCCAGGGCCTGGCGTGGCACATGGGCTGGCTGCAGCAAGCCTGGGAGACAAGAAGTTGTATGCAGCCTCTGGCCGCATCTGAAATTCCAGCATTGTACGTCAGGAAGAAATGTGCCTGGTAAATATAGCCGTAACTACATTAAAATGCCGTAATTTAATTCTAACCGCATCACGACGGAGGCGCAGATCAGATAAGCACGAAAAGCCAGGAGGGATGAACCCGGCGCCTGCTCGCGGGAGCCGTGCCCTGCGCAGCCCCAGCCCCGCCAGTGGGCAGGTCCCATGCGCGGGCAGCGTCCCACAGCCTCCTCGCGGCACGCCGCACGCGTGGGCGCTGCAAACCCACCGCCTGCAGAAGACCTTCCCCGCTCCTGCTTTCTGCTCTGCTCGCCCGGCCCCGCGCTGCCGCCCGAACGTCATCCTGCCCCGGGGAGCAGCGCCTCGGCCAACGCCATGCCAGCCTCTGAGTTATTACCGAGAAACATCCCCGTACCCGGGAGCACTCCTTCCCTCCTCACCAACCCTTTGTTCTCTTCCCTTATTTAAGAAATTCCTCATCGTGGAGCATCCTCTCCCCTTAGACTTAAAACACAGATGCTCCGGCTGCCCAGGTCCTGGATTCCTGGTCTGACTTTCGGGCTGCCACCAGATTAACTCCCTCGTTCCAAATCTGCTTAAGCAGAGGTTAATGCTGAATTTGTGCTTATGCCTTTGCTGAATCAGGGCTTTGCCGACTTCCTGCTTTATTTATTTGGCTTTCTGAGGCTGCAAAGCTGAGATGGCAAGGATCCTGCCTTGAACTTCCCCCGGGACTTCTTGTGATGGAGAGCAAAGGCTGCGAACATTGTGGAGTCTCTGCTGCATTAGGAGCAGAGTTTCATGAAGATTCATGTCTTTCATATTGTTCTATGAAATTAAAGTGCAGTGGAAAATCACTCTCGAGGAAGTGAAGATCTACCGCAGTAATTTAGATGTAAAAATAATTAAGCAACTGGTCCTGACATACCTGTCCTTCTTGGCCAAAGTTCAGCTGGAGTTTTTGTCAATGTTAGGATCAAGCTACGCAAATAATTTGAACTGGCTTCGTCAGGGAAGTGAAACCCATAAAAGACATTTTGGGTGACAAGATCTATAGCAGTGCTCCGCTCAGTCCCTCTGAGCCAGAAGCAAAACGCTGGGCCCGTCATTTCTTTCTGCATCACCCGCCTGCCATGTGAAGGCTTACTATTTGCACTGAACCACGTATAAAAGGCCCGTGCAAGCCCCAGCCGACCACACAGCAAGCCTGGTGTTCAGACCCCAGACCGCAAAATGCCGCAGTCACGCGTGGAGCACTAACCTGCCATGCACTCACTTAATCACTCAGAAATACCCTGGTGGGTTAACTCAGCTGGATCAGGTGTCATCTCTCCCACTCTAACTTAATGCCAGATTAGGTGTCGCATGTCCTCCGGGAGGTGGCACGCGGCCAGACCAACACTGGCACAGATGCCGTGCCACGTGCCCGGCCCGCAGCCCCGGGGTGCCGCCGGGCGACGGAGCCGGGCTGGGGCGAGCCGCGGCCCCAGACGTTACACCAGCCCGGGTGTGACCCTTTTCCTCCCAGCCTGTGCACGAGCAACGCGCACCCTAATTCAGCAGAAATGGGACTGTGGTCTTCCACCCAGTGCAGATCGTGCCCGACAGCCCGGCGGCACACGGACCCGCGTAACCGCTGCAGAGCCACAGCTTCGCGCCTGCAGTCGCGGTTCCTTGAGCGCCAGTGATTCAAACCCAGTTCAGCTGTGGGATTGCCTGTGTGAGCTTCCCTGAATTCATTTAAACCTGACTGGCACAGGGCTAGTTGTACATCTAACTGGCTGAAAATAACAAGTGGGCATCTACGTTTGGTTTTGGACAGTTGTTTTTTGAACAGCCACAGTTACAAACCGTGCAGCCTTCACACTTACAGACTGGTTATGGCTAAGCAAAATCAAGCTGCTTTTAAGCTGAGCTGGGAGCATCAAGCTGTGGCAGGGATATTTAGAGCTTGCCAGAGTCCCTGGGTGTGGAGTGATTTTCTGAAAAATGCTGTTTTTTTCTTTTTGTTTTGTTTACAGTAAATGTATAGTCTTTGAAGCTCTGAGGAAAGAACTTAAAAAATGTGACCTTTAGGGCTTTGATACGAGACAACAAATAAAAATAATCCAGAGGACAATCCCCTCAAAAACATGCATGGCTATTATTTAGCAAGCAGAGAAAGGAAATAAGGATGACATGTTTTGCTTGGAGGCCAAGACCGACAGCAGGCTCGTATGTTATCTTTAAAAATACTGGTGAGATAACATGGTACTGGCAAACTTCTGCTGAATGTGACGCAGCCCGGTGCTGCAGGACCGGGCACTGTGTCCTGTACTCTGAGCTCCATACTCGCTGCTCAGCCTTCGGCCAGGCACAGACCCGGCACGACCCATCGTGGTGCTGGCGTCCCTAGCAGCGCCGGTGCACTTTGCAATGCTCCAGGAGGTGACACTCGCTCACCTGGCACTTGAGAGCATTTCAGTTTCACCTTTCCAAATCAACATCTTCGTATCATTTGGGAACCAAGCCTGGGAGCCCACCTGGATCCTGAGGCCGCTCTTCACGCTACTTCTTATCAGGGTGCTGTTTCAACAAAAAGAAAAAAAAACTTGGAAAATCTGGGCAATCCTAAGCTGGAATGGACAGAGTCTCCTGGCCCTGCTCTCCTGACTGGGGCCATTCTGGAGTCATACATCATTACAGCGCTGTCGCTCTCATGATGTATTAGTGTAATGCATCATCAGAGCAGCATTGCTCCAGTGATGCATTGCTCTTCACACAGCGTTAGCCTCTCACCAGCCAAATGTCCACCAGCAAGAACATGTTCGGGACAGCCAGTACATATTAATTTGTTATTCCCAAAAACTTTTGGAGACTTGCACTGTTTGTTCTGAAACTCAGCTTTATTTCCTTCTGGGTACCCAGCTGGGACCAGAGGTACCACTTCCAGATCTCTGGAGAACAGCTGCCATTCCTGGAGAATACCCCACAAGCTTCTCCATGCCACGCTACTTAAAAGGTGAAAACGATTTTCAGAACAAGATGAAGTCAGTGGAAATCCCCTAGGGTTTCTTCACATTTCACACTGTGTTTTCTGGCAGCCCTGATTAGTTGTGGCTGCAGTTTACCAAGAGCAAGTACTGCAGGGGCTGCAGCCCCACAACCCCCTCAGAGCCCCCGGCCTGCCAACAGCTCAAAACCAACACTTAGAAAAACTTACAAGCCTGGTGTTGATTTACACCCAGATTCCCCATGCAGACACCAGCCTCCTTGTGCGGTGTTTCCCTCTGACCATCTCAAAGGCTCCGGTGGCACTCAGCCGCAGGGAATGCTGCACCCAAAGGACCGAGGAGGAGCGCGGCTTGCAGCAGCTGAGCCCGCATGCTGTGTTTCCCTCTGTCGTGTTCTTGCTTCAGCAGACACCGGATAAACCCAAACTGCGCAGGACTGCCCCATCCCTGCTGCTGGTCTCAGTTTGGGAGCAAACCCCAGCGTGGCTCTGTCCTGCTGGAAAGGCTTAATCGCCCATGCGACGGGAGCTTTAAGAACACCGGGGCTCGCCCTGTGCTTCCAGGTGTCAGTGGGATTTCTGCATAAAACCATCATCCAGGTAAACAGGCAACAACAAAGCTACTCAGAGTACTGCTTCAGATTTAATCTGGTGAAGAACTCTCAGACTGAAAAAAGCAGGGATTTTGGCTCATCCGTGCCAATCCATTTCTCTTCACATCAATTCAATTTTCCCACCAGAGTAGCCACCTAACCGCCCGGCAGGGCTTGCAGGCTGCGAGCAGCAGCACTCCGGGCAGACGTGACCCACCTCCTGCCTTGGCAGGCGCACCTACGGCTCTGCCTCTTTGCTTCAGGGGGCAGCTGGAGCCCCTCAAGCTCTGCTCTGGGAATGAAAAGCTTCCGGGGGCTGCTCGCTGCATCGTGGGGTTGCAGCGCCCTGCGCACGCTGGCTGCGGCAGCACCGGCACTGCCAGAGCCTGCGCAGGGGCACGGCATCACGGGGACGGGTGGCCCAGCCTGACGTCAAAGAAAGCCATCTGGTACAAAACAGACCCTGTATTTTGGATACGTGGTGGGCCAGGAGGATGAATTTGTATCCCAGCACTTTCCACCCAGATTTTCTGCATTGTCACATCAGGGCTAGAAAAAAAGTCCTGGAAATATGACGTGAAGGAGAGGGACTGTGGTGCAGTGGCTGAAGACCTCAGTTCCATTTCAGGTGCTGCCTTGTAGTTGCTGGGCGCCAGAGAAGTCTCCTTTACCTTGCTGCCCCTCATCCTGCCCGGCAGAGCCGCGCTGCTCCCAGTTCCCACACCGGGGCCGTCTCTCACGCCGCAGCTGCGCGACTCCGGGCCACTGCGGCGGGGAGGGCAGCACGTCCCCATCCTGCGGGGCCGGGGCGGCTCGGCACGTCTGCTGGACGCGGTTACAACCCTGCTGTTAACGTATGGTGCTCGAGGAGCAGGTGATGGGCAGCAACAATTATCCAAGCTTCATCCCACTTAAAGCCTTCTCTTTTCTTAAAATGCGTGACAGTTTTAAAAGCTTTTCACAGTTACTTCTCCCCTCTCTTTTGCCCACCTCCCTGTATGGCTGCGGTTCACCATACACACAGTGCTGCTGGTTCGAGTCAATACAGGGACAATACCCAGCCATTCTGTATCAGCAACAGAAAAACAGGATAAAATTAAAAACAACACAAACTTAGCTGAGAAAGTAATAAGAAGGCAAACTCAATTACTGTTTCATCTGGCATTATTGTAGCTTTGCTGCTGTTTGTCAGGGACTTCTTCCAGGCAAAATTGGAGAGATTATCTTGTCTGGATGTTATGAGGCAGCTAATCCCTTCCGCAAGCGGAGGGGAGCCAAGCGCTTCGTGCCGCCAGCCCCCCCTCGCCCCAGCACAGCCCGCGTCCTCGCGGGAAAGCGTGGTGGCTCCAGGGCGCTCCGAGGCTTCCCCTTTCCCCGCCTGTCCGTGCTCATCCGGCACATCAGGGCGCACGGGCCTGGCCACACCACCAATTAATTGGTTTAAAAAGACTGGAATAACTCACATTAGGACAGCAACTGGCAGCACAGCGCGCGGGGAAGAGCTGGCCCAGCCCCAAGCCAGCAGCTCCAGGCAAGGGACAGGAGCCGCTCACCTGCCCCGTGCCACCGCACGCCCATCCTGCGCTGTCACCTGTGGCAGGAGCAGCCCCAGCGCGGAGTGGCACAGCGAAGGATTTGGGGACTGAGCCACAGCTTCGGCACGTGTGAGGAAATGCCCACGGTTCTGGTGCAATCCCTGCCTGGCCAGCGAGCTGCCACATCCCCCGAGCACGGCCTCGTCCCCGGCTTGTCCCCGCGGTGCCAGCAGCGGCTGTGCTGTGGCTGTCCATGGAAGATGTGTCCCCAGAGCAACCCGCACGCCCCGGGTGCTCCTGCTGCACGCAGCACTGGGGGAGCAGAGCTGAGGATGAGGCCGGTCCTGCCTTCCTCCAGCCAGCTACAGGACTCCCTGCGGCATGGCGCGGAGCAGAGACATCGGGAAGCACCTATCCGCCTCCGCTTCCTTCACAAGATTTTATACAGCGTGTGTAACCTCGGGGCCATTACTGCCAGTAAAGACGAAGTCCAATTTTCATGTAAGGACAGCTATTTTTCTTTCATTTCAAACTGGAATGTAGCCAGGGTAAGGCTGTCTCAAACAGAAATACATAAAGGTCTAATCTTTAATCACACCGTACATTAACCCAGAGCAACATATTTATGTAAACAGCACTAACATAACTAACACCTCTCAGCAAAGCAAAAGATCTCTATTACAGCCCTGAGAAAAGAAGTCCAGAGCCCCCCTGCATCCCCACCCGCAGGACCAAGCTCGCTGGCCGCCCCTGCTCCCACATGAGAACAGGGAGCGAAACCAGTCCCTGCTCATCCCCCCAGCCCCAGGAGCTCGGGGAAAACACATTTGCAAACAGGGGGAATGCAAAAGGTTGCTCAGCTGGAAAAACTGACCAGACACTCCGCACTGTATGTATACATATGCGTATGTATATATACACGCGTATGTTTAATGATAATTACTTCTTTTCAGCAGCAAGCAATGTGTCTGTTGCAACCAAAAATGATTCTGCTATTTCAACGCCAGGAAATCTGCAAGTCAAAGGTGAGGGAATGACTGCACAGAGCAGCCAATATTAAAAAATCACAATCTGGCAGCCAGCAGCAGCCTGTGATTTCTGGGTGAGCTGGATTGCCAATCATTTTTATACCTCTGCGCTTTAAATAGCAATAATGTGTTGAATGTGAAATTGCCTGTGCTGATGTGGTTTGCTTCGCGCTATTAAAATACAAGCGCCAGGACACATATTACACATTCATGATTCCTCAGAGACGTTGCTGGGGGAAAAACACAAACTCCATGAGAAAATTGGGGGAAACAAAGAGTCAAAGGGGGCGGGAGAACTGGACAACCAGGTCCCTGAAAGATCACAAGTACGCAGAAAGGAAGCAGGGAGAACACTGGCGCATCCGGATATGGCCAGGAAATAGCCAATTATTTCAAAGCCACTGGAGCACATTAAGTGACGGAGACTATTTCCGATAACGTTTATTCCCCGTTTGATTTCCATTTGTTTTGCTCTGGCTTGGCCCATTCCAGAGCAATGCTTGGCCCAACACCCAAGCCCCGTTTTGGTGCTGGGCTGCTGCTGTGCTTTCTCGCAGAGCCAGAAGACCAGCAGAAGGCGCTCGGTACCCTCGCACCCCTGCAAGAGAGGCGCAGAGCAGCTGAGGAACACCTAGCGCAGCCCTGGAGGAGGCGAGGGCAGAAAGCAGCCCCACCCGCACCTCGGTGGAAGAGGATGCTGGTGCCAACCAGCCGGCACCCGCCTCCCGCCGAGCCCCCGGCGGTGCCGGTCGGGGCCGCTGCGCAGCCATCCCGCCACGCAGGCGCCCGCTGGCACGGAGCCGCTGAGCCGGCTGGAGAGCAAAACCGAGGGACGGCGGAGGCACCGGAGTGCGCGCGCGTAACCCAGCCGCCCTCTGAGTTGTGGGGTTGTGGGCCCGGTCCTGCCTACGCCTACCGCATTGTACCCGATGCAGTACCCTGCAGGATGCTGGAGAGCTGTTAGCTGTCCTCGGTATTTGGGTTGCTGACCCAAACCCCACAGTGCTCCCGTTACGCACCTTCCTGCGAGCGGTTTCGCCAGGACTTCCCAGGACTGCTGGTAACGCTGCTGGCAGCTTCGCCCGGGCAGACACGGAGTGCTAGCCCCTTGGCCACGCGCAGCTCTGCCTCTCCACAGGAGCTCGTTCGTCCCGCGTCAGGTAACCATTGCGCACTCTGACAACCACATAACTCTGTGGACGAACAGATCTTCTATGTATGATTTTACAGCCTTATATAAGTACCCACATATAATGCGTATCTGCATAAAAAAGTACCCAAGCCATCTCCGCATAAGCAGCTATAACTCCTGAAAGGGGGAAAAACTATGATGTATGCACAGCGTTATTTCCATCCAGCTAAAAAGTTAGTGCATGATTCATTAATCTCCACCCTGCTTTCTGCTCTCTACCCTCTCCTCTGTCA
This sequence comes from Chauna torquata, assembly GCA_013399475.1. Classification (NCBI taxonomy): domain Eukaryota; kingdom Metazoa; phylum Chordata; class Aves; order Anseriformes; family Anhimidae; genus Chauna; species Chauna torquata. The sequence goes on from VXAL01016611.1 coordinate 15,262, forward strand.
ACATAAATAACCATTCCTCAGTCACACATTCCAGGTGCCAAACTTCTGCAAAGTCTTTCAAGAACAGGACATTCCTAGCTCAGATGCATATAGACCATGGGTTGACGGTGAATAAAACAAAAAAAAAACAAAAGCCTTTGATATTTTCAGGATGAGTTTTGCTGCAGCAGCATCTAGTGACCGGGACAAAGCCGGGTCCCCGTGGGCAGGTCCTGCCGTCGGCAGCAGTGCGAGGGTGGGAGGGTAGGCGCGGGCGGCGGAGGGTTGGGATGCTCATTCAGCAGACGGGGAACAAAGCAAAGAGATTTAAGGTCCTGTCATACTCGGGAGTTTTATTAGTCCTTCTGCAGCAGTTATAAGGCTGATTTTTTTATTATTATTTTTTAAGAGAATAGGCAGAGCGGTAAGGTCCTAGTAACGAAAGGTACCAGAACAGAATAAAAACTGAAGTATCTCTGTTCATCATATTCACGGACCGCATGCTATTGAACCAAGGTCACAAAAAACTAGAACTCGAGCCCATATTTCCCCAGCCCCTCCATCACCTTTGCTATGCCCGACCAGCACCCCCCATCTCCCTGGCCCCGCTCCTCTTCCTCCACCACACTCTACCGTTGCTGTAGCTCGCCACCAGCAACTGGAGCGACCTCACCTCGAGTGGACAGACCTCAAATCCAGATAACCAGAGAGTACAATGTAATCAACACAAAAACGAAGGCCAAGAAAATTAACTTAAAAACATTGAGATGAACAAAGACTTTAGACGTGAGCTGGAAGACGAATCGTGCTCGGAGGAGAGAGCAGCACGGGCAGTTAGGTGCAAAGGCGCTGTGTTTACAGCGGTTGCGACGCAGAGGAGATGGCAGGCAAGATATTGATTTGATAAGCAGATGAGCTGAAATTCTGAATGCATTGGAGATGCTGATAGAAAAAAGGGATAGATGGAGAGACAGGGGAATGCAAGAGAAACAGCTGTGTACACTGAGATGCATGAGATGTTATGGAAAATAGAAGGTCATCACGATCCATGAAATCCTCAAAAGAAATAGGAGAAGTAGAGATCGCAGGGAGACAGCAGATGTTTTCATGCCAAGACAATGATGGAACCATAATTACAGTGAGATAGAGCATCCTGCATAGTCACAGCAACAAAGAAACAGAACAAAACCCCAAACCAGACACGTTTGATTGACAACTGGAAAAGACCACAGAAAGGTAATAAGCATTTAGCCCTTCTATTACACAGAAGTCAGAAGGGTGGAAGAAAGAGGGCACCTCTTCACTGGAGGGCAAGAGAACTGACCAGGAGGTCAAGCTGCTGATGAAAACCCGCGGGCTTGCCTGGGTCTTTCACACGAGCCACAGCCAGGGGCTCACAGGCAAAGCCAGAAGTTTTCTCTCCCCATTTTCAGGACAGGGGAGCCCAGGCGCACCAGGACGGAGGCAGGGATGCCCCCAGCCAGCGCTGCCCCCGGTGCCCTGCGCAAGGTCAGAGCCTGAGCAGCGGCGCAGCCAGAAACAGCCGGGGCCTTTGCACCGCAGGGGGCTCCGTCCCCTCCCTGCTGCCGCAGCTCCCACGGACGGACTGCCACCTGACAGGGCTGCCTTCGTGGTGCTTCCCCTTCTGCTTCTCAAAATAAGCCCAAGTAGATCATTTGCAGCAGAAACTCTGGTGGTTGGGTGCAGCTGGGCATGAACTGCTCGGGCAGCATTCCTGCCCTCAGTCCCCATCCGTACAGGCTCAGCCGGCACGAGGCCTCGCCTGGCACAACGGGTGCTCGCTTCCCTCCCATCCTCCTCCCCGCTGCCGCCTCCAAGCAGTGCCCGGTGTCCCTGGCCGGGCTCCGCTGCTCCTCCAGAGCCCACGGGCCAGACAAGCCAGCGCAGCACCGCTGACTTCGTTTGCTCCGCAGGACTTTATACTGGCGATCTCTGAGCCTCTGTCTGTACGCCGAGGCCCTAAGGGCGGCTTTCCCTGCGCACCCAGCGGTGCTGTGACGTTAGCGGAGAGGGGGAGCAGCAGCTCTTGGCCACGCGAAGGATGCGGGGCCGCGGCCTGGCCAGCCCACGCCTCTTCATCCTCCCTGTGATTCTCCACTGCCTGCTCCCTTGATGATGAGAACAGGCTTGCATTATTTTTGTCAGGCCTTAAAAAAAAAAAAATACAGTAAAGTTACAGTTGTGATATATGGCACCCTAGCTTACCTACAGGCTCCTGAAAGTGCAGCTTTTGTCCGTGTAGAAGTAATTATATAAACCAGGTTGCACTCAGCCTCTAAAACACTAAAAGGCTTAGAAACGTGAAAATAAGGCTTGTATTTATTGCTAATTAAGCAAAATAAAAACACCTCCATGCACTGTATTTGCAGCATCTGAACAGGAATGTTTTCTCCTGGCTCATTCACACCCGCCAGGCTGTTGCCTCCTTGTGAGCAGCGCACTGAACTCTGTTTTTCAGCGCGGGCACAGAGGGCTCGCTTCATTTTGGCTAAGGGGGGGAAAAAAAAAGTTTACCTGATTTGCGGAAATAAAATCCAGCTTCTTTGTGCCGCGGCAGCGCTGCTCAGAAAGGCACGCCGCAAAAACAGCCGAGCAAACCGGGGGCAGACCCCGCAACGCGAGCAGCAACGCCGCTTCCCACCGCCGCGAGCCCGGCCCCCGCGCGAGCGCAGCC
>VXAL01016611.1:17965-49740 GCA_013399475.1 Chauna torquata
CCACGCGCGGGGCCGCGTCCCCCGTGGGGGCGCGGGGAGCGCCCCTTCCCCGCGCTGCGGCTGGCTCTCCCGCGTGCCCGTTACGTGGCCCTGCTGCGGCGTCGAGAAGGGGCGGGGGGGAAGGGGCCCTAAAGGCCGCCTCGCCCAGCGCCCTGCCAGGGCAGCGGCGCCTCCCGGTAGACCCGGCTGCCCCGCCTGGCCCCGAGCACTTCAGCGACGGGGCCTCCAGCAGCGTTGTAAGAGTCGGGGCCATGAACTTGCTGAGGCACCTCAAACTTTCTGCCCTGCCCCGGGGAAACGAGCCTTCCTTCCAGCACCACGAGGAAGGGCTGGGTGTTGAGCCCCGGGCCGGACGGGGTCCCCAGCAGTGCCCCCGCGCGTCCCCTCCGCACCAGGGCCGGGGAAGCCGGGAGGAAGCGGAGGCTGCAAGGCAGGCGAGGGCAGCGCTGCGGCTCAGCGGCTCCTGCCGCCTGCCTGGGACAACATGGTGTGAGCGCAGGCTTGCGTTGCTATCCGGAACTACGAGAGAGGGAGCATTTCCTGAGGGCAGAAAAGTGGTTTAGATGCACTCACGGACACTCTAGACCCAGACAACACCCAGGAAGGAAATCCAGATCCACAAATTACTTTGAAAGTGCTATTTTCCAGAAATGAGAGCACCCCACTTGAAACAGCAAATGTCACTTCAGCATCCTTGAGTCCAAACCGTGGAGTTTGGGTGTATATAAAAAAAGAACATCACCCACTCACACAGAGTTTTGGAGCTGGGACATGCACCGAGCAAAGCAGGGAGCCCCTTTACTCCGATCCCCCGCTCCCAGGGGAAGGGCTGCGGGGAGGCCGTGGCCCCAGCCCACCACCGCCAGCACAGCTCAGCACATCTGCTCTGACACCCCGGGGGATGAGGGAACCAAGGCTGCTGTCAAACATCCAACCACGTTCTCAGGCACAAAAACATACACCTGCGACTCTGCAGCAGCTCTTATGTTCCTGATTCAGCAAAAGGAGGAAAGCTCCCAGTGCTCGTTCATCTCCAAAAGGCTGGCACAGGGCTAGAAAAGGGGCAGGGCGGGCGGCAGGGAGGGCGTATGGCACCCACCAGCTCCCACGTAAGGAGCTGCACGGACTTCAGACGCTTCATCCTGGAACAGAGGCAGGTGACAAAGGAAGTCTATAAACCTGCAAGCGGCACAGACAAGGCAAAGCAGGGGCCATTACTCACCTCAGGCAGCATTGGGATGATGGATTATCCGGGGACATTCTCAGGCAATTTGGAAGACAAACAGGAAGTAATTCTTTCACCCACACATAATTATGTTGGGGGACACATTGCCGCAGGATCTCATGAAGGTCAGACGGACAAACGGACTCAAAAAGCCATCACATGAATTCACCAGAGGCAGTCTATGTTTGTCTGTTAAGTACAACAGCTGCATGCAGCATCAGGCTCAGAAGCCCCAGCATCACTCCTAGCTGGAAACTGGGACAGCCCCTGGGGCAGGACTGCTCTGTAGTGGATGCGGCTTTGGCACCTTGCACCCCAGTCACCAGGGCAGGCAGAGGCGTTGGGAGCCAGGCAGACCTTTGGCCCGATCCGCTGCCACGACCGGTCTTGTGCTGCAGAGCCCCAGCACAGGTGCATCCCTCTTACCCCAGCCTCAAGCTAACCGCCCCCCCGTTGGCCAACGGCTAGAATTTTTTGCTTTTGCTTTGCCATATTGCTGTTTTTTTCTTTTGAAGGGAAAGGGAGGAAGCGGAGGTGACTGGAGCCAAAATCCAGCCCTGGAGGCGACGAACTAAGAGCAAGACACGTGTTTGGTAGCTCTTGCTCAGCAGGCTTCACACTGACAGCACTGAGACAGGGCTGTGATGTATGTGTGACTCAATAGCAAAGGAAATCATATGCAAACTTTATTTTTACTTTTATAGGAAGAGAACCACTGCCAGTGAAGTTTCCACCAGCAAAGGCGGGAGCCAGCTTCCCCGCTGGGCCGCGAGCAGGCTGCATACGTGGCTACGAGAGGCAGGGAGCTGTACTGCCCCGTGTCAGCGCTTCCAGCACCAGCGCCAGACAGGGGCACCATTATGCTCCATCTGCTCCAAAAACACCCTCCTCGCTCCTCCCTCTCTGAGGAGCCTTTGAGCTGCTGTGCCACAGGAAAACCAGCCCTGGGCTCCGCACAGGGACGGGCCCGGTGCCCCAGGAGGGGGCAGAAGGGACGGGCCTGGAGGCCACACGAGGGGGCCTGGTGGAACAGCAGCCCCCAGCCTCACAGGGGCCAGAAGAGCGAGGCCTGGGCTCGCCTGGGGCTGCTCTGCAGAGGAAAGCAGGAGCACGCCTGGCGGCCGGGAAGCGCTCCAGACGGAAGTTATAAATTAGCCGTCTCCAGAGACCTCATTCATTTTACCCTTAATAAAATTACCACTTTTCAAAGGGGAAAGCCCCTTTGAATGGCTTCAAAGTAACCCCACGGGAGGGCTCAGCTCAGATGCACACACGCTCAGCCCCAGGTTTGCAGCCAAGAATGGCAGGGCCACCTCAGGGACGCAGCTGGTGGTGCAGGCAGCATGGCTCCTCCAAAACCCACAGCAGCTCCGTCCCCAAGGTCTGACAGGGGCACAAAGCATCGTGGAAGGGACAGTGCAAACAACTACTTGGTTTCAATCTCCCCTGCTCCTTGTTTGACCTGTGCCTTTCCCCCACTTCAGCCAGGCTGCTTATCAGTAACTTCAAAAAGCAACAACACCCACCCCTCTTCTGCCTTCCCCCTCCTTCCCGGTTTACAAGCCGTCCGTTTCTCCTGCCAGGGGGGCTCCGGTTGCCTCTGGTTTTGCAGCACAACCTCGCTGACAGCAGTGCCGAGGAAGCAGCCCCGCGCCACGCACGCTGCGGGTAAGCGGGAGGCTTTTCCCGTTACACCACCCCTGGGTGCCTTGTACCGGGAGCAGTGCCGTGGCCTGGCCACCCCACCCCGCAGGCTGCCGAGCAGAAGCTGCTTAAGCAAACCGGGCTCCAATAGCACACAGAGCAGCTTCCAGGACAACTTATTTCTGTAGCACAACTGCCACCCAGCTGGTGCTACTGAAGCTAAAAATCTACAGAGGCTGAGACTTCTTATTTTCAAGAAAGGAATGCCTACTTGTTACTTGCCACCACCTCTGTATTTTGGTAATCTCACCTACAATGTTCCACTTACTACAGCTTAAAAAATACACAGCTCAGAGCACAAATAAGGAACAGGAAGGTCTTCCACATTGCTGAGCCCAAGGAAAAGAAAGGATGCAGAGCAGACACTGAGGAAGGCTCCCACACCTGCTGCAGGTCACTGACATCACCACAAAGCAAGGGAAACATTAAGATGAGCTGAACTGTCATGAAGTAAGAACACATCCACCCCCACAGGCACAGAATAGATAGTCCAGGGCTACTCTAAGATCCTGAGAGGGGAAAAAAAGACACTCCCAAGCTAACATGCACTTGTTTGATACCAATGACCATAGGCTGTATTGTGGAAAGTTGTTTGGGATATGGGAATAGGGCCAAAGACCCATTTGCTTTTCCTATCTCCAAGGTTTAAAACTGCAGTGTCTGCATTACCTTGGGATGGCGTTACCACCTCTGGGCTGCCAGGCTGAATTGCATTCTTCATCTTCTACTTTAACATTTGGCAGGCAAGCCTCTCAGAAACTTTGTCCCTGAAAAGAGACAATGGGCAGGCAATTTGAAACAGCCAGCCCAAGCAGACTGCCTGCAACTGCAGCAGAGGAGCTGCCGTGCACGCACAGCTCAGCCAGCCCACACTGCACTCTGGTGCTCTGGATATCAGCAACACATTAACCACACAGTGCAAGAAGCCTGCCACCAAATTACCTGGGAGATCATGCCTGATGGTGGAAGCCATCCCTGAGGTGTTGGAGGTGACTGCAATGATTGAGAAACCCTGTGAAGAGAAACCCTCTTGCTGGGGTGAGAAGCAAGGATGGACACTGTTGAACTCTGCTAGCTTCTAAACCACTACTCCCCCACCAAACATGCAGATGTTTTATTCTTCACCCGTCACTTGTCTAAGCAGCATGGAGCTGTAGTTGAGAGCATCCACAGGTTGCGTGTATATTCTGCAATGCACCCGATAGACTGGTTTTAATCCTCGAGACCAGGAAGACTGATATCTGGATCCTTGTACAACTGTGTGCATATACACATACCTACAGACCATAAAGGCAGACCAAGTTTAACACACTTTGTTCTGTGCAACCCTAGAGCAGTCAGTCCATTCAATGCCTTCATTTCTTTTCCGTCCATAAAGCGTAGATACATCCTACTGCAAAAACAGACTTCAACTGCAAGGTGCTCCGGTATCAGGGTAAGGACAAACAGTTCACTGGGACACCAATTCCCATCACTGCTCTGCTTGGCTTGAGAAAGGAACTTGTCAGAACTTTAAAGAGAGTTTTATTGCCTGCACAACAGGAAGATGCCCAAGTTTTGCTTTTCAACACACAAGTGCAACCAAGGGGCTTCCTGAGTCCACAGGGTAAATTAATTCCACCAGACATACAACAGCTTAGGGTACCAGTGATCAGACGAAGGCTTTCTAATAAGTAATTAATCCCAAGATTAAACCCAGTTCTGCACCTTCACAAAATTTGAAGTAAAAGAAATCCCGGAGATCTGAAGCTTGACCTTTCTGCATCTGTTGAAAAGCCATCAGGATCTTGTCTCACCTGCTTATGCCACTGAGCTCCCTTCCCAACTCTGCATCACAAGGGGTCTGGAAATGAAGGCTCTTAGTCATCACAGACTGATTAAGACGGCTTAAAATTCGAGCTTTAATTGAAATGGAAAAGAAACATTCCAAAAGGATATCTGTTTTATAGATTTAACTGAGTTACCAAATTTAGTTTTCATTGGACATTACTGCTAACAAACATTAAGTCATAAGCACCGAATAGGAGAAAACTCAAAAAAAGGATATAATCATACCGTATCAGAAGGGATCGGACCAAATGCTTTTGTAGGCAACTACCCAAATGTATGATGTACTAACATGTTAGCTCATTCACATCCTTGAATCCACCTGAAAAAACTTCTGAGGCCTGACTACATCATTTTCCTGGCAAGTATCTTCTCTGCCAGCAATAAATCCCAGCTCAATACATATCTAAAATGATATACATTAGAGGGCATGTGTTTAAGAGTATTAAGTCAGCTTAAATTACTTGAGCAAAAATTTTAAGTTTGTGATAGAAATCTAAAAAGGAGCAAAAAAATTGAGAGAGAACACCACTGCAATATTAATGCCAAATTGTTACTTTTTTTTTTTTAAACAGATCTGTACAGCAACATAGTAAAGAATGCAGTGATCACAATTCAAACCAGACAGCAATCTAAGGGAATGCTAATCCTGTATACAGTAGAGCAGAAACACTCCCACATTCGGATGCTCCAAATATGTCAGCTACCCTAACGCACTCCAAACCAGTTCTACCTACATAGGACATTTTGGTGTGAAAAAGTTTCTGTAAAGTTCCCTTTGTTTCCAGTGTTTTTCTTGTACAAAATATTACAATGTTTTTATATATATTTACAGACTTGCACAGCTAGAAAAATACAAATTACAATTGGGCTTGGCAATCAGTTCTTTTCTTTAAATACATGACATTTCAGAGCAAAATTGTAGTGGTAACATATCCTGCACTTCAAGCATCTGCACAGAGAAGCTTTCTTCCTTAAGCATATCAAGCATAAAAAACAACTGCAGTGAGACACGTGCCACAGTAAGTGCAACAAAGGCAATTCATCAGCCTCCTGGCATCACGAAGATACAAGATGAATGCAGTTTGTGCCCATCAGTGGCACAATATAGAAAAATTCATAACTGAACATTAAATTCCTAATAACATTAATTTCACAGGCAGAGCCTGCTAAAAAGGACAACCAATGCAACTTCTGGGAAAAGCAGACAAATACTTCATGGGGATATTATACATCTTCAACAAAAACGCAACCACAGTTAATATTTCAGGGGCATTTGCTAACTTCAAGCAAGCCCCAGAGTTTTAAAGTTTTTTTCCATTCAATTTTTGAGTAGAGGCCAGGGAGGACTTTTTGCTTTAAAGCTACAGTATCTCTCATTATGGCTTTTAACACCCTGCCTTTCACTGAGATGAGGTATGTGTTTCTAGTGAAATGGTAACAGTTGAGCAAAACAAGTTTCAATGGACCACAAAACTCTGTATGCAGGTGTAAACGGATCTTCCTGTAAGACATTGCCAAACCGAATTGTAACAGTGCAAAACAGGATTTTTTTTCCCCGTCAGGAAAAAGTTAGAGGCATCTGGGACATTGCTAGTAGTTGTCAACCCACTGAGCAAATCCTCTTTCCACCAGAGTTCTGTTTATCGACACCACCTGAAGGGAGGAGAAAAAAGAAGAAAGGTAAACAAATCACTAGCAAGAAACACTAAGTTCCTAATCAACCATAAAGAGCCTTCATAATCATAAACTTGAAGCCTGTTGAAAAAGTAGGTATGCCAACATACCTCATCTCCCATCATACTCCACAACTGTATCAGCGGCAGACCTGTCGCGTTGTCATAATTTGTGACCTGGAAACAGAAAAAAATTAGCGTGCAACAATTCTAGTCTCCTCCATAGTGGATGCAAGGCTAGCGTCATCCACTGAGTGACACTCAGCACCCATGTGTAGGCTAGAGGAAATGTAGCTGCTGCCACCAGGCAGCTGAGATGCTTCACTGGCAAGTTTGCTCTATTTGCTCAGATCTTTGCCCTTGCTAGAATTAATGATATATTTGTGCACTGCATTAAACCAAGGGAAGCTATGAGACTGTCACAAATACTACCAGCTTCCCACTCATCCCAATTAGCTTCCACAGCTAGCTACAGCCACTATTAGAAGCACTTCAAAGAGGTAATGCCCCCTTTCATTAAAATGGAGCACTGCGCAAAGAAGCCTGTGGGACACTACCAGAAGCCTTACTTCTCTCTCTGGTCAGTCAGAGCCCAGACCTTGCATGCCAGTGTTACAAAGGCACTCAAGGTTGGCAGAGCAGTGCAGGCCCAGGTGAATACTCGATCCACTGGACAAGTCCACTTCGGGCTCCATATGCCCATTCAGGCATCCGTTCTCCCAGCCCACATCAGATGACAAAAGGGAGTATTTGCGCCTTTCTTTGTGCATCCCCTCGAGCCACACAGTCCTGAGCAGTAGTGATGCTACACAAGGAAGTTCTGAGCCCATTCTCAGAACTGAGACTTCTCAACAAGAACCTTGCCCAGCAGCCAGGCTAATAGGCTCTGGACTTTGTCTCTGATTAACACACACATTGTGCTAGGGGTAGAGAGGTTAACAGCAGCAGTAAAGTCATCAACAAGGCTTTTCCAGACAGCTCTCATGTACCTGCGCCAGTAGTGCTGCCCCTCTGGTCATCTCACTAACAGCGGCGTCAGCTTCTGATGAAAAGTGATCCTCGTCTTTGGAAAGAAAAGAATAGGAGAAAACAAATAAGATATTCACAGGCTTTAAAAGGCCAGAAGGGACTATTAAACTAATCTCGTCTGACCTCCCACACAAGTTAGGCCAGAGAATCCTCACCTATTGCTGTAGGCACTGGCCAAAACCAGTCTATTAAGCTGGAGATCACAAAAGTATTATGCCTGCTGTGTTGCTGAAGGGAGAGGATGAAGTGCTTTTCAAAGCCACTAGCCAAGTTTATGCGAACATAAGTGACTGATGAATTAGGAAGCTTTAAAGACAGAAAAGTCTTCTTCTTCTGCAGTACCTTTGAGCTACCACTAGTATTTTGATCTCTAATAAACTAAGCTCAGGGGTCTCAGGACTTTCCTGAGCCTGCACAGAGTGCAATACTGTAAGCAGAAACTCAAAAAACATTTGTCCTGAAGGCTGGCTGGCATGTGAACAGAGCCAAACGCATCCTCTGCAAGCACTGGCAGCCCACATCTCACAACATGCATAGCTTACAGGGCAACTGCTGCTAACTTCACGTGCATAATGCAACGGGAAACCCTCACGTCCCAGCCAATGGAGTTACAATCTACACTGTGAAGATGAGACAGGACATACGTGTTTTCATTTTGGAGGAAAGTTGCTTATTTCCTATCAAATGGCTGCAAAATAATGTTTCCCCTTCTTGCTCCCCACCCTGAGATCATCTCCAGCAACAAATGAACTCCCTACACCTCCACAAATACTGAAGGATGTAGATTACCTCAGGGAACATGCAAACCACTCACCTCTGCTAGAAGCAGCTTAAACCCTGCCATCCATCTACAGTCCTGGTTGGGCCTGTACTGGAGTCCTGCCAGCCACAAGCTCCAGTGATAAAACCTGGCCTGATCCCTAGCTTACCCCTTCTGCACCCAGAAGGGCAGATTTTTAGATGCCAACACAGCAAGCATCTCTAACAAGACCATAGCCTGCCACCAGGAACCAAACAAGAAAACTACACATAACCAAATACATAGAAAGCAATTCTAGGCAGTAACTGACATTCCAGTGCTCGGAGGGCAGTCTTTTGAACACAGAACGTACACATCATACGTTTCAGCAGGAAAATGTCAGGTATTTGTCTAGCAGATTAAAAACCAAGCTTGCATTTACAGCTGCTCTACGACAGAAGGCAGAATAGTTACAGCTGTTTCAGCTATATCCTGCCAGTCCTGCCAACTTGCTGTTTAGGAGAGTAATTCACTCTCTCTTTTCATACAGGAAGAAGTCTGGATATTTATGATCTTCCCCTTGAGTCAGACAGATTGTGCCATACTAGCAGATTCAGAAGAATAAGATATTTTTCCAGTCCTTGCTCTAGTCACCTCAGAGGCTGCACTTGCAATAGGAGGGAGAAAGTTTAGACAGAATCACTGCTTGCACACAGCTGGTATCCATTTAAACCTGCAGGAGGAGTGCCAATGGTACCTCTCAAGAGCTCCATTACCTGGAAGTGGCACCACGTTGTCTAGTAAAACTTCTGCTCCTTGGAAAGGTAGTGTTACAAAATCAGACCTTAAAAAGAGAATCAAATCGGAATAAGAACATAGCTTTAACTTACTTCTGTATTCTTTAAGGTGACATTGATTAATCAATTGCTCTAACAGGAATTCAGTTTAAAATTGATGACAGTCAAAAAAAGTTAGACTATTCCTCCAGCAATCTAAGCAGCAGCAAAAAATTGTCTGATTAGCACGCCAAGTGGCCTCCAAGCAAACATCACCTCCATAATGGAGGCTGTGCTTCTTACCCCCAAACCTTTGGGCACTCTTCCTAGGACAATCAAGTATTTAATGGGCTTGTATGAAGCTCTCCCAGCCAATAGGGCTGGGGCATACAAAAATCTGAATTTTTTTCCTAGCTCATTAATTAATTACGCCTCTGGGACTCCTGAAGGCATCCTTTAGCCCAGCTTCCATGCTGAAGTGGCAGAAGTTGCATGGCTTTTTCGAAGGGGAGAGGAGAGAAATTGTAAGAGCTTACTGTGCTCCTAAGAAATCCACACCCACTGCTGGACAAACCATTCTAACATTTCCCACTTCAGCAGTGAAAAACCTGTAAGTGATTCAAACCATATGGATGCCTCTGATGGAGATTCAAGCCAGATATTGCCTCAGGCTACAGAAGAGGAGCTAGAGACCTGATTTGTCTGAGCGTGTCAATCTTCACTCTCTCATATCCTCCATAGTCCACATATCTGATCTCCACTTCACTGCTCTCTTTGAAGTAGCCAACAACTTGAGCCCGCCACCATGCCCCATCCAGGCCTGGAGCTGCGCAGATAATACCAACTGCAAAGCGTAAGAGCACAGAGAAGAGAGGCTCAGCATTAGTGGATTTCTAGAAATCAGCACTTCACACATTAGTGGTACTGCACAATTATCTACTGAGAGTCAACAGCACTTCTTTCACTGTTTTTATCTTCTTTCAACACCACCCACACCCCCATCAGATAAGGCCTGCAGGTGAGACAAGACACCGTTTTACTCTAAAGTCTCTGCCAATACCATATTGTTCTATGCAGGCATTCCCTTCCGTTCCAGCCTTTGGTCACTAGCAGTGACATCCGAATGCTAAAGTGCTAATAAGCCCTTCCATGTGATGCAGCCTCCACTTTACATGGTGTCCAAATGGCAACACTACGAAGATTCTGAAGCAGCTCTACATTATTAGCAAATATATACCAGGTGCCAAGTTGATTAGAAAGAACCTGAGATGGACTTGATCGCATTCTGAATTTCAACACTCAACTAAGTGGCCTGGGATGTACTCCAGGGATGAGTGGCATAAGAAAGTAGAGCAACATCTGTACTCTGACAACAGCTTGAAAAGACATGAAGTGACAAGAGAAATATCACATCCTCATCTACTGGGAAGCTTCCCAAACCTAACCCAGGAGCATCAGGCTTTTGCACGACTCCAGAGAAGTCTCTCAACTGAACAAGTTACTTGCCTTCTACAGGTGTTGGCAGGGTTGGAATTCCAGGTTGAGAATAGCAGACATACATCTGCTGGTCCAGGCTACGCAGGACATGGAAAGTGGGGTGCGTATGCTGCTGTAGAAACATGTGCCCTGCATTGACTTGGTTAGCCACAACCACTTCTACAGTAACTCCATCTGGGAGCATCAACTGCCATGGGGAGGAGAAAAATACTCATTAGTGTTTACTGCAACACAAGCTTCAGTCACAGACACACACAGCAACTCCTTGTTCCACCAGCAACTCCTGAAACTTACAGCCACGGGTGGGAAAACACTGGCATGCTGCTAGTTCACTTCCAAAAGCTGCTTTGCATCAGGACCAGAAAGCTACTTGGTGTTCCTCCATGCTGTTCTAAAGGAAATCAGATCTGGGGAGGGGCCCATCTTCTACACTGAAAGACTATCGGCACAGAGCAGCTGTACGACTTATTCACCCAAAAGATCAGTGAGAAGAGTCAGCAATGATGCAGGCCAAGTCATGCTGTACTATCAACACAGTGCAACTTGCAAGGATTCCTCGCCCACAGGGTTTTTAACATCAAGGTAATCTCTGCAGGGGCTGTCCAAGATTTGTCACAGAGGTCTCATTTTAAAATTAATATACTCTGCCTGCCAGAAAGCCAAAGCATTACTGTGCTCAAAATACACCTAAAATGCCTTTAATTTCACTAAATTCAGTTCTCCTGAACAAAGCATGTCTTCACATCCATGGAGACAGTTATGTGCACAGTTACGGTACAGATTCTAGATGCCCAATGCAAGCAAAGAAGTGCTTCTGAGCATCTGTACAGCAAAATAAGCAAGAAAACTCTTCTGTGGAACACTAGCATGAAAGCCTTCTCTAAGTGCAATTAAATACCATTAGAAAGTAAAACATTTTGAGAAGACTAGCTTCAAGATTTAGGGACAATGCCAGTAAGCACAGTGGATCAGTGTGACATTTTGATCTCTCAGCAAGTGGCCCCTAAGCAGAAGGGACAGGCAATCCAATCAGCTCCAACCTAAAGTGTTACTTCCTCAGGCAAACATCTAGTCTGGAAGACAAAGCCTACTAGCCAGATGTGCAATTATGTGAAATTAACCAGAGCCTGGCGTAGCATTCTGCTACATCTCCCAGTTCAGGCAGAACAGAAAACAGTAGCAGAAGAACAGGTAGATACGTCCCATCCACAGCAATTACACAAGATGGACAACAGAAAACCACACATATCCAGAGGCTGTTTTGAGGGAACCTGTGAACCAGCATGCTCTCACTGGTAAAGGGCCATGTGGCTATGGCATGCTATGATGGCAGTGACCAACAGCAGCCTTCCACCCTGACACCAGCATAGCCAGCAAGCTGGGACTTACCCAGGAAGTCATAGGGAGGGAATGAAGCGTCAGCGACGGTGGAGGTGGAGCATAGATGTTGGTCAGACTCAGCTCTTTGAACTTCTTGCCAATAAGGCTCAGTGCTTTTTCTACATGATGCTGGGAGCCTGGAAGACAAAAATCCAGCAGAAAGTCTGTTGCACAGATATACTGGGGACACACACATATCCTACGTGAAGCAATACAGCTACAAGAAACCTTCTGGGCTACACCAACCATGTAAAAATTTTTAATTGATTGGCCATATAATCTGATGATTGGACCAACATGAGCAATGCAGGCAGCCAGGCCCCAGCTTCAACAGCTTTAGCCTCCAAGATAACCTATTGCACTGAGAGTACTGGCAGATTTTTTCAGCCACATTTAGTCTAACATCCTTCACAACCGATTCCATTTGCTGATGCATATCTCATAGCTCCTCCCTCAAAAGCTAGAAGTCATCCTGCAAAAGGTCTTGGTTATAAACTACAGCAGGCGCAGATGTTAAACTGCACTCTCACCTCTAGGACAGAGGGCTCACATGTCAGGGTACAGGTGACTTGTTACATACCACTACTGTAACAGCACTGACTGTGAGCAGAAAAGTTTCGTAAAGCGCTGGACTCATTAAGTCTATAAAAATGTTAAGTTCCTTGCCCTTCTAATTACAACCCACAAGTTAGGTATTAGAGTATGAATAGAGAGACACCTCACTTACCTTCAATGTGACAGATTTGGAAGTCATGGGAATAAGGTAGTGTTGAGATATAAATTTTGGCACCAGACGTTTGCTTCAAGAAGCTCACATACCTTCCTTGTTTGCCAATCAAGCGGCCAACTAAATGCTTTATGAAGGAGACAAGAAAGCAACAGTCAGGAAGCAAAATAAACAACACTGCTCTCCAAGCCTTACTTCACCCACATTCCCAGTTCCTGCAGTGCACAGGGCCAGGCAGGATGAACACATGGCAACACTGGACCAGTACAGAGATCTGTTGGTCTGTGATAAGTCAAGGCAGACAGATCAGTAAGTACTGCTCATTTTGACAGATTCATTTTCATATCTTGCAGAACATCACGAAAACAAAACAGGACAAAACCAGGCCTGGTAAAGGCTACTGTCTTCCTACAGTCAGTGAAGTCGCATCCTCTCCTACTCTGGACTTTGTATTTTTTTAAGGGAAAAAAAACATGCTATATTCATCTTTCATTCAAAAGATAAATCCTATGTTGTAGCAATTTTAAAACAAGTTAATTAGATTAGAAAAGGAGTAAACCAGGCTACTATGCCTGTTAGACAACATAGCCCTAGGGCAGCTGTGCAGGGTGCACTCAAGGCAGCAGCATGTTTATCCCACTAGGAGATGTGGTTACACTTTACTGACCATCAGCATCCAGGTCTGCTGAGGAGCAGAACTGCAAGAGCAATGATGTGCATGGCAGCCATAGGTGATTTAGCATATACAAAGTATGAAAGAAGGGATGAACAGTCCTAAAAAGGCATCCTCTCTCAAACCCAAAAGAAAGCTCTTTATAAAGACAGAGATGCAAGCAGTTCCACAGAATAGCTCTGATCAGCATTCAGCTTGTGAGGAGGAGTTTAGACAGGCAGTTGAAACACAGCCCTCCTATACAGCGGAAAAAAAAATCCTCACCTGCTCTTAATAACCCTGTACTCTCAAACTGTTCTGAATGCTCTTGAAGCATAGCGCTAACAGGCTGGGGTGAAAGATAATGGGGAGTAGTAAGTTTAATACTCAGTGTTACCCTGGGCATAGCCCTTACACGCCTCTTCTCTACAGCTGTGCACAGGCTCTTCACTCCTGTTGAGTTGTAGCAGGAGCTAAACACTTAAATCCTTGTTTATTTGTTGATCTCCTTGGCATGGCACTGAGCCATTACCAGACTGCAAGAACCAGAAGATCGCTATGTAGGGCAGGGCAAGAAGCATGATGGGCCGGTGCCTGGTTACCTTTGGAACCTCAATTTCCCAGATAGTGAGGTCAGACTTGCTGGATTCTCCCCCTGGCTTAGAGTTCTGGCGAGTTCCCGTCTTCCCCAGGGCACAGCCACTGTCCACAGAATCCATGCTATTTACATCCGAACCTACAAAACACATGCACACATCAGTATTCAGATAATCCACACAATCAATCCAGCTACCAGGCACAAGGCCATGAAAATATACCATTTCATAGAGGGGTTAGGTTGAGCTTTTCCTATGTATTCACGCAGGATGTTCCTGTACTGAGTTCTGTGGTATTTCGGTAAGGGTCAAGCCCTGTCACACCCTACTAAAAAGGTTTCCTTTTGTGTCTGGAGAAAAATCTGAACACCTCTGGCAGTGCAACAGAAGGAGGCCTGAGCTCAGCAGGAGTCCTTCAAACAAAGCGACACCTTACACAGCAGAGACAGGACACTAAAGTCAGCGTTACCAGCTGAATGAGAGCCGCACTAACATCAGCACAGAGCTGCTGCTGCAGAAAAGTATTTTGCATTTTCCCCATGGCTTAAACAGAGCTCTTCACAGGGAGTTCAGTACACAGCGAGGGACACACAGCCTATCCATCTGCTCGCTGTACTGACATCACATTCCTGCCCAAACAGGGGTTGCACAGTGACTCCTGAGTGTCAGCTGTGCTCAGATTGCCTCCTGCCCAAATTTCTCATATGCTTGAAGAAACAAGGCATAAGAGCCGAGCTACAGTTTGTTCCTAAACCACCAGTTAGTATCGAGAAGGTTTCCACTCGGGAAGGAGAACTTACACAGCTTCCTCCTGCTCAGCATATCACAAGGTTGATCCTTCCTCCAGATTAACAGGCAGGAGCATGAAGATCATCACTTGCTTGTAAGCATTCAGACCATCCAGTACAAGACCAAAACCAAAGGTAAATCCAACAGCTGCTTTACATTTGCTACATCTTAACTAGCAACACAGCACAGATGTCTAGAAAGACTGGCAAACAGCTGCGCTGTCTCTTTCTAGACAAGGAGGAAGATTTAAGTCTCACCGCCAGGGTGTGAAGGTCAGCTGTAGGATCCCTTATCCAACAGTCACATCAGCAGCTTTACCTGCTATATCCCCCTTCCCCAGCCTTCTGCTGTCTCAGCACAGACCTTTCAGCTCTTGTCATCACCAGGCTCCACAACACATTCTTACATCTTCCCATCACACCAGCATTCACAGCAAGGCAAAACCATTTTCTTCCCATAGTTACTCTCACTAGTGAAGATGTTTTGTGGGTTTAATCCTTAATTCTTGGCAAACTCAATCCCTGTGTCTTGCAAAAAGCAGCCTCCCCACTACTTTGCAGCAATTACAAAAGACATCTTGTCATTAAGGGCTGTTTGCACTACAGGGTTCTACAAAGGATTTTAACATCTATCCCCAAGGTCACATGGGTCAACACTTGCTCAGACAGTTTTGTATTCTGCCAGGCACACATCATCCAGGACCTAGAAGGCAAAAACAATACAGAGACAGATGGAGGAACTCTACGAGCATTGCTGCCTGTTAAAATTTCTTGGCGTGCACCTACCCTTCCAAGGAAAAACAGGCTCCAGGGTAACTGGTCTGCAACCAGCTGATTTTATCATGATTTATTAGAGCACTTCCTTCATCCAGCAGCACCTTAGAAGCCTGCCTTACAGCTTCCCTTCAGCAGCAGCCCATGAAGGGAGATAAGAACCCCACACTTACTAGAGGCTGGCTGCCTGATCCGAAGCAGAAACCATTTGCATTAGCAGGTCTCAAACCAGTAAGGCGTTCAACAGCCTGACCTACACCCAGATACTCCATTTCACTGGGCTACTCAGGCACATGCTTAGCTTTAGACATTAAGCTTGTGCTGAAAGGGGACTAGCCTGTTCACCTCTTTGCAATATATGCTGAACATCACCTAGCTAACACTAGATACTACAGAGATAGGAATTCTGACAGCAAATGCTTGGATTAGTTATACCCACCTGAACAAGAGGGCTAAATGTTCACCTGCTGGGAAAGGTTAAACATGAAGAGGATTTATCTGAATGTGTAGTGAAGCAAGGGGGTTATAGCACATAAAATCTTTGTTCACATTTTTGTGCAAGGCTTTTCAAATCCCTTACCTCCTGAGTGATCTCCATCCACCTCTGCTGCCCAGTTACTCTCATGACGCAAGTCTGGACCGTCTTCTTTCAGCATCCCATTACTGTATGGCACTTTGCTGTCTTCAGGTAGCTTCGGGGTAGGAGGTTTTTCACTTGGAACTAAGCTCCGTTCAGCAGAAGTGTCTTGGGCTGCGGATGTGCTCAGTAAGTCCGAATGCTGGCCTGACGTTACAGACAGCATTGTGTTCTGCAGTGGGTCCTCCACAGTCATCCCACCTTCGGATGCGCATGTGCTGCACCCAGAGTCCTCCATAACCAAACGTGACTTTCCCAGTGACCCTCCATGGTTTGCCACAGGAGTTCGATCAACTCCTTGGGACTCACTGTGCACACAGTTCTTTACCTGACGGTCTTTTGTGTCTCCCTGAACCGGGCTGGATAAACGGCCGTGTGTTAAACGGCTGGAATACATCACACACTGATCATGTTCCTCCATCTGGGGGGATGTCAGTACCACAGCATCACTCCTAGCAGCAATGCTCTCATCTCCTCCCATAGCTTCTACTGCAAGCCTCTGATCGGAAGAAACAGTGCTTGCACTCTCCAGAGGTCTCTCGACTCGGCTGGCTGCGGCCTGGCAGATCCGACTGGACACATCACCTACAGAACTAGACAGCACTTCCTCAGTTGCTGCCAAAATGACCTTGGAAATGATCTGTATTGCTACTTGCTCGATTTTCTCAACTTCCTCCTTGTCCAAACTCACTCCTCCAATCCTCTCTCTTTCCAATTCATCTCCTTTTGGCTGTGTGTCCTCCTGACACACAGGTACAGTACTGTCACTCGGCTCAGACATCTTTTCTTCCCTGGACTGCTCCGAACAGGCAGACTCCGAACTATCCAGTAACATCCTAATTGCAGAATCTTTGTGACTTGATACAACTTCAACTTCATTATTGAGAAAGGCTTGTGGGGTATTGGCTTCCTTCTCCAATCCCAAGTGAAGGGCTGTCACACAGCCAGTATCCGATAGCACGATTTCTGGCATCTGGCTTTCCTTAGGGGGCTTAAGCGAAGAATCATCTGATGGCTCTGCATTGCTGATCTCCTCCATGATTCCCAAAGACTCTTGCATCAGCGTCACCAATGCTAGTGGCCGCTGATCTCGGTTTGCACTACAGCTTGAATCCTGTTTAGGGCTGACTGCAGCACTGCTGTGACACTTTATGCTCTTTGAGATCAGAGGGAGAGAAACACAAGCAGGGACACTGCTTTCATCTTGAGATCCTATTATTTCTAGTTTTTCACTGTCGTCCTCCATGGTGCTGGGCTGAGTTGTCGTTATTGCTGGGGCTGGAAGGTCCTGTGAGAAATCTAACCTCTCATGAGTCTGACGCAGAAGAGAGGGCGTCGTCAACCCTGCTGCCAGCAGGGAGGTCGAGGTTTCATTCTCTGGGCGTTCCTCTTCTGAGGAGAGAGGCAGTCTTTGAGGAACATGTGCTTCTGTTTTGGGTGATGAATCATTCTCTGGCAGTTCTTTCTGCTGCTCTTCTGCAATTGCTATTGCTTGTGTGTTATGATTGCTGGGATGCTTTTTTCTGTGGGAATAGATCCACCAGCAGCCAAGAAGCGCCAGCACTCCAGGTATGGCATACGGGAAGAAAGTGCGAAAGCGTAAAGCCATTTTACAAAGCCTCAGCAATTAGACCTAGAAAGGGAAACAGAAATCTGGTTAAAATAGTCAAATGAAAGGTAACAAGAAGGCTAAAGTTTCATAAATGCCTTGAGCTATGTCTATAAGCCTGGACAGGTTTATTCTCCAGCCACTCTTTAAATTCACATCTCTCCTCTATTAGCAGACTGCAGAACAAGACTTTCACCTAGCACTAGGGATACCTGGACGCTTCTCACCAGTACATTTATCTTGGCATTTATCTCTACCTTCTTTCTCCTGTCTCACCTTTGCAGGTCAGTACTACACACAAGAACAGCATCCAGCACTGCATAGTTCTCCAGCATCAGGCTGGGTTCACAGCACAGCTGTGCCACAAACACCCGAAGACTCAGGCTTGATACACTGCAGGTCTCCCCAGTTCTCTGCTTGAAAGGCAGCATCACGATCCCAAGAGCATTTTCTAGGTTGACAACAAATGCTCATCTCTAAAACATAGTAACTCAGGGAAAGAATTACTTTGCAAACCTCCTCATCCACAACGTTGCAAGACGGTGGTATGTGGGCACACGACTCAAGTCTGCAGCTCAGTAGGTGCAAAACAGCAATGTGTAGCCACTCCATTTATTTTCACGCATGCAGTGAAGGAATTGCTAAACATAGAGTGCCTGCAGCCTCATGAAGCAAGTGCTTCCCAGTGACCAGAAATCCTTCTAAAAGATCTCATACTTTCCATTGGAAGCCCAACACAGCTATCAGGAAAAGAAGTTACTTCCCTTATCTAGCCATTAGCACCACAGGATGGGTATAAATTGAAACCCAAGGGACAGTATGTCCAGTCAGAACTTGTACAGCCCTCCATGCCATACAGTAGTCAATGGATTTGCAAGCTAAGCAGATGGGCAATAAGATCAGAGTGTCAACGCTCCCATCTGTCTGCAGTTTGGTTTCTGCTAAAAGAACACAGCTATATAAAGGGAGCACTGCAGCAGTAAATCAGGTCACAGTGCTAAGAAAGGCAAGCTACCTCCCCCGGAAAACTAACCCCCAAGCTGACGGGTATCACAAGACCAGCTGGGTATGGCCACCACATCCTACCAGAGAGGACAACATGGACAAGAGAGAGTTACTGTGCCCTGTTGCAGAAAGATGCCAGGGGACACCACTAACAGAAGGCTCTGCAGGACTGACTCTTAAGCACAAATGCCTGGGACAGGTATGGAACCTGACCTCGATGGCTTAGTGACTGAGACAGAGGAACAAGATCTGCAAGCTTTTATGTGGCTACGTGGACCGATACAAAATGGGAAGGCCTGCAGTTGAAGATAACTCCCAAGAAATATGGGCTACAAGGACAGCAGCAGCATGCCAAGGATTGGAGGAACATCCTTGTGCTTGCAGACGAGCTTTTGGATACGAGGAAGCCCCTGACAGCATGGTTTCTGGACCCTGAGAAGCACATAAAATGCCTGGCTAGTTAAAACGTGTTCTGAAACAGCCACTCAGGAACCACACCTGAACAGCAGATTTTAGAGTCAGGACTGCAAGAGCAGTAATCCTTTAGCCACCGAGCCAAGATGCAAGTGAAAGAGCTGAGCATTTCTAGGGCTATCAGAGGCTGTTGCAAGCAGTAAGTGCATGGACCAAAAGCCTGGAACCAGGAACTCCAGAGGGGAGAGGAACTCACATGTTACAATTCCAACCAGTTCAGGAAGAAACATCCATCTAAGAAACCAGTTTCAGGTTACTTTGGTTTTCCTGCACCTTTACACATCTCGCACTGGCCGAGCTAAAAAAAATTTTGCTCTGCAGACTGCTTCTCTACCTTCCTGTGGAAGTTTGCGTTCCTTCCTCAGCCTATTCACTCCTAGTCAGCTTCCCCATGTGCTCCACACAGGATTGGCCCTGTCCCCTGCTGAGACGCCTGCTCTAGGACGATCCCAGCTAGGCTCCTCCACGTCCTCCCATGCTCCTACACCCCGCCCCGAGATCCCTACATGGAGCAGCTTAAGCTTGAACACACAGACACACACACAGACACACACACAGACACACACACAGACACACACACAGACACACACACAGACACACACACAGACACACACACAGACACACACACAGCCACACACACAAACACACACACAGACACACACACAGACACACACACAGACACACACACAGACACACACACAGACACACACACAGACACACACACAGACACACACACAGACACACACACAGACACACACACAGACACACACACAGACACACACACAGACACACACACAGACACACACACAGACACACACACAGACACACACACAGACACACGGCAGCCAAGTCTTCAGGCTGCCAGGCTCTGTGCTGCAGCGAGCGTACTGATGTTTCAAAAAGCCAACACCACCCCCATGAGGCAAGAGGGCCCCAGGCCTTTTACTGCTGACTTATAAGTCAGCAGGTGGGAGCTTTAGTGAAAGGTGCTAGTGGAAGCCAGTGATACCTGTCCTAGGAAGCAAACCGTTCTTGTCCACGTTAGAAGGATCCCACTGCTCATTTTGTGAAGCTTTTCAACAGGAATTGTCCCTTCACTCCAAATGAAGGCAGACCGAGCTTCAGTTTTTCAAGACAGGAGAAGTGAGACTTACAGTTTGCTTAGTGAAATGTTATTTCAGTTGCTTCAATTTCACAGTACATTAGAGGGAGAACAAGCAAAGCAACTCCAAGTGCCTCTAACACCACAGGAACTCTGGCTGGGTTTGAGCTGCCCACAGCGTGCAAAAGCACGCAGCTCCTGGTGCAGTGCGTTACAGTGGGCAATAGGCTGACCTTGAAGCTTGCTCATACTATCTAAATTACAGCCTTCATACCATCATTAACAGGACAGGCAAGAAGAGATAAGTTTACTCAGGAATGCTTCAGCAAGGGACGTCACTCAAAACATGCAGGTTTCATGTCAGTTTGAGACAAGTACTGATAGATGAATAATCTCCTGCCTCTGAATGACTGACTTAACTCACAGCAACAAAGTCCTGTTAATATTCAGTAGGTGTTCGGAAGCACAGCATCGTGAGTTTGGAGCTTCAGCCTGTCGCACACGCTTTTGGAAATATGCTGTGAATTTTGGGAGCATGTCTACCCATTTGCACAGGGAACACCACTGAAGGAACGCACCCTGAATGCTTCAGCGATTGCTCCTTCTAATCATGTTTTGAGTACAAAGCCAGGGAATGATGTGAGACTGGAGATGCACTTTCTGAGCACGCAGCCCTCCAGGCCCCGACGCACCACATCATTCTCCAGCGCTGCTCGCCGCCGGACAGTTGTGTTTATGCTATGACCAGAATCCGGGACATGGGAATGTTTCTATTATGCTGAACAGAATCTCTCAATTGCAGTTTCAGCCTTTTCTTAAAAAGGGTTCTGTGGGTTTTTTTTAGGCACCAAAGCAACTTAGGAGCGTGCTATCCTGTCTATAAATACTCCAGTAAGCACGATGGCATACAGTGCTTTGCCTCTTCTTTGCATTAGCATGCTGCTTGGGTAAAGACAGACATTATTATGAATTAACTCCACCACAGTAACAAGTGCCTAGGTCATTCAAGTGGCTTGTGCACTGCCTGTTCTTAGCTGGGTCAGGGCATTTGCACTCCACATCCCAGCCGCTTGCTGAAGACAGGCTGCCGAGAAGGGACCACACCAGAGATTTTCAGAGATGTGAGGCCGTGCCAGCTGCCTCCACAGCCCTGGCTGCTCCAGCCCGAGTCAATACCCTGCTGCAGTGCTTTCCTGCCTCTAGGCCCGGCTGGAAGCGCTCCCTGCCCAGCAGTTACATTATGCAGCACAGCACGCCAACACAAGGAGCTTCGGCATTCCCAACGAGTTACGGCACCAAACCTGCAGGAGTGCACACGCCACGTGGCCGCCCTGAGCTGCGTCGCTTCCAGCACTTCTGCGGACAAAGCAGGCTTTTCCTGCACTCTGTGGACTGAGGTCTGACCTCACACCCCTGCTTTTGATAATCCTGCTCCAAACCCTGCCCTTCCTGAAGGGCAGAAGAGCTCCGTGCACCTCAGCTCAGCACCCAGCTGGGAGGCAGAGACCATCAGCCAGACAGGACTTCAGCTGTAGACACGCTGCACCGGCCAGCAGACACTCAGAGCAGCTCACAACGAGCAGTTTCAAGGAGTGGTAAAGATGGGAATATACCGGAACACCCCAACAACACAGTGACATTTGTCTAGCAAAAGCAGCCTGAATATAGACCCTGCTACTTCAGAGCACAGCCCCAAAATTTGTTCTACATCTAAATTTACTATGCTAACAGCTGTTACTCCTCTGACTTTCAAGAGGTGAAAGCTGCCTCTTTTACTCTAGAACACTTGCAAACCCTTCCCTGTCTGGATACTGCTGACACTCTCATCACAGTCACGCTCCTCCATTTACGAGCCTCACCGAGCTACCCGAGGCAGGCCTGGCATGCCTTTCCTTAAGGAAAGCCCGCAGCTGGAACACAAAGCTAAGCAGCTACCCACGTCCCCAGAACAGCCTTGCCGCAAAGTGCTCACAGTTTACATTTTCCCTGAGCAGGAATTAAAGCAAAACACAATGTGCCTGATGATGCTTACACACAACGGACTTTTCTCCAAACAGGCCTCAAGTTTTGCCAATGAGCAGCAAAAATAAAGATTGTTTTCAGGAGATAGCAAAGTCATAGAAATGGGAACCACCCACTGGAAAAGAGTATTATCTAGTTCCTTTTTAGGAGCATAATATTTCTTAGACAAGAGAAGACAATCAAGTCAGTTTGCCGACTATGCTTAGTCTGCCTGCACCGGAAAAAACTTGTTATCAGAGCAAGCATTCTGACCACAGCTTCCAAATACAACTCTCCTCCGGGGCCCCAGTCTTCATGAGGAGCTGGTTACATTCTAGCTGGGGGACAAAAACATGCCTCCCTCAAGCTCAGCCTGAGCATCCACGTCTCACAATTCAATATTCGCTGCAGGTTTCTCACCTCATCCTCTGCCACACCCTTCCATCCCACAATATCTGAGCTAGTTCAGACACCAGCCTTGTTTACTGCCAAGTCCTAACAACTGAGGCAAGTAAATAAATGAATGACCAAAATCAGGACTAGAACATTTCTTGCTCAATCCCAAATCAAACGTTGGCTACAGACATGATATAAGAAATCTAGTAACATCTTCAGTACATCAGTTGGAGCCTGTGTTCACCGGACAGTCCTGTCTGATATCTTCCACATGATGTTACTTCCAGCTGGCTTTGTACAGTCAGGTAGCAAGGCTCACTGCTGAAGACAAGCTTTTGGTTAACAGCAACATCTGAATGCTTCCTCAAACTGAGATCTGGAATTGAGGGGAAAAAACAATACAACCCTATGCAATAATTTGGATTGTTTTTTTTGAAACTTGGTAATTGGAAAGGGTGAAGTCTGCACATTGCTAAGACAAAAGGTTCCCATTTATCCTCTACAGCACAATAGCACATTGTGAGCCACTGCTAGCACTCATCTGCTGTCCACTTAAGTTTGTAATTAATGCAGAACCTCCCCACAAGCTGTCTCTCAGGCATACCACAAACTCAAATTAAAGTAGCTCACATAAGCCCATTCCCAGCAGCTTCCCTGATTAAACAGACAGCCCCATTATTATCGGATTCCCTGTTTAGTTGCACCGACTGTATAACAATAGTCCCATGCAGCTCTGCAGCACAGGAGACAGAAGCCGGATGCCCCACAGAGGGACAAGTCTGTCCCAAGCCTGGCAGATAAAACAGTTTGAAGAGTTCTTTTGAACATTACTATCATTTACATTAAAGATCTTCACTCTTGTGTGATATTTAAATCAGTGGGAATTAGTGATTTAGCTGACTGCTCTTTGTGAAGCTCATTTAATTTCTTGGTTTTAATTTGAGTAATTTTAGCAAGAGCTGCATTACACTATCAGTGATCGCGCCAAAGGGGAAGTCCGCATCCTTCCATCAACTAGAACGGGGTACGAGGCAGCGGTGCTGCAGGAGATGCCAGCGGACATCCCAGCAGCCGGGCTGCCTAGGCGGCAGCCGCTGAGGACAGTCGCCGCCTGAAGCAAGCATGTCAGGAAGGCTCTGCTGGCCTGGTTTCAGCCTGCTGGCCGCAACGCCGCTTTTGATGCAATGCCTAGAAGATGGCTGATTTTTAACCTGCTCATCTGAACAGGGCCACAAAAAGGTTGTAAGATGCAGCACCAACTTCTCTTCCACCTCCTCTGCAAGATAGCTCCTAAAGGCCATTTCCCAACACGTTCAAGAGTGACAGAACCCTCTCTCCACTGCTAGTCTGACAGCCAGCTCAGGAGAGCAGAGGCAACGGGATCACTTAAACGCAGGGGGAAGAACGCCTGGGGTTCCCCTGCCAGCAGCAGGGCACAAAATGGCAGCTTGTCCACTGCCAGACCGGAGGGGGCCCGGCCCTCTGGCCTTCATGCTTCTGCAGCAGGAGGAGCCCACAGGAGAAGCACAGCAACCCCATAGCCTCGGATGGGAGACGATCGTCTTGCAGACCCCAGAACCAGCGTGAAGCACCGACGCCCCGGTGCTGTTTCCCAGCACGCAGGGCCCCATGCAGCCCTGCGCCAGAAATAGAGCCAGCGCTGAGCTCGCACACTGTACGCACTCGGCCCGCGCCACTGGCCACTTCCACTTCCTTCTGGCATTTCAGGAATCCGGTCTAAATGTCACACCTTACATCAAGGCACGGCCGCAGAGCTGCGGCTAGGACACGAAACTTCTCCAGCTGGCTAAATAATCCCCTCGGTAGGTCAGGATGGGATTGGGACAGCAAGGTGAGAAGAGGGGCAGTCGGATCTCCAAAGCTGTATTCTGACTTGATTTATGGAAAACTCCTGGTGGGGACCTGGGAGATGAGGACGAGAATGGACACACACGCTTGCCTACCTTAAAAAAAAAAAGCTGAGGACAGTCAGGTTGTTCCGCTTGTTCACATTAGGGTCCCAGAGCAGTTTTAAGCCACCTTGTTTCTCTAGCCAGGACAAGCAATCCTTCAGCATGCACATCCTTATAAGGCTAGAAATGTTCGCAGCACAAACACAGAGAAGCCAGATAACTCATCCTTAAGGCCCGAGAGGAGAGTTCAGCCGATTTTCAGAGCACATGAAGGTCTGTTCCGGGGGAAAGCTGCTCTGAGGCCCCGCGGGGGAGAGACGAGGGCAACTCCCAGGGCCCGAGCCCCGCAGGGACGTGCCCTCCCGTGCCGCCGCTCCAGGCCTCCCCCTGCCCAGCACCACAAAAGTTGCGCTCCAGACCCCGCCAGCAGAGCGAGCCAAGGCTGGAATTAAACACTGGCCTGAGGGATCGCAGAGCAAGCAAGCAGGCAGCTAAATTGGAAGCGTGGCTTCAACAGCAAGGCCAGGATGCCTCCCTGCAAGCCCCATGGTTAGCAATACAGCGCGCAGGAAATAAATACTATCTGGGTGAAAGAGAACTGGACAAGGCTGGCACAGTTGAAACTAAATGGGACCACGTGGGCTCTTAAAATTTTCCATGCTAAAAATAACCAGCAGCACATGCCCTGCCTTATAGGAGGCATATGAACAAGAGTTGACAAAAACCTAAAGAACTGGAAGTCCTACCTATAAGATTAAGGTAATAGAAACTACTGCACAGGAATGGCCACAGAAAGACTTACTTGACCTATGCTTAGCATAAGCCACATTCTCAGCAGCATCGAACCGGCACAAGACAGGTGCCACCCAAGCTGCAGCTTCTGCAGCAAGAGAGGTGGCAAGCCCGTGCTGTGGGGACCACCTGCCTCCTCCAGGTCCCGGGAAGCCTCCGTGGAAAGCTGCAGGTTCAGACCAGGGAGCGAAGGGGTGCCTGACAGGAAGCCAGGACCAACACTGACCTCACAGGACAGGCCCGTGAGGTCACAGCAACCTGCCACGTCAACCTTGCATCATCACCCACTCGTGGCCTCCATGGCACTGAGCAGCCGCAGGACTTTGCGGCGTTTCTGACTCCTGCCTTTCCCATCCCTTCCTCCCAGGATAGCCTGGTGTACCACAGTCGGAACAAACATCAGCCAGAGGCGAGAGCTCAGGAGACATGAGTCAGTAGCAAACAGCCAAAGACAAGTAGGAGCCAGGCAAGCAAGATCTCCAACTGGATGGTACTTAAAAAGAAGTGAACAGGTGAGTTTCTCTATACTTAATTAAGTGAAGAGTTCTGCAGCAGTTCCTGCCCCAAACACCAGCACTGGGAGACAGGAACAGCAAGAGAGACTCCTTAAGCTACACTTCCTTCTCACAGCCTAGTTAACATGGGCTACACAGCTCATGAAGCTGTCTCCTCTGTGAATGAAAACTATTAATGAAGCCACTCTACAACCTTACAATATTAAAGAACCAGCAGTCCTATTTGCAGGGGGATAAATTATGACAAGCAAAAGCCTGAAAAAGCTGGTTGTTGTAGAGCTAAACTAGAGCTCTGGAACAACAAACACCAACACCAGGCTGTCTTTTATCTCTAAGATAAAAACTGCTTTCAGTGTAATCAGCTTCACTGATGTTCCTACAACAGCTCACTCCCTTCCTTTGCAGCTGAAGCTGCTATGCTGACAGCCCAGGCTTATTAATAATTTCATTTTACAGTCCCTGCTTCTGTGCATTTTCTCCCACAGCAGAGCCAAATACTGGACCAGCAGAGCTTCTCAGCTCCAGCACTATCACTTCTAGGCCAAAGCAGGTCTGGGAGCAGTTTGTATTTATACACTTTTGCAAGCAGAGGTTTATAATAAAAGTATCAGCCTAGCCAAACCATAGGGGTTTTTGCAGATGTCTTGGAAACCATCAAGAAGCTCATACATACATACCCAAACACCCAGCACCAGCACCCCTCCCCACCTGCACTGCTGCACAGATTAATGCAAGGCCCTGAGCTGATCACACCTGCTGTGCAATAAGCCACAGGTTACCCTTTGTAATTAACATTAACCCTATCAGATTATCAAGCTCCTTACTGCACTTTATATCTTATTACCTTCCTGCTCTGATTCTTTCATTATTTATAGTTTCCTCAGCCAAGCTAGCATCTCCCTGCGAATCCTATATTACAGGGAAAGGCAAGACCGATTTTTCACTGCTTTGCCAGAAAGGTGTCTTAGATATAGAAGTGAACTTCAAAAACAGTTTCTGCACCATTTCACCAGTACAACCTTTACCTTTCTTGGCTATTCCTCAAAATTTGAGGAAGTTTGCCAGTTTGAGTCTGCTCCAGAAACAGAGCCAGACCAAGTGTTCTACCGCTTCGAGCTAGCCAGAAAAAAGTTTAGCACATTGGCCTGAGGCCAGCAACCTTTCCATTATTACCCTGCTTTAAACAGCAGAGAAAGTCCTCAGATTCAGACCAGCCCACTCTGTGGGCAGATATCCCTGCCTGGGGAATGAGCACCACTTCTTGCAGCCTAGAGGCTGAAACATTGGTTGTTGCCAACCCCACTCCGTACCTCAGAGAGCCCCAGCCAACAGATACCCACAGAAACAGCTCCCTCCTCACCTGCCAGGTGCCGCTGGGAATTGTCTGGCACACACCAAGATAGGCAGCAGCCAGTGCGGCTGCTCCAGCTGGGCCCTGTCCCTTCCTGCATCTACCACATTACTGTGTGAAGGTTTTGTAGGGTTCTCTCTGAACACAGGTTTTGTCCTCCCTGAGGCACCTACCAGTCCAGGTTCAACCCTTTCAAAAGCATTTTTCGTAACATAGTGAAGAGAATCAGTTCTCTGCAGTACCAGCAAAGCAGCTTTTATTACCTTTATAATCTACTGACACATTACAAACACTTTCCAAAAATCCAAATTTGATCATCTTTCATTCTTTTTGCATGTTTTATTCTCTAAGCTGGGTGACCAAGTTATTTTCCAGAACTTTAGAACAAATGCATCTAATACACATGCATTTTGCATTTGCTTCTATATCAATGAAACAAATACAGCCCTTGCTAAGTCAGCATTAGCATCCACTACAGGTGTAGCTTATAAATGAAAATTTGAGTAACCAGTGAAGTAAATGCCTGGCATCTACGTTGATTTCCAAAAAACAGGCATGCACAACACCCAGGAGCAGAGATTAAACTAACCAAAGGCTTCCAATATGCTCTGCATACACAAAAAAACAGACCTGAATTTTCGAGGAGACAAAATGGTTAGGTGTGCTTCACAGTGCACTGATTCTGCTGTAGGAGACAGCAGGAAGAAGCAGCGCTGAGACCAAACAGGTGTCTGGGGAACAGCACCCAGACCCACTCACTAGAAGGCTTACTGCGCGCAGCAACAAGACCTTGATAAACAGCTTCTCAAAACAAAAGCTGGGCTAAAACAGAAAAGCAAAAAGTGGTGTTGTTCAGTTGGAAGCCTTGTGCTAGAGCTTGGCTTGCTGCAAATAAATTGCAGAAGTGCACAGAGAGGAAGGATATCAAACATTTGTGAAAAAGCACTCTATATTCATCTACACTAGGAACGAACAGCAAAGGTTTCACTAAGACCTTTAGGCTGAACAAGCAGGAAGATAACTTGTATGCATTAACAAACTTGCTACAAGAAGTTACACAGCATACTTGAGACCTAATCAGAGAGAGACGTGCTTCACTTTGATCTATATTACAGTAGCACCTACGAGCCCTCACCCGAACTACGCTAGGGGCTGTTGTCTTACACAGAACAGCTTTCCGCAAAGATTGCAGGCTGTGTCCTTTCCTTGGCTTTGGCAGCACATTTTTAAAGAACAAAGTCAAGACAGGCTAAGTGACCTTCCTACAGTCGCCCTGAGTTGGAGGAAACGCAAGGAACAGGACAGGTACTCCAGCCAGCAGCCCATCCCTTTTACCAGTGAGCAAGCAGGATACTCCATTCAACTTGACATGTTTTAGAGAAGCGATGCACAGATTTCTTTTCTGCACCCCTGACCACCACAAAATTCTTCTTAACCCCGCCATTTCAACAGAAAATGGAATGTAAATCCAAGCTCACAACAGAAGAGACTCCTGATTACGGAAGGGGAAAAAGTGAAGGATCACATCCCTGAGTTTTATGGGGAGATTTCTCTCTCTCCAATCCTTGTTCCAGAGATTTCAAGCTTCCAATTCCCCGATTTATCCCCATGCAAAGCTAAAGCCCCTGATACAAGAGGCACATGCAGATCATGAGCTTTTGCTAGGAACTGCTGCTATTTATACACAGGGAGTCAAAACCAGCTACAGCACATGGTAAGTTTCTCATCCTCATTGCCAGGTGGCAGCAGAGGTCAAAGGCAGTTTTCCCCAGGACCTCTTCAAGGTCTACAAGCAGCGGTTTGTTCACTGAAGAATGAGTTAAAGTGATTTTTCAAGAAATCTTCAGCTCTGCTAAGAGTAACGTACTGGGGCCATAAATTCTCAGTTTGCTTCCAGCTAGGGTACAAGATGCAGCAGCAGAAAAGTTAAACAATCTGTGTAGCAGACAGTAGTAAAACAGTGAAACAGCTGATGAGACTGTTTGCAAAAGCAATGAGTGACATGAAAACATATCACCTTTACAATCCCTGTAAGGAGCAAACTCAACAGCCTTGATTTCTAGAAAATAAAGTACCTGCTGAATAAACAGCTTCTTGCAAGTATCTCAAACTGGCTGCCTGAAGTTAATAACTTCAGGAAGTTTAACCAGCCATTTGCGTGAAGCATTCCACAGAAGCACTGTAGTTAGAAAGAAGGACTTTAAAAAGGCTAGTCATTAGATTTGAAACATCACAATTAAGAGTAATGTTTTTTAATGACTTCTAGATGTTGCTACAGGCATGTGGGGATACCAACCCTGATCTTATTAAGTCTTCCTGGACACTAGAAATACCTTTAATTTTTTCACATCAGTTCAGCACACAAAGATGAGAGTCAAAGATAAGTTGGGTATGTTGCTTTTAAAGCATTATGTTCTTCAGATAACTCTACTACTGCACAAACACACTTGCTCTCAAATACACCCGAAGTCAGCCTGCAATGTTTTCAAAACGAACACGAGAGTCTCAATGCAGCAAGTCAACTGCTCCTGGCTCTGAGCAGCTTTGGCTGCAGTCCTCAACAAACAAACTCCTGTCATAGCTAACTCCCAAGAAAAGAAGCAGGAATCAGGAACCTATGTACCCTGGCGGATCTGAACCGCAGGTACCTTCACCTTACACTGTGGGTGGTGGGGGGAATTCCTGTTGTCTAATTACAGGCACCA
The DNA here is from genome assembly GCA_013399475.1 of Chauna torquata. Lineage (NCBI taxonomy): Eukaryota > Metazoa > Chordata > Aves > Anseriformes > Anhimidae > Chauna > Chauna torquata. The sequence continues at coordinate 47,856 of VXAL01016611.1, forward strand.
GGGAACATCTAGGTTAAAGCCAAGGCTTTCTAGGCAGTTGATGAAAGAGAGGGAAGAAGGGAAGGAGGTTTTTAATGTAAGTATCCCAAAACATCTCCTGAGAACTTTAAGAAGGAATCTGGTTCCTCAAGCAGGTATCTAAACTTGGCATGCCAAAGGAGAGCAGACCAAAATAAAAAGCAGCTACCAGAACATACAAGAGACGGGTTCCTGCAGCACTGCCCCATGCAGATCCTCCGACAGTATCATTTGTTTCCTGTCTGACAGCAAACAATCTGTAGCCCCATTGTACAAGGCATCCTACAACCATGATGAAATTCACCTGCATGAATCCCCCTGGATCAGGGGTATCCAAGAGATACTTGGAATCTTGAGAGAGCTTTCAGGAGTCCTTCAAGAGCTCAATGAAACACTGGAAACAGAAGGTGTCAGATGAACTGTCAGATGAGTAGCACCAGGACAGCAAGTGATGCAATAAAAGGTGGATTCTAGTAAGCTCCAAGCACAGCTTGCGCCCTACAGGTTCCTTGCTCCTTTTAACTTACCAAAAAAACCATGATTTTCTTCAGAGCACTAGGCAGTACATTCAAGTAAACCAATTAATCAAGAATTAAACTGTAAAATCAAGATAGTGCAGCTTCACTGCATGCATCCTTGCTCTGAGAGAATCCCGGGTACACCCAGATCACGAGACGACAGGTGCAGCAGTTCAGCAGATGCCTGCACAGTATTCCACCCGTTACACAGGGTGCTCATTAAAGAATGAAGAGGTTAAGTGACTTGAACTGGCTCACATAGTGACCCCTGGCAGAGGAGCAAGCAAAGCTCAGCTATGTTGCTCTGACAGCTCTGGTGTGCGTGCTACCGAGAAAAGTCCTACCTCCATCACGAGCAGTTGTGCCACACTCCAGCACTCCACTTGCTCTTCCTTGGCCATACCGCACACACGCAGGAGCTGTAACTCAGTAGATCATTCACAGGCACAAAACAAACAGGAGAAAAATAAAAAGCTACCTTCTCCTGATACTACTTTCCCCAGCAACAAGCCATTTCCTTTCACTTGAGACAAAGTCCACAGCGGCTCTGATAACATTCAGCAGGTGCTAGCACAACCACTGAACTTACCAAGCAGCACATGACCCTGGAAATGCAGAAAGTCAGAATTACTTTCATTCTGAAGACCTTTACTTTTCCTTAACAGACAAACTGTGGTGGAGTGCAGCTTGTTGCTGTTTCCTACTACTACAGGTAACCTTCACAAAAAGGATGCCCTACTGAGATGCCCATTCGTTTTGCGTGCCCAGCTTCACGCTGTAGCTCACCAGGCTGCGATAAAGAACTCGGAAAGCCAAGCACAGATCGCATCGCCCACCCCTGGAACACAAGTAACTTGGATCTTTCTTGCTTCAAGGGGGAGGGGGAGAACCAAAACAAAACCAGAGTCAAGCAACATGACTTCTTCCAGGAGAGCAAGGCTGCTGAAGTACTGCTGCCTGAGCAGCAACACTATTTAATTGCTACGCTCCTGAGTATATCCACGCTGGCTTACGAACAAATTGAAGTCAGTGCAATATACCAAAAGTTTACTAATAACAGTTTTTATCGGGTATTACCATAACATAAACAAGCCTCGCTATGCCAGACAGAGCAGAGACATCAAAAGACACCCTCAGTCTTCGCTACAAATCCACACCGCTTGTGTCATCTCCCGCTTTCATTTCTAGGCAGCTACAGCACGGCCCGCAGGGCGAGCGAGCCACCTCCAACACCAACTCGCGCCGCTCCCTCGGCCTGCGCAGCCACCGCGTCTCTCCCGGACGCGCTCACCGGCTTCCACCGCCTCGGGCCCCGGCCAGCCCGCACACGGCGGGCCCGGCCCGCGGCC
>VXAL01016611.1:50214-125816 GCA_013399475.1 Chauna torquata
CGCACTCCGGCCCCCGGCCGGCGCCTGAGGGGGCGCCTGAGGGGCCGCGGTCCCCACCCGCCCTCCGGCTGATGCCCGCGGCCGCGGTGGAGGAGGGCTCCCCGCCGGCGGCCTCTCAGCGGCAGCAGCTGCTGCGGCGCCCGCCTGGTCTGGTCCGTCGGTGCCTGAGTCACCTCCTGTAAGGGCCTCGAGCGGCTCTTGGCGCCGCTTTCCTCTCACGTTCCCCAGAGGCTGCATTCGAGCACTGCCGTCCGCTGCAGCTGCTCAGCCCTGCTCTCGGCTGGGGCCGCTGGGCTCCTCTCAGCCCCGGAGCCGAAGCGCTTTGCCGCCTCCGAATGAGCCACGTGCCGGTAGCTCCCGCCGTGCCTTCCCGCAGCAATCAGAGGCAAGTCTCTGCTTTATGCAGAGTTTCAGACAAGTGCTCTCAAACTCGTAGCTGAGGAAGAAATGTAAGATAGCAAGCAACGTGTTAGCAGCTATAGCGATGTGGGATTGGAGCCTCCGTCTGCCAAGGCCGAACCAGAATAAAAAATGAGAATCTGTGTTTGGGCAAGGTGATTGCTTAGCTGCAGAAGCGCTAAGTTGGGTTCAGTGGGGGCTTCGTTTTCATTTCATCGTTAAATACTTAGGCCGTTCTCCCCCCAGAGGTTTCTGCATCCCTGAAGAAGATGTGGTGCGTCAGTGATTCCTGTGGCCCACGGGACCTCGGGACTCGGGGGGGTGTGCAGTGGAAAAGTGTGGCTGGCTGTTGCTAGCACCGCGGTGTTAACTGGGGCACAGGGGCCCGTTCCGGCAGCTGCTTTCAGGACAGCTCTGGGCAAGTCACTGGGAGGAGACGGTGGGAAATAGCTGTAGTTATTGCCAGGAGCTCGGGAGTTTGCACAGCAGGCTGGTATGAAAGAGGAAAAGGATATAAGGCGCGGCTGGAGCAATCTGGGCCGCAGCCATGCCTTGGGAAAAGTTCTGTGCTGACCTTTGTGGATAACCATTGTTAATTTCGGTGTTAAACTGTAACACCCAGAAAGGGAGGCGTTCGGCCTCCACACTGGGTCTGCGTGGGAAGAGCAGGTTGGGTGCGGTGCATCCTCCCTCCAAATATTCCCGTGCAGTCGCGTGGAAGGGCTCGGAGTCACACGGGTCAGCTCTTCCCGCGTGCCTCTGCCTCCCTTGCCTCTGCTGCACATCGGAAGGTGCCTGCTGCATCTGGGCGCGGGGGCAGCCCCTGGGACACTGCTTTACCTGTGCTTTTTCAGGATTTGGTTCTGCACTGTGTGCAATGAAGAGGAAACTGTTCTCGGTTTGTTAACAGACGTATCATCTTGGTACCAGAGATGGCTCTGGGAACATCCCAAGTACCCTTCTTATCATTTTGAAACTTAGAGGCAAAGTGAGCGGGGAGAAATAGGCCAGGGAGAGATGGCTCATGCACGCATGCTTTAGGGGTAAGAAGAAGTAGCAGGGAACAGCAGAGCAAGGAGAAGTGAGGCTTTAAAATGGAGTAATTCCTGGTGGCAAGCAGTGGGAGCTGCAGCAGTGTATGAAGGCATCAGTCTCCTTAGAGCTTGCATGCGTGTGTAAGCCTGATCTTCCTCTTCACGTAGAAGTAACAGGTTACTCCAAAATGAGCCTCATTCCTTTTTCCAGTATCCTGTAGTTTGCCCGTCTGTAAACAGCATGCTATATGCTATGTAGTGATGCAGGAAATCTCTTGTTGTAAACACCTCAACAGGACATCAGGGTAATTTTATTGGCCTAACTAATGAGGCTGGTTGGAGCTAAAACTGCTCAGTTGCGTATTTACACATGTATGCAGCAAGCAGTACATTAGAGAGTGTAAATGAGTAACTTCGAAAGATCGCAGAATAGTGTTTGAGCAGGATCATCTTCCCTAAATTACTGCTTTGTGTAAGTGTTCTTCTGTGAGAAGTTCCTGGTTTGCCTAAATCTTTTTTGTTTAGAGCAGTCAGAAATGAGTAATAAATATTTGCTTACAGACTACAAAATGTGCCACACGTGATGTGAAAAAATACAACAATCCTGAGACTTTGCCCTTTTAATGTCTTTAATCTGAAGATCTCAGAAGATTGTACGCTAAGAATTCCATCAATCAACGGTCATCCTTAGCTGTTACAGTTGGGCAATTCAGGCATTTATGATACCTGATCATAAGATGGTAAGAGATTTATCAAAGGTCACAAAGACGGTGTCAGATGTGGTGACTATAAGCATTTTAAGCTTTTGGGACAAAAAGGGTATCTTTCTCTGTGTGCAGTACACAGCTGAGCTCTTGTGTCAGTCAAAGTCCACAAGCCTTACTATAGGGAAACCAAAAACGTGCTCTATTGAGTAATAATATTATAATAATAAGTCAAACACTGCTGACAGAATGAATAACTGCTTCTGTGTCGGACATGTCATGTTCTTACAGAAACAGTCCACATCTCTGAATTTTTCATGAGTGATAAACAGCTTTCTAGACTGCCAGTTCAACTTTCGTGCTGATTTAAAAAGCAAACAAATGTCCCTGGCAAGAAAAATTGGTACCATGCAAAGTAAAAGGAGTACTGAAAATGAGAAAACAGGTAATTTATGTCAGCGCCCTCAAGGCTAATTTATTCTTACCTTTTTTACCTGTGCCTTTGTTGTAAATTACAGGTCTATCCATTAACATCTCAAACAGAACTGGAAAATTAAGGCCAACAGAAGCATACTTGCTGAATTGCTTTGCCGGGTATTTTATGCAGTCCTCAGTGCTGTAGCAGGTTCCTTGCTCTCAGATGAGCCTGGTTTCATCTGTCTGAAACTGCACTCCTCTGTTGTTCTGTCAGCGGCACTGGGCGTGTTGTTCCAAATGTTGCAGTGTCCTGCTCGCCCAGCCACGAGGGACCCCTTGGCACTGAACACAGGTGGAGAGCTGCCATGGGTGAGGCTGCGTCGCTTCCGAGAGCTGTGCTTGCCACTGTGCAGGAATTCCTCAGAGCAGCACGGCTGTGTTTGCACTGCACTTGATGAAGGGAGTAGCAGAAGTTTTTCCTTCTTCCAGGAACCACATAAGACCAGGAATTAAATACAAGGATAGGCCTGGCTGGAGAGACCAGTGGGGAGTCAGACCTGGAGAACAAGATCCAATCCAGCTTTCCAAAGGACAGAATACACAGAGCTGGTGATGGCCTCTTCTCTTTCCGTGAGCAGCTCTTCACGTAAGTAATTCAATGCACAGCAGGACAGACGAGGCCTTTGCTGTTTGATCAGTGCTGCACAGAGACATAAATGCCAAGTGTTTTGGGCAAACGCAGAAGTTCCTTCCCCTGTTTTGCTGTCCCGCCCCTACCACCCCAGCGGCCTCACTTGTGTTTGTACTGTGAGGCCTTTACACCTTTGTGTGTTTTGCATTGCTCTGAACCAGCCTCTTCTTTGGCTCACAGCCACTTTGAGCCCTGTCTCTGGCCCGTGTTCAGTCATGTGTGTTTGTAGAGTTGGGTGGGTCTCACACTATGCAGAACTCTTCACTGCACCCTCTGTGCACGTGCACTCACTGTGAGGAGAGCTGAAAGCCCCCCCACCTTTTACTTGCCTGACACTGCATGAAATGCACCGCAACGTCTCTTTCTGAGAATGGCTGACTTGCAGTGAGCTCCAGGAGGGGCAGGGAGCAGTCAGTAAAGGGAAAGAGACCCAACAAGAAGGGGAGGAGAAAAACCTCTGGCTGATACTGCAAGGAGCAGGGAGGGCACAGCCAGCAAGCGGAGACACTTCATAGAAAGCAAATTAAAGCAAAGGGAAGGGGCCCAGGACAGGTGAGGCAGAGGCAGTCACTGCGCCCCTGACCTGGCATTTTATATCTGTGTCTTAAACATAAGTAGCCTCAGGAAGCTGAGTCAATAAGCTAGAGCTTGGAAAACTGAGTCCCAGTCAGGCCTGTCTCTGATCTACCCCTTCAGGACCCAGCCACGTCATTTACCTGTGGCTTCAAAGGCCATGGTCTGGATGACCAATTCTTGTTCAGCTCAAGAAAGCCATTCTATTGAGCATCCAGATCTGCTGCGCGGAGCTCGTTCTCTAAGTATGCTAACCAGGGGTAGAAGCAGTGGAACAGATCTTTCTAGTTTTTTCTGAAGGATGATGTGCTATGAGAAAAAAAAATTAAATACAATTTAATAGTTCAGTGGGAGTTTCTTGAATATAGAGTCAGAGTTACTCGTCACTATTTATAGTCCTGTCATTTGACTATGCCTAAGATGTAGTTGTCAGACTTTTTTTTTCATTACTCCTTTGAACAGCAAACCTGTGCTTGTTTTAACAAGTCACATCATGGGAGACATTATTCTATGCTCTCCACCCACACAACCCTGGGATTTATTTTCATCTGAGAACTTGTTAAGCATACCAGCAGGCAACCAAAGAAACTAATGTTCCAAGACACATAGGAGTCACATATAAATCATGTGTTTTACTGGTGGGAAGAGAACATAGTTGCTTTGAAAGGGAATGGTCAGTAGCACTCTTCATAGCAACAAGAGACTGGCTTTAGTTTTTAGTTCTGTGACACCATGTGCCTGAGCACATTACATCTATTTAGGTTCATGTGTTTTCTGTCCAATTTTCCAACCCAGATGGGCCTAAGGGGAGGAAAGAAAAATAAAAAGCATTTGACATTCATGGAAGTGACCAACTTGCAGCAGAATTCAATCCTATGGTAGGATGTAAAGGACCAGATTTCACCCACATCTCATGCATGTGGGCGTTTGTTTCCTCTGAAGTAGCATTTAACACACAAAAGTATTTGGCCACGTTAACAGATGGCTCCAAGCCTCTCAGGTCAGCCAACTGCAGCAAAGAACTGGACATTCTTCTCTCCCCCCAGCCCTTGCAGCAGCTTACAGTGACAGACAGGACAGCTACTTACCTTGTCATTTGATGCATTTTCTTAAACCAGCTGCTCACAGTTGTGAAGCAGCATGAGATGAGGCTAATCCTAGCAGTGACGCTAACATTCAGAGGTATCAGATTCATCATAATATTTGTGCATCCCACCAGCCGCTGGAAAGGGCTTTTAATTTTAATGTTTGTGCATATTTCTCTGTAGTTTTTCAGAGTGCTCACAAGAAAGTCTCACGTTATCATTCAGGGAATTACAATTTTAATAAGAAACATCTGGGATATCTAAAACATGAATATTGAAATGGCAGCGAGTCAGTTGATCCATATGCCTGCATGTCTGTCTGTCTGTCTATTTGCAACTGAGCAGGCCTAATAATGTTTACTAGGCAGGAACAATAAGATGTCTCAGAAGAAGTCAATGCACTCACACTTTAATGTGTTTTTACATCCTTTTACGATTCACAAAGCCAGCATATAAATACTTACACATTTTTAATAGGAAAGTAATATATTCCCCGAAAAGAAAAATAGATTTGTTTGTCATAAAAGTTGCCTGACAGTTGAAACTTCAAGCTTCTAAGCTACAATAGCCCAAATAGACAAATTATACTGAAATGTTCTTTAAAGACCAAGCAGCTGTTTTATTAAAATATTAAATTTACATTTAAAAAAAAAAAAGAAATATTCTGATTATTTCAATTATGATAATCTTATTGAAGTGACATGAAATTCATGACAACAGGCTTTATTCTGTCCAAATTCTGTCCTCAGTTATCCACAGGCAATCAGTTTCACCGTTATTTAGAACTGTGCAAGATCACACACACAGAAGCACATTTGTCTGGAAAGACAATCCAAGACAATGGATTTCAATTTGATTCTAGTTTTCTCCAGACAGTATGGCTTTTCAAATCTCAATTTCAAACCCATCCAAATCTCACTGTTCCAAGAAACAGAAAAAGGATCTCAGAATATACCAACTTCATCCTGTAACACAAGTGAATGACCTTCAAACAACTCGAAGCTGGTTGAATTTACATTTTACTTCAAAAAAAGGGAAAGTACATACATGAGGGGAAAATGGGGTGAACAACAATGATCTGAAACCAGGTTTCTACCATTTTTGCCTACAGTTACCAACTGTGTTTGAATCAGCAGGTCTCTTGCCTGCTGTCACACACTTCCTTACAATATGAACAGGATTGTGGATCAAGGAAACTGTTTTGAAGTCGAGGCCCAAATGGAAATAGTAAGATATCATACACAGTGTAGGTTTATAGTAAACAGCATTTTTTTTAAATGATGTAACGCAACAGCAGGAAGGAGAAGTAGTAGTTAACAGTTACTAACACTAGAATAATCAAATTTGTATGTTATACATATACAGCAACTAACTGCTTTACAAAAAAAGCAAAATAATACAATATATTGTCACATGTATTTACAGTGTAGTAAATATACTTTTCTGTCAAATTTTACACAAAAATTATTTACAGATGAATATACTGCATTAAAAAAAATTGTGGGACCAACACTAAAAGTGACTTTTTGTGGTAAGTTTGTTGCATAACGGTAAGACGTGCTTCATTATATTTGGAAAAATTCACCTTAGAATGAAACAGAAAAAGCCCTAAAACCTACAACCCAGTTAGGAATAGAGCACTGGAATGCTCCCAGGTGCTCAGTCCACAATACTTATTTGAAATGTTTCCTGTTCTTGGAAACCTCATGCACATTAAAGCAGAAACATTGGCATAATTAATAGGTAGGTTATGCACTATTCAAATACTACTGAATTATCTTTAAGTCAGGGAAAATACAAACACAAAATGTTAATCATCTTTACAGTACTTAACTGTAGTTAGTGCGTAATGGATAACATGTTCTAAAACAAGGGTGTCAAACATACAGTCCCCATAATGTAGTTATATGGTCCACATGTTAAAATCAGATTTTTCAGAATTTAAGTTTTCATTTCAAGGTACACAGACTCCATGGCTGCAGAGGTAATCTTCAGACTGTGACTAAGGTAACCCATGCAGTGGTAACTGCCCTGTAGTCTGCAGGCTGCCTGAAACAGTGACTGCAAGGTCTGAACTCTCATGTCTCCCACTTTTTAGATAAGGTTTCAAGCCCACTGATCCTGAAGCAGCAGCAGCTAACTGCTGATCACTAGCACAAATGGAGTGACAGGGTGAGGAGAGAACTGAAGTAGGCTGGATTGGGAATTGAGAGCAGTGCTCACAGGAATGAAACCACAAGATACAGAATATTCAAAACTGGAAAAGGGAACAAATAAAAGAGGATATGAGAAAGAAAACAAAAAGGCAAAGTAATAGCAATGGCTGTTAATAGGGACCAGGCTTTCTAAGTGATGAATGTGACAGTAAGGCACTGAACAACCAATTACTAACAAAAGTTTAATTATTAAAGAAAGGCCATGTTTTCCCCCTTGATCTAGGCACAAACTTCCTAACTGCTGGTACTGGGAGACTACTATGCTGTGTATCAGGGCACACAGGGCCCCGAATTAAATCTTGGCCATAGACTATGGCCACCTGGAGTGGCCGCCACTGTGCTCAGGTCTGGGGCCAATGTAAGAAAGACATGGACCTCTTGGTATGAGTCCAGAGGAGGCCATGAGGATGCTGAGAGGCTGGAGCACCTCTCCGATGAAGACAGACTGAGAGAGTTGGGGTTGTTCAGCCTGGGGAAGAGAAGGCTCCGGGGAGACCTTGTAGCGGCCTTCCAGCACCTAAAGGGGGCCTACAGGACAGATGGGGGGGGACTCTGTCAGGGAGTCTGGCAATAGCACAAGGGGTAATGGTTTTAAACTGAAAGGGGGCAGATTTACATTAGATATTAGGAAGAAATTCTTCACGATGAGGGTGGTGAGGCCCTGGCACAGGCTGCCCAGAGAAGCTGTGGATGCCCCATCCCTGGAGGTGCTCAAGGCCAGGCTGGATGGGGCTTTGGGCAACGTGGGCTGGTGGGAGGTGTCCCTGCCCATGGCAGGTTGGAACTGGATGGGCTTTTAGGTCCCTTCCAACCCAAACTGCTCTATGGTTCTATGACTATAATTACACCCAAATTCAGCTCTCTTTACCTAACATGTTTGACACCCCTGCTCTAAAAGGTTCAGGTCCTCTCACTGAACTATGCAGTGAAAACATGAAATGACTCCTCCTCCTTCCAAATTAAATGTTGACTTGCTTTATAAAGTTATCTTTTTTTTTTTCACCCAGGACTGAGAGCTTACAGTAGTTCTAGTTCTCACACAAAAGGTAATTTTAGTCATTGTCCATTTTGATTTTGCATTACTTGTATTTCTAAGAATTCATTAGTTCTAATTTAATGACACCTTTTTATATAGGCAATGCAAAATATTGGAAGAGTTGCAATGCACTCAGTCCAAACCAAACTGATTTGGTAGTTCATCTGGAATTATTTCTTTTTAAAGAAAATTTGCTCATAGGAGAGACAACTGAAAGTTGTCTTTTCCAACCAGCAAATTACAAGAGATTCTTTTTTCCTCCCACCTACAGCGAGAACAAGTCTTCAGGCTTCTACAATTCATTTTCTCCAGCAAAATGGAAAGGGATGGAGTTAGCTTGGTTCAGGATAATCAAGTGCAAACTGACAGTGATACCAAAGGTGGCTATTAGCAATTTGATGTATGAGATGAGAAAGGTTTTTAAATCAGTGACTCCCAAAATTACAAATGCATAGCAGCTTAAAAACATGACACGACTCACTGCTCTATTCCTAAATTCAGTTCTAGCCTCATAATCCCTTTCATAGATCTGTATCAGTTCAGTAATCATGTTTCTACTGCAACTCCTACACAATCAAGAATAAAAAGATCTGGTTAATTGCACAAGTCTTTGTATTTTCCAATGTATCTATCTTGAGACTGCTAATTCTATGTTTTCTTCTTGTTTTGGCAAACTACTTGCATATTAAGTTTGTGTTCATAGTTCTTCCAGGACTGTAAACGAATTTAAAAAATTAAATTGTTATTTTATGAGTCAATACAATAAAGGCATTTTTATTTACATAAGTGTTACATTGTTACTCTGTGGATACATGTGAATTACGTGCTATATCAATAAAATCTGAACACTTAATTGTACCATTCTCTAATAATTTAGCTGTGGAGTTTGATTTACTGAAAGCCACTAATAAAATTGCACTAAAGAATTTTTTTTTTATATATATATACTGGATATACTTCCCCCCACCCCCCCGTAAAGCCATTTATAAATTGTTAATTTCTAACATGTCAGGGATCTGAAACTAGAAAGTGTAACTGTTCTTTAGCAGTAGATATACTTAGCCCTAAAATGAGCACCTGGATGACAGGCTTTTTTTGTCAGAATTTCTATTCACCTCTGAGATCCAATGCTCTGCCCATTTTCAGTCCATGCAGGCATCTGTAGCACCCAGTGCTACATCTTACATGTCACTCAACATAGCAGCATATTATCACAGTCATCCATTGCTGATAGACCACTGTGGCTGACAAGTCTGTCACAGTGATAGCAATTTCAGTTTCCTATAACCCCAAGTACGAACCCTTACAAACTAAAAGCCCTCGAAAGTTCTGCAAGACAGGTCTGACTGCAAATGTCTGTACTGATACCAGAAATTGCACTGCAAACATTCAAACGTAACCTGGATTTGACAAAGTGTCAGTTATTTTTAAATTCATGTACCTTAAGCAAACGTTACTGTTTTTATGTCACTGCTTGGGCAGCACAAAAGCAGCTTTGCCAGAAAACCTCCCAGAGCTGGAAGTTAATTCATAAAATTTTCCCCTCCATACCCCAGTGGTTTTTCTGCCAGGAATTTCTCAAAGGAGCATATTGTTGGAAGGGCAAAACTAAAGTATACGCTAAATGCAAGAAAGAAGCAATAAATTTTCAGCACTGCTACAATGACACCATAATAGTCAGTTCTTGATGATTTTCTCTCCACTATACAACCTTTTTTAGTGCAGTTAAAGTACAGCAAAAAAAAAAATTGCTTTGGAAAAAAAGCCAGTTTGTCCAGTCTGGTCCATGTACAGTCCAAGTAGGTGAAGCTATGGTCTGGGGAATGAAGAGACTCATGCAGCCTCCTTGTCCTCTTTAAATTTATTGCTAATTACTGAAATTTAATCTAATCAACCACTTCTGGTTAAGCTCATTGTACTGCGGCTATTGTAAGTTTCTTTTAAGCATGGTAAAAAAAAGTCCACAGCTAAAAATCCTACAGGTCTGAATTAAAATCAGGATTATAGTAACTTCCTCTGGCTCATAAAGCCACTACCTTGACAAGTGTGCAAACAGGATTAAGTATTAACACTTTCCTTCAGAGAAGATACAAACAAGGCATATCACAGAAGCAAGGCAGAACTGTCTATGGGAAATGGCTTTCATATTTGGGCAAGGTACTGTACTGCAGCGTTAAAGAACTCCACGCTTTCTTCGGCTACAAAGTCCGTCAGGATCTATAAGCGGTTCTGAAACACTGGCTTAAATCAAAAACAGAAGAAAAGAAAAGAAGGCATTAAAATTCAGGCAATGTTTCAAGAGTTGATCATCTGGCAACATGGCTGACAGGATGGGAACTTTAAAAATTAAGTGCAGCATCACAACTGGCACGGGGCCCTTTGCGAGAGGCCCACATACATCAGTCAGTTTCCAAATAAAAAAACAAACGAACAAAAAAACAAAATTTCACACAATCTTTTTAATGCTGTGACGTTTCAAGCTGCCAGCACTTCGCTGCTTTTGCACCTGGCTGGCGGAGCCGTGGCGCATCCTCCCGCTGTTGGCATGGCCGGCGGTGGGCGACAGCTCCACGTTCTCCTTGTCAATCCCTGGGGAAACACACAGAGCGGGGTTAGCCTCGCCGCTTTGCCCACCCTGTGGCTTAACGCTCTAACAACAGATGCTTCTGCAAATAAACAGGTTAGCATGTAGGCGCCTATGTGGTACGAAAAAATTGTGACGCCCTTGACACCAAAACAAAGGCATCGCAGAGCGCATGGAGCCCACGACCCACCAGGCAGCACCCGCTGGACCACGCACGGGCCAGGCAACGGCGACACGGGTGACACTTGGTGACGCTGTGCTCGAGACACAGCCCGGTTCTGCCATGCGTACAGGTGGCGATGCGGAAACAGCCTTTCGTAACACAAGCGCCCAGCAGTGCTGCCCTTGCTGGGAAAGCACTTCAGACATCCGAGGAACAATTTATTTTAAAAAAACCTTTAACTGTTCTAGCAAGATGTAACACAGCCTTACTGGTGATGATGACTCGTAAATGAGAGATCTGATACAGCTGTATTATTGCAGGTCTTTAATACGAAAAATCATTTTTTCAGGATCGAATGTACGACTTTGCGCCCAGGGAAAGCACAGCCTCTGACCAGATCCAACACCTCCACATGCTAACCCATGGTGCCCATCTATACACGTCCATGCAGGGCAAATTTCAACGTGACTCCTTCAAATAATCTTTTTTTTTTTTTTTAAGCAGCAGACTGGATTTGATGTTAGGTTAACTGTGTCCAAGAATAAAAGACAAAATACTCCCATGGACACTTGCTTGTTTCAGTCCATGTCCCAACACTATGAAAACATACAGGGGTATGAACTGGTCACTGAACCCATCAGTCATCTCTAGTCAAAGAGAAATAATTTTATTTAATGTGGGAAATAGTATATGTATGTGTAAATAAAAAAGAGATGGCCCATATGATTTAGATGGATGAACTACAGAGATGCACTGAACTGCCTGTGTCTGGGAAATTGCTAAATTTTATTCTCAGAGCCTACTTTTTAAAAAGATACTTTAAGTGGGCATTATTCATTTACTTAAGCCAAGTGTGCACTGAGGATCTGAAGATGCAATTTTCTCTTTGTCACTATAACAAGAAAATCCTTGAAAAAGCGTGCTGTGATCAACAGTGGACTCTTCTGTTCTCCCAACAGTCTCAGTCAAGTAATACCATTAAAATCAAATCCTAACTGTATCGTATTTGCAAGGTTTGCAGCTGTTTCAAATTGTATTGTAATAACACCTGACAAGTAGAGCAACCTGGAGAGAAAAGGATGTATTTCAGATGGACATTTAAATACCTTCAGAACCTTCTGATCTGAAAACGGCTGAGGAACACCATGTTTTCTCACTCACAATGTTCAGCGTACAGTTCACCTACATGTAATAGCAATTGAAACGCAAATATTTTCAAAATAGGTGCTAAGCACATGCAAAGTAGCTTGTCCTAACTTCTCATCTATTGCGTGTCATAGCACAACCTGGGCAGCAAAACCAGCGTGCAAATCCAGAGTGAACTGAATGGAGATGTTCAGTGACATCTGCATTTGAATAACGCTGCTCAGTTTATACATACACACATATCGCGACTATAAATATATATTAACATTCATAATGACAGGAAAAATCACTGCAAATATGCTAGTAACAAACAGGCCAGGGCCAGTGAGATTCAGGGCTCTAGTGGAGGAGGCTGGTCAGGGCACTCAGCTTTGGCAGCTGACTTAACACCCTGCAGCCGACAGCAGCATCAGCGCTTCCTATGGACACAGTTCCTCATTCACAGAAGGCATGAGCTCTAAAATACTTGTTGGTCACATCTACGCAGATACTCCATACTTAACCCCAAAAAGAAGCCCTCCTAAATTAAGAGTAAGGAAACACTAGGGCCAAAGCTTGGAGAACATTTGCATTATCACTTTCTGAGACCGCTCTTTTGCAAACAAGCATTTCCCAGCCAACCAAGAAAGTCTTGTTCAACAAACTGATAAAAAAATATAACCGGAGATCTGTAGTGAACACTTCATAAAGTTACACCAAGTTTGTACAAACAAGACAAACGTTCGCAGTCTAACTTTAGGCACCTACACAGGGAAGCCGGTCTCTCTGTAAAGTGAACGGGAAGAGTGGGCCAGAGAGACCGGTAACTCGGTACGTGCCTGACTTCGACACACTGAGCTGCCCCTCGGAGGAGACCCCCTCGCAGTACCGCCTCTGCGGAGCTCTTACAAGCGCAGACTCTTGCCTTAACATGGCACCAGCAGTTGCAAGGATGGAACATGGATTTTAGTATCCACTTCCTGCTTCCAGTTGAGATATGATTACAATTAAAATCACACACAACACCAATTTGATTCAGTTCTTCTCACAGCGCAAGTTTTGTTGGGATATCAGGCTATTTAGTTTGGCCTGGGAACAACCCTCTGGTTTAAGGCCTGCAGATAACTGGCTATAGGAGATTAAATGCTCACCTAGCAGAGGAAGGGTTCCGCTCCATCCTCACAGCATCCATACCACTATGTGTACTCACTGAAAACACTAAATGGAAGTCTTGCAGGCCATGCAGCTCCTTTTGGCTACAGTTTTGAGAACACATAGCAAATTAAGTGTAACTCAAGTTTCTTCTGGCTTTTTTATTCTCTGGGAGAAAGAACTGTCAGACGGTCAAATCTATGGGCTCCCTCCAGCCCAAGCCCAATGACTGCTGTTGAACAGGGGCATGGCAGCGTGAGGAGGGTTCATCTCTGAACCTGCAGAATGCTGCCACAGTGGCAGAGGTTGATTCTTGCTGCCAGAGAAGATCTGTGTGTATACGAGGACCTTAAAATCCCCTCAACACTGAGTCTTGGCTCAAGAATAGACAGACCAGTGAAAGTACATGAAGTACAAATCAATGTTTTGAGGACTGTCTCACTGCCAGGAGGACATGGAATGAAAGGCTTAGCAGGCTTATTTAGGATACATCAGAAATAGAACTGATGCAGGCACTCACTTGAAGAGTTGAGTGTCAAAGTGTAGACACCAATTATAATAATTTAAGCCCTGGCAAATCAAGAGGGAGGATAAAAAAGAAACATGAATTAACTTATAACAAGAACAACTACAGAAGCAGCCTTCTAAGAAGGATATTAACAGGAAGCACACAGAGAACAGGTGAGTTTGGAAATCTTCACACCAACTGCTATTGCAAAAGTGCAGCTCCCCCAGACAGAGGTAGGAAGAGGCTTACAGAGTACAAGATGAGGATGAGACCAGACAGGATTTACACCCAAGTGCATATATCTCTCCTAGAAGCTTTAGACGTTCTCTGCAGGACAAGGTAACTCTTATTGTGCTGTGCTAAAAGAATCACATCAAAACAACCCTCCAAAACAAACCCCATCAGTGTAAACTTCATGCTGACATATGACAACACATGAAAGCCTTGGGTTATGAGCCATTATTCTAATGTCTTTGGACACAGTCTATCATCTGAAGATATAAAAGCTGAGACTTCTGCTTAGTGCAGACATACTTCCAATCAATTCTTACTTTCATGATGATTCTACTTTGAGTTAATCATTTGCGTGGCAATATCTTAGTGTAGCTGTCACATTACTTCTGCAACAAAATGATTATGTTTGAGGCATGTTTAACAATACTCTCAGCACTTACAGTACATATGCAGCATTGGAATGAATAGCAGGAATGGTATTTTAATGGGAAATGCTCAAAGCACAACCAGCAGCAAAAATCAGGATGTCTGACAGCAAATAAAACGGTTAGAGCAAAATCCTATTAGTACGAATGATATCTCCCACAGTTTTATGTCTCATTCCTATAAGAAATTGATTCTCATTGGCATGAGCAAGAAGAGCGAATACACTCCACTATTTCACAGTTACGGGGAAAATCAAAACTGCAGCCAGAAGCTGCCTGCAGGCTGTCATCCTTTCACTCCCTGTGTGGGTGTGAGCTTACAAAAGTCACAAACTATGATGAGAACAGGAAGCAACCCACAGGTGTGAGTAAAAAAAGTCTTCTGCAGCTTTTTTTTTCTCCATATAGAAGCAGAAATCAAATATTGCTGATGAGTGTCCATCTTATTGAGCCTCTGTCTGCTGCATTTTAGTCCACTAGTCCAATAGAACTTGTGCCTGTTTTCTGGTGGTGAGCAACTAAAGGTCCACAGGAAGTCCGCTTTAACATAAGAGTTAATACAAAATAGTTCTACATTTTAGCTTAATATCTGCAGCAGAATAATTCCACATACCAAGCTTCCACTTCCGTATTATCAAATTTATCTTATTCTTAAAGATGGGAGTGACCTTCTTTGCCTGGTGTATCATCAAATATTATTAGCATCACACAAGAAATGCAACAGCTTAGCACTTACACTGAAGCCATTCCCATGTTCAAAAGGATTGGTAAACCACTTCTCATGCCACAAGCCCAATCCTAAAGCAGATCAAGCAGTATCTCGTGCAAATATGATGGAAGAAGAGTGTACCTTGATGAGGAAGCTGCATGAAAACTGCAGATTTAGAGCAAGGCAGAGAAGCTTCACAGACACAGAATGAAAGAAAAAACGTAAGTGAATAATGTCCATGACTAGGGGAAGGGGAGGGGGGGAGAGATGCTGATGGACAACACATTTATACACAATCTTGCGTAGCTGTTTCCAGAAGCAAGAAATAGAATTTTTCATGTTATCTGCAATTCAATATATTTGTTAGCATAATAAAAAACATACTTGGATAAAACAGTTTCTTTAACTCAATGTGATGAAGTAACAGTACTGCTAAATACTTGATTTTCTTGTTCAGCAGTTCTCAAATCAGAGTAAGCACATGACAGGCCTGCATCCCATATTAGTCCCATAGCTGCCATGCTGTTTTCAAAAATCCTGTGATCCACCTTTACTACGTACTCTAATTCTTTTACCAACAATTTTTTACCTTGGCAGATATACTACATCTTTCACTGCTTACTCCCTCACTCTTGTCTCTCCACTGAGGACAGAATGAGCGAACAACGCCATCGCACCTCTAGCCACAGTCAAGGAGAACGCAAAATTCTTGTATGCAGTAATGGAGCTGTATGAAAGTGCCAGAAGACCACTTATATTTTAATACAATTAAGCAGCTTAAAAAGCAAAGCATGTTTTATGCAAAGTTGCATTGGTTAACATAACAGTTAAACTAGTAAAACTGTATGTTCACTAAGGTAGATCAATGTAATAAATGTGGGACGGAGGAGCAAAATGAAATGCTCTATGTTATGACCTGGTCCACAGTTTCAGAAAGCTGAAGATCCCCTGATCAAATAGCAACTCTTTGTACTGAAATTGCTAGAATGAAGCAAGAATGCTCAAGCAAACAAAAGACACTAATGAACAGTGAGAGATGATGGGAAAACTAAGTGGTCGACACAAGACTTTCATAAAATAGTAATCACTTAAGCCAGTTTCACACTAGCTTGAAAACACCTTTAAAGGCTGAGTCTTTATGAAGATGCTTCCAGTGTGGTTACATAAAAATGGAACCATTAGTAAGTTTTTGCCTATATGCAATTCACAGTATATCCATTTTCTTAGTACAAGAATACAGAAAATGAATATAAAGTAATACTTTTTTCTATTTAAACATTCAGAAATTTAAGTTTTAATACATTTAAATGTATGACCTCCTGTATCTGCCAAAAATCTTGTTAAAAAAAATCCTGTTTAAAATATTACTGTAAAAAATACCCACAGTCAAGAGATACAAACCTGCAAATCCACTTTCTAAATTTCTGAAGGAACTCAAGCCTATTCAAACAAGCAGTCTTCATAGGCTGAACTTTATTACTACCCTTTGCATTCCTTTCAGCCTTTGGGGGCGGGGGGGAACAAATTTAGAAGAACAAAATTATTTGAAAAATATACCTACTTGATAACCAACAGCAGCTAAATATGCTTCAGTCTTTCATAGGAAAGGCCTGTGATAGCAAAGTTTTCCCTCAGCAATCTCCTCACACCTTCATACAGGTCTTTCATTTCCAAGCAAATCATGTATTGTGTCAAAAATGCATTACTACAGACTCACTAGTATCCTGAATTGTTTAACAAGTTCACTAGTTCCTCTCTAACACTGTGGAGATGGGCTCTTAACCAGCATTTGATGAAACCCATCTGCTTGTGGAACACTTGAAAGAAATTTTTGAAGAACTGGCTTAACTGGCTTAATTCCTTTCGCTTAAGAACATAAAGTGACGGGTAAAAAAGGAAGACTTCTACATAGCAGAATCAGAATGTTCCTTTTTTTTTTTTTTNGAAGCTGAATGTTTCTTTTTTTTTTTTTTTTTTTTTTTGCTCAAAGGGGGCACAATCCTACATCATCACTTCACGCTTGGAAAAATAACTGTTGGAGTTGCCGCTGGTGCTACATACTATATGGAAAGATGCTGTCCATAATGTACTTATTTCCACACTGACAGCAAGATTCCAAGATGCAACCAGCAAGTCCCTTTCAGGCCAATGTTCTTTTCTTACTTGTTCTCAGGTAGGAATGCAAAACAAGGAAACAGTACCAGGGCCACAATGACAACAAAGGTCTCTTCTTCTGCCATTAATAAAGTCTCAGAAAGAGAGGTAACAACTGTGGAAAATACCCTTTACGTTTTCTCTCCTCACTTCAGACAACATTATTTAATGTAATAAATCATCTTGAATTGGTGGGACTGGAAATGAAATCCTGTTTTGAGTACATTTATATTGACAGGCATCTTAAAATATAATTCTATTACTCAGCATCGGTATATCAAGAAGTGATCTCCCCAAACAATTTAAACTGAATTCTCAGACTGGAAAAAAAAAATTGTAGTCACTTTTCACTGCATAAAAAAAAAAAAAATCACTATTCCCATATTATTCAAACACCACAGAACACTGTCTCACCTCTGCATGTTGTACCACTACATCTCTCACCTCTGCAATATTCATAATATTCAACAAAAAACATGCATAGCATCTGTGAGCAAGCTGATGATCCTGAAGACCAAATTTCTTGAGTACAGCTACATATAGCTAAGTAGGACTTATTTCAGGGCTGGCAGAAACCAGTAAATAAAAAGAGTCAAAAAAGAAAAGAAAAAAAAAAGCAAAAAACCAAAATACTTCCATAAATATCACACTAATATACAAGTGGTTTCTAGCCTTTCATCAAGGTTAGAAACAAAACACAAATAAAAGATTGATTGACTTCGGTGTTCAGAACTGCAACAGTTAAATCATCATTTAAGATACATCAGCCAGTATAATTTTTATGACAAAGAAGAGTAAAGCACTTCCTCAACGTATGAGCCACTAATCCAAAATCACTTCAGGAGGAACCTTCACGTGGATTTCTTTGACATACATTCCATTTTCTTCCTATATTTAATTTTCTCTAGCTTATGCCCATATGCTATACCGAATTCTTTTTACTTTTTTTTCCTCTTTTCACCCTGAAAACCTATGCTGCTATATTTAACTTCTGCATTTCCCTGTAATTCCCCTCTCCCCAAGCCAGAAGGAATTTAGTGTTTCTATCCATTTACAGCCTTTGATGACTGTACTTTTCTTGAACACTGTCATTCTATCATCAGCACATTTCTGGCAATACAGTAGTCTAAACTGACCCACTATTATTCCATGTGCATCTACCTGAACATTTCGTTTCTTCAGGGAGAGTTTGACCTCTGTATGGTGTTGCCTATAGGAGTACTAGCCAGAAACCATAAAGTCAATTGAAATTGAGTCAGTCCAGACACTCTTGTCCATAGCACAGCTCTGGATTATTCTTCCTAATATGTGCTAGCTTGTAGGGCCTAAATAGGTATTTCTCCTTGCAAAACATCACGATTATGTATTTATATTTATTAATTTTCTAGAATTCACCATTGCATACGTTCCACATTAAGATGCAGCCGCTATTTTTTCTGATGCACTTACTGTTATTTCCTTCATGCATAACGACTTGGAAGACAGCTTTTGTGATGGACAAAATCCAACATCTGAAATACCAGTGTAATAGCTTAGTCAACAGTTTAATACTCATTTGACTCAAGAATGCAATGATGTTTGATGCATAAAAACATCCAAAAAGACAATGAGACTGAGTACTTGGCTGCATAAACAGTAAATTCAATAAATTTCCCTTACCTACGTAGTATCACAACAGCTACTGACCTGGGGAATGCTGGGAAGTTGCGAGCGAGGTCATGGAATTGGAAAGGTTAAGGTTAGCAGTAATGCTAAGCTGGCTCTGCACTGCGGGAGGATATGGAGATGTGGGTGTCAGGAGAGATTCTTCACTGGTTTCCTCATCAATTCCAGGCAAATACGTGTCAATCAAGGCATCAAGAAACTTCACTATGAGTTCAGCATAGTCTGGGATTTGTGTTTGCTGTGGGTGATGGGGGAAAAAAAGATTGGTTCCTTTCTCTCTACTTTTCTGTCAATATGAGCTTTGCCTCAGAATTCACTCTAAGATTACACTGTTTTTGCCTGAAAATTTTAAAAAGCATTTTAAGTAAGTTTAAGCGAACACTGATTTGTGGTCTTTTCCAGATTAATCTAAATGCACATATTAAAGATCACTTGTAAGTGTAATCTCAGTATTGCTACGAACTACAAAGTCAGAAAAGAGGGGCTGTTTCATTCATAAGGTGCCACAGCTACCTGAACCTAGTATGTTATTAACAGCACTACTTATGCCCCCGAAACATAACGTCCAGAATGCTGCCTACTCTGCTTATCTAGTTCTTGTTACTATGACTAGAGGGAACAAATGGCAGTAAGATGGTCAATGCTTTCATTTCTTCTGTTGTAACATAAAATTTATCCTTATGGAATTATCACTCTTATCAATTTAATCCCTTAAACTGTAAAATACAGACAATAAACTAAAGAGCTTCTGAACGATGTTGTATGTCCAGGGTCCCTTAGTGAACTTCGGAGTGCTGGTAAGTTGTATTTACACACCTGACTGCTTTTACACAGCTTCGGTTAAGTTGACCTCACCGAGTCTACCAAAATACCCACTGCAGGCTAGAAAACTGTTTTAGCCATAGAAGTGAGCTGTATGTTACTAACTTGCTTATATCAATTCTGTAATTTATCATTTATCTGCATCCTTCCTGGAGCACCAATGTGCTTTATAAAGAGAACAAAGGTAAAACACCAATGAACTTGCAGACAGAATACTGTCCTTACCTTAGAAAATGGGCCAGCAAACCTCCATAACCCATTAAATCCAAAACCTACAACAACAAATTGAATGTTACCACAAAAACAGTTCTCAGTTGACAGAAAACACCTACACACATGGAGGATTATGTGGATTTACTTCAGTATGGGAATGAAATTTTATTTGGAGATTGAAAACACTCAATTGTGTTCAAATTCCGTAAGATAAAATGATGGAATTCTAATTTGAGATATATAAGTTGCAAAAACCTCAACATCTCAGAACCGTCGTGCAATAAATTCTTGATGATATTTTAAAAGGTAAATTTAACATGTGAATATACATCTCATTTCAGTAATTATGTCAAGATATAAGTTTTTCTCAACCACCATCTGTTTTTTATGAATCTTCCTGGAGAGTCTTTGATTAAGGATCATAAAAAACATTTAGGTTTTAAGTGCTCAAGTGTCACATGTAAGTGGAGGTTAGGTGCTGAAAAACAAACATTACTCTATAGGATTTACCAATAATTAAATCAAATTCTAATTTAAAAGGTTAATTTAAAACCCACCATTCATCACTACTGCTCATGTTTTGTACCTTTTTCAACTTGGTCAGTGGAAACAGAAATTCTTTTTAATATCTTTAATATTACTTTTAGTATCTGGTGCACAACCACAGCAAGCAGTTTTAATGTTCTTGTCAGTAGCTGGTTTTTAATGTGCAAACACTTATTATTACTAGGATTTTTGAAGTAGGAGAGCATCCTCACAACAAAACTGACTTACTGTTTTATTAAGGCTGCAATAATTCTGAAACATTTTCATTAGCAAATCTAACTTAAAATTCAGCAGTTCAAAAAAAAAACAAAACCAAAAAAACAAACATTTACTTTGTAGATAAGAAGTCTGGTATTGGGGTGGAGACTCTTCATGGTAGACAACACTCTGAACAATCCCATGAACTGGATTCAACAAATTTGGATCCTGGCACAGTGACAAAAGGGTATTGATCTTGGAATCCAATAAATTATGCCTAAACAGAAGAGCAATGGCTTATTTTTTTTTTTCCCCCACAAAATAAATATGCAGCTCACAACTGACTTTAACAAACAGCAGTTAAAGTGGGATTTTCAAAAGCTCAGTGATTTTAGAAGCAGAATGCAGTGAGGACTCAAGAGAAATAACACTACTGAAAACTTGTAAGAACAATAAGACCCATTAGAACATTATTTTTGCTTAGCACTTTAAATTGCAAATATGTTAATTACTTTCAACCAAAAAAATTATTCTCTGGATTTGTGTCAGAGGCGAACTTTCAAAGCAGTTTTGTAAACTTGTGGGGATACTGTCTCATTTGACCTCCCTTGCAGAACTCAAGCTTTAATCATACCGGACTATATCAGGCCCGTAACATTTGATAGTCAGTTTAAGCAGACACAGAAGAGGACAGAACACCACCGCATGGTAAATGCACCCCATGATTTAACTGAAAAGAAACCCTACACTCTGGGTAGTAATGATACAGGCAACTCGAGCAGCCTCTCTGTTGACCCTTTAAGGCATCACGAGCTCAGAGAAATTCCCATAATGGGAATTTAAAGAGGGCAGTCTATTCAGGGCTTCCTAATAGTTTTTTTTCTTTTGATGCAAATGCCAGTTACTTACAATTGTGATTTCAGTAACTCACAGAACTTGTTTATACATTGACCATTACTTTATAAAACCAGAAAAAGACACCATTATTTCTAAATCATGCACCAGTCAGTTTTAAAACTCTACTCACTTTAACTTCTGATAGCTGGGCTTCCCTTGCATATATTGACCATAGGGAATACTACTTTTAACCTATATCTAAAGAAATACATTCAAAGAGTATTGTGAACTACGCTTTAAATCAGTTTTGATATGCACTTCGGTTACTAATTAAACAAATCTGAGTTTAACCAGTACAAAAATAATATCTAAGAGACAGTAAACATTGACTTGCACAGAAAACCATATGACCCATTAAAATGTAATTTGATTCCCCACAGTATCAAATAAGTGATAAAGCCATGCTAAGTCACTAGACTAATGGCAGCAACGATGCTGAAATCTTTCAGGAGAAACTGATGTGTGCAGACAGGCTCCCTAGCAACAGCAGTACAGCATTCTCCCATGCTCTGCCAATCTGCCCAGAACCTGCCACTGAAGAGTGCTTTTGAGGACCATCTGTAGCGCTGGTATCTGCACATGCTTATTCTAGTAAGAACATTATATTTATTTAACATAGGGAAAAAGGATAATTCTCAAATTGCAATGGACATTTGTCTCAACAAGCCAAGGACAGAATGCAGCTAGTAACCTACTAATGAGTAAGTACCTCATGCATGCTTGTCCTGGTCCAGAGACCTTTCAAATGAAGGCCAAGTACAGAGTCATCATAAAAAGAGTTTTAGATACTTACACAACAGGAAAGACCTTTGGGAAGACAACACTGGCTTCTGCTAAATACTCATACAGAATCCTCTGGTCAAACTCATCAGTAGTGTATTTCACTAATGTTGCCTGTGACAACATAAAGGATTAAATTAGCATGCTTCTAATAAGTGAATGCGAGTAGTTACAGGCTTTGTTGTTTGTTGTTATAGTTTCAGGTTTTAAGATTTCTGGATTGCAGAAAAAGCAGCATCACAGAAGATTAATTTATGTCCTCTGCGGACATGGTATCCAGTTACTTTATGTGTACATGCGAAACAATAGAAACAGTTGGAAAGAGCTTCTCTACTGGTAAAAAATTAGCTAGTCGGTTTTTGACAAAACTGTGCAACTGAGTCTTTGTGAATTGTAACAGGAATGCAAACTGTATTGGCGCATCTGATGAAAGCACTATCAGACTGGTAGATATATTACTAGTTAGTCAAGTTTTAAATTGAATTATGCTGAAATTCCAACAATTTTCACCTCTTAACTTTTAAAATATAATATATAGTAGCATCTTGCTATATAAAATTAGTTTGTAATAAAAATCTGCCAGGAAAAGGAATCAATTGTTGGACATGCTCTGCAAAACAATATGGAATAATGAAAACTCAGTATTTGCTCTCATGGATTTATAAATACATTTATAAAAGTGATTGATTGAAAGTTTGAAGAAAAGCCGTAGAAGAATAGACTTGCACATCACATACTGATTCTGATCCAGGTGAATTTAGAAGCACTGCATACAGCATGTATGCTTCTTTGGAAGATAAAAGAACATCAGAAAATAACACACAATAATACACAGAAAGAAGGCTTACAAGAACTGTAAGGAGCAGTGCCTGAATTTTTGGGTCAGTCAGAACTTCTTCATCTAGGAGGACATTTGACTCAGAAACAGAAACTTTTCGAAGATGTGGGTGTTGCTGCGGTGATATTCTCTGAGTTTCTGCCAGATAAAAAAGAGCAACTCATCCAAAGCAAAATAAACCCAAACCAAAATAGAATTATTATTATTCAGTTATATGCAAACTTCAGAGTTCACCAGACTTTTCATAAAGTATAAAAGCAACAATAATGCTGTAATACTAGCGGTGCTAGACTGTCATATGGGATGTATTACCAAATGGTAAACAATAACCCCAATTTCATATTCAGTGAAATACAGGCCCAGGGGTGGTAAGTAACATATTCAGGGTCAGGCAGCAGACTGACATCAGATACAACAGAAGAACCCTGGTCTTGCATTGCAATTGGGGATGGGGGCACAGGAAGCAGATGTGGGAGAAGATGAAGAGAGGCATTCTAGGCATTAGGTCACACTCCATCTGCAAAACTTTGCAGCTAGGGCTTGGTAAGTTATAAAATGCCAAATTTTACTTATTTCATTTCACTCCTGCATACAGTACTTTATAGCTGCCTCTTACATTCTACGTCTGCAAACTGAGCAACTCTAATTCAAACCTCAATTGCCAGTGATATGGAAGACTGTACTCTCCAGAAGCCATTATTAAGATATTTCTCCCTTACCTTGTAGTACCTTACCTAAACAAATAAACATTGAATTTAGAAGTAATCCTTTGTATATATATACAAAGCATTTATAATTAACATTATTCTGAAAATGTTAGTCCTGTTTCTCACCCATTTCATAATCATTTTCGGCTACTCTCCTCATTTTGGGAGGCGTTGTGATTCCAGATTCCATGTCTTGCCTTTTAGGAGCCTTTGTGTCCGATATCAAATGGTCAAAACTTTTCCTTGTACCTAAAAACAATTTATCAGGAAATTAAAAACATTAAACCTAAATCCATACTCTAAGTATTTCCAATTCTCTAGCTAAGCTACCCTATCTACAATGTATTGATAGGAATCTGGGGACATTTTCACCATTCTCAGGGCTGGTAGAGAAAATACGGTCACATCATGCCGCTCTCCATCACAGTTTCCAAAATGCTTCACAATACATATGAGGATAGCATGCAGTTTATTCAAGTATGTAAGCTGTGGGCATGCTATGGTTTCCCGGTCAACACATCACATTGAATAAACATGCCAAAATATGATTACTGAAAAGGAAGCAGTTAACAGGACTGTAATGAAAGAAATGCCCCTCTTCTTCCATATATGTCACAATGTAAAAGGGTAACCAGAAGTTATGTGAAGGAACTCATCTTGTTTCTTTAAGACTTGCTTGTAAACATGATGCACTGAGAAGCCATGGATAAAAATCAGATTGCTTCCAAAACATCTAAAATGTTTTGGGACCATTTCTTCTATTGTAAGATACAGTATTCAATATAGCAGCTAAGTTAAGGTATTCAGCTTCTTGGTTTTATTGACAGAGGGCTAGTGGCAGAAAATTGGCACAATGAACCTTTAGTATCTGGAATATCCTTTTTTTTTTTTTTTTTCGCCACTACAACATGCACATTCTGAGCGTCACGCTTGCCTCCCCTCTCCCTGATCAAAACAACTGAATTATTCTTCTAATTGTAGTGTTCTCTATTTGTATTTTGTAGAGATTGCATACAGTCCTCTGAATCAAGAATAAGCACTTAAAGTCAGAACAAATATAATTTTTCTCCAGTAACACTTCCTGGGGTATTCTGTAAACAAATTAGTAAATTAGGTATCTTAATAACCTAGAAGCTTTTTAGTGTTCGCTTGTGAAGGCTGCCCCATATCCAAACTCATGGATTTTCGTGTTCGAGGGCTTATCTGTCCCACTGTTGGGTAACTGGCAGCCAGATGTCTGTCTGATCCCTTTGGTGATGACCATGGTTGATTTTCCTTTAGTGTCCTGTAGGTGCAGAGAAATTAAATTAAGAAACTCTTTAAAACTGTTGCACATTTAGGCATTAATTTTTCAATTAGCCAAAGTATCCTTTATTGAAACCATCTTTCCTAACAAATTAATCTCCTAGAAATATGCATTAAGAAATAGTAATTACTTTGCTAGCAAAAATGTCTGAGCTAGTGAAAACTAAATCTGATATGAATGTAATGCCAAAGAGCTAAAAATAAAGCAATAAAGAGAACACAAGCTAATCAGCCTATAAGGCAAGATGTATGACATTCAATAATCAGCCACATCACACTTGATGCTAAAAAGACAGGTACTGAGTAAAGTGCTCTGTATTGAGAAAAAATGGCTCTGCATGTCACTTCTAGGTTGACTTAAGTGGCTGTTTATAGACAGACTACAAGATGCCAAGGTTTTCCAATGACAGGAACCAAGTGATTACTTAGTACATGTCCTGAAGCTCTTAAAAAGACAAACAGAATTTTCTTCTAGAATATAAATGAAAAATGAGGTGAAATTAGGTCTTGTAGAAATGGGTTAGCAAAAAGCTTAAGAACCTCCAAAGCAGTTAAGCTCTGAAATAGCTTCAGATATCTCAAAATTAAGTCTATAGAAATTCAGCACACAAATTCTTCTGTGACTCTTGATCACAGTATAAGTAGCATATTGGTCAGGAACTGCTAATATGTAGTTGAACATTAGTTTAGCTTTAACAAATGTGGCTTTTAGTTTTCTGTATACCAGAGGTTACTTTTAGATAACTTACTAAAGGAAACAGACATCGAAATTTGGATAACTTTTATTATCTCAAAGTTAGGCAACCAACCTGTAGCTAGTGTCACTGTGATGTATGGGATATGTATCCATAGGAACATTTTCCATTGAAACGTCCGTCAACAAGAGAGACTTCCTATGTTTTAGGCTGCAGCGACTTCGAACTTCCTCAGACACTGTCAGCAAAGCTAAAAATTCAAAGAAAGTTAACGTAAGTTTTCCATGGCAGGAATACATTGAAGAATATAAGCAATATTCCATCAACTTAATTTTTTGACTTAATACAAAAACAACCACAGAGACATAATTACACCTTATCGAAATGTACAGATTAAAAGTAGGTCATTTAAAAAGAATTAAACTCCCCAACCAGTTAGAATTGCATTATTTAAACATTTGCCCTCATATGGTCACAATTTCTGTTCCTAGACCACTAGAAATGTGAATGCTCTAAGGCACACACTTCTGTATTTAAACCAAGAAACCTTCAACCTCCCTGAAGTATTTCCAAAGTTGCACTGTAGCTCCTGTGCTGGCAAGCCTTCAGTCCACAATGAGCTGTCATTGACATACCCCAGCCTAACCCAGATTCTTATCCATATTCAGTTCAAGTTTTCCTTTATATTGGTACAATTTTAATCAACCCAAAACCGTAAGAATTCCCACAATAATTCATTCCTTTTCAATTAGCACAAGTTTAAAAGAACGTTTGTTTAATTTTACCTGCTAGGTAAGCCACACTCTGGGTGTTCACCTCAAACTTGTCACAATTCCTATGTTTGTTAACCAGAGCTAGTAGTGTATGTAAAATCCTTACTGTTCTTGCTACAGTGGTAGGAGAAGGATGTCTGTACCCTAAGAAATGAGGTTAAAACACCAAATACTGTATTTAATTTTTGAATGCTTATTTATGAAGCATTAATATTTTAAAAATATTTATAAATATTTTTTAGCGTTTTCTCAGGACACTTCATACAAAGGGTAAGGAAGTACAATGCTAACAAATTGCACACACAGGACTATTATTTCTGTCCCTCTCTGCAGAAATCACATAATTACAAATGTCCGTGCATATATTATCTATTATTTCACAAATCAATCTTCTAAAAGAAACAGTAAGCCTGACTGCAGGCAAACACACATACAAAGTATTCTGGGAGAAAGAATCATAGAATCATTTAGGCTGGAAAAGACCTCCAAGATCATCCAGTCCAACCTTTAACCTAGTACTGCCAAGTCCACCATTAAACCATGCCACTAAAGTGACTAATGCTAAGAAGTAATGAACTGCAGCAAATGAAGCCACACATTCCTGCAACAGTTAAGAATTTACATCGTTTGCACTGCAGACCTTCACAGGACATGCATAAAGGAAATCTGGCAAAGTCCTTTAGTCAAAAAACATTTAATTTTGTAACTGTTCACTTAATTTTTTATCAGTTCTGTGACCTGAGTTACTTAAAATCCACCACCCACTTTTTCCCCCCTTTATTCTTGAGATTTGATCTATTTCTGAATTAAGAGTATTCATGTAAAATGAACAGTAACATGTATACTTACCTTTCAGGAGGTGCCCCACTAGTGCAAAGTTGAAGTTGGAGTTGAAATTTAGCCCAACAAAATGATCCATCTGCTTGCAGTGCCATTCAAGTGGTCTCCTGATCTCCATAAACACCTCTTCTGGGCTCTGACCCAGAGAAAGTAAGACACAAGAGTATTTCACAGAATCATGGAACGGCTTGGGTTGGAAGGGACCTAAAAGCCCATCCAGTTCCAACCTGCCATGGGCAGGGACACCTCCCACCAGCCCAGGCTGCCCAAAGCCCCATCCAGCCTGGCCTTGAGCACCTCCAGGGATGGGGCATCCACAGCTTCTCTGGGCAGCCTGTGCCAGGGCCTCACCACCCTCACAGTAAAGAAATTTCTTCCAAATATCTAATTTCAATTGAAATTGATTGATTCATTGAAATTAGATATTGAAACTCATCATAACTCAATTGAAAAAAGAAAACACGATATTTTCCTGTAAATTCTTAAAATTACTAATTGCACTCTTGATTAGAACATATCTATGCATTTCTATTCCAGTTTAGAACAGAATAATAAGTTTCATCTTTATATCTTGGTTTACTATTGATACTACTGATCAAGAGGACACAGAATTTTTTTCTTCTTTTTAACAGATCTAACTGCTTACATAAACTAAGGGTTGATCACAGTTGATAACTAACAGTGGGCTCATTTACCTTATCATTAAACACTCGAAGGCTATCCAAGGTATGCAGATTCTGTTCAAGGAGTGCTGTACCTGCTGAGTACAAGTTGACTTCATCTAGTTGCAGTACTGCCATAGCTACCCAGAAGAGGGCCTTGTGCATAGGGGAGTCCTGGAAGGAGAAGGAAAAGGAAAAGGCCATGATTCCACTTTCAAGTCAGTTCCTGTAAGTGAAAGACAAATAGGATTGACATGTTTTTGTATATGCATTACTACCCTTGTAGCATAGGTTCTGTCCTCAAACACATCCATCCCAACAAAACAGATGTTCATACGAACCTGTGGTGCTGATGCACTTAACAGGTGAATGGCAGAAAGCAAATTAATTTCAAGCCTTCCACTCCTGCCCCTAGAAGCCATCCCTTCTATTTTATACCCTTTCTCTTGCTCACAAAAGTGTCAGATGCATATTGCCCTACACCAGACTGAACAGCGTCTTTTGTTACCAGTTCAGGAACACATGTTGAAAATGGATGAAGACTAAAAATCTTTTGGAGGGAATTAATACAGACTATGGTATAGCCTTTGCCTATATTGCCATGGCCCAGTTTTATGAGGCAGAACAGTACATTCTAAAGCTTTTTTAAAGCTTTTGCACAGGTCCCACATACAAACATGTGGGCCATATTTCCCATATGTAGTACTTTCCAGCATGAGTCATAGCAGTTAAGTGTGAACATCAGATACCACAACACTCACTTATATTTTTGAGGTTATACTCATAATTATAACTTTCATTTACAAAATATATTTGCTGTTTATTCTAAAAATCCAGTTTACCTTATTAAGAAGAGGCTGCAGCTTGGTGAGTGCTATAACTGTAGCTTCTATTAGAACTTGGCTGTTGTAATTATCAGGGCCTTTTAAACAGCTCTCAAGTCCCTTTTTGTAGAAAAAAGAATAAAAAAAATAGAACCCATTATTTGATTTTGCTTTGTAAAAAGATCAAAGCTCTAAACAATAATTGTGGCTCTCAATTAGTTTACAAAGCTTGAGTTCATTTTAAACTAATTTGCATGGAATTTTAGAAATGATGATTTACACAAATGATATATTTATTGCTCTAAATAATTGCACAGTGTGTGTTAACATAGTAAGGGTACAGGACAGGGTGCAAGAACTACAAAATAGCTCTTCTATGGTTCATATGCTGTTAAATTAAATTTTATGTCCATAGAATGCTAATAAAATACTTAAAGGAAAGATATTTAGCACACTGTTTACCTGCTATAGAACACAATCTTCTTTAGAAAATATGGACATCATTACTAAGCTAGCTAGGCTGTTTCAAAGGTTTTTTTATATAAATGTTCTGCTTTTTATTGTATTTAGTTAACACGTTATATTATTAACTTCCTTTAAAAAAAAAGAAACTTGTGTGCATTCAGCTACATACCTTATCAGAAAATTTCTCATTTATTTAAATACTGACTTTTCTGGATCAAAACCCAGCATCTCAAATTTTAAACTCAATATTGAAAACTACTGTTACTCTAAAAATAGCAGCACTGATGAAACTTACTGCCACCAAATTAATTTAAAACAGAAAGCCAGGCCTACAAAGACTAATTCTCTGATTAGGTAGCTTTGTACAAGAATATGCTTGAAGAAAGTATTTATCATCAAATTATGATGAGTTCTATATTCGATGGGATGATAAAAAATTTCAGTTATTTTATGAGCCACAAAGGAAAACAGATATAGACCCACATACCTTGCTAAGAATTCGGATTATTTGTTTTATTTGTCCATGAGAGACACGCTTACTTATACAGCCAAAGACAACAAGTGCTCTTGGCTGCAGGGATGGATTATACTGGAATGCAAACCTGTGAAGAAAGAGTACACTATATTAAACAAATATACAACAAACAGGCTGTATAATGAAAAGCTGAGAATTCTAAGTGTACTACACAGGCAGTTAGGGGTTATGTTTTGAGATCTACAACATACTTTTGAGCTAGTTCAGTCCACTGGTCCAGCCACTTGCAGGTTGGAATATCTCTCATACAAGCCTAAAAAGAATTATATTGTTTGAATACATGTAACATGAAGCAAACATATTATTTTAATTCAGTTATTTTAATTTTCAGAAGTCTGCAACTTAAGTGTTCATTACCACATCATGGGAGGTACATCTCACTACACTGCTTGCCTGGAAAGTGTAAGCAGTGCCACCTTCCTTTATGGATAATTTCTTTTGTTTTGAACCACGTACCTCCATGATCTCCAACAAAGCTTCTGTAACTGTTTCCAAGGAAGTCAGTGCAAAAGTCTCCCTCTCATAGGAACCAGGTGAAAACGACCTGTCTCGATAGCTGGAGCGGAATGCTATGACTGCGGCTGATTTCACTTTGCTGATTCCAAACAGCAAATAAAATTTGGGCAGGGAAAACTCAGTCAAGCTCAGCCTTAAAACTTGCTTGGTCTCCTCTGTTGAATAAATTTTTACATATTAGACTTAAAACACTGAAATTTATTCCATTTTTAAACACACTTAGGCTCACCCTCCCATGAATACACAAGTAGATAATCATCCTATGCACATTCCAATACCGTTTTCCTTACTACTTGTCTGAAAAAAAAAAAAAAGAAAGAAACTTGTCTAAAGATCTAGTTTCTCTGAGACTTCTCCTCATATTCGTTAGGAAAACAGACACCTGGAAAGCTCCTGGTTTGAAAGACCAACGTTATTGTAAGTTCAAACTGCAATCAGATTCTAGTTTTGGCTCTGTCACTACAATTAAGCCACTTAAATCAGAAGAAAATGAAGGCCCTGGTACTACCACTGAATATTTTTTACAATTCTGAACTTTCATTTCATTTTAGTGTACTTCAATTTCACTGTTTAAACAGGAAGGCTTGCCTTTCTCTTTGTGCATCATAGCAAAGCTTTTCTTTAAATATACGTGTGTACATGTGTACGTTTATTCACACACTCACTCTGTCAATATATATATATATAAAATGAGCTTTCAGATACCTAAAAAACAAGATTACATAAACTTATTTTTTTTCTTCACAAAATCCAACCTGGTTTTACACTGTACTTCTGTGATAAGAAACGACAGCTATATATTTGCAAGTATCAATTATTTCAGGACTGCTAAAATACAGCTGTATGCAAAATTCCTGCTTTAACCATGTAATTTTGCAATTTCCTCATGTAATTGATATTTTTGTTACCACATTATGCAACCATTCAAAAGATGCACATCAGCCAGTTTTAGAACAGACGAATTTTCTTTAATCTGCATTACAGGAACTTACTGGTACTTAGTTTCTTCCCTTTTTCAAAAACCCATT
Source organism: Chauna torquata (assembly GCA_013399475.1). Taxonomy (NCBI): domain Eukaryota; kingdom Metazoa; phylum Chordata; class Aves; order Anseriformes; family Anhimidae; genus Chauna; species Chauna torquata. Next base: position 81,733 of record VXAL01016611.1, read on the forward strand.
ATACAAATTTATATCACACACCTGCTCTAAACCAGACAGTCACACTTTAACTCCACAGTCATAGTTATTCTAGCTCATATCCTCATTCTGGTTTGTACACTAGTTGAATAGCAACATTATTTTCAAATTCTCAGAATAGTTGAAAGAGACAAAGACAACTCAAATATTTCTGAAACAAACTAAGAAGCAATCAACTTAATTCAAAGTCTGATAAGAACTTACCACTAAAGTGAAGCTGTGAACAAGTGCACAGAGAATGAATAATGTTGATGACAAGACCATGAGTGGAAGCTCTGAGAGAAAGGGGACCAGTGGCCACCAATAAAGTAACTACATGAAAGAGGTAGGGCAGATGTGCTGCGACATCCAGAGAATTGTTAAAGGACAGCATCAGCATGTAACGTGCTAGAATAGCAATATCATCCCACATCAGGTGTTGTTCCAATGTAGGAGTTGGGGACAGACAAGTCTTGTCAATTATTTTACACATTCTTCCGATCACCTGAAAAGAGAGTAACCATTTTGTTTCAGTCAAACGAAGAGCAGAGCTCAAAATTTCAGTAACAGCAATTACAAATTAACATTGGAATTATTCTATTGCTTGGAAGCTGTTTTATACTGTATTTTTCATTGTTGCCTGTACTGAGTCACCAGAAAGCACCTCAGTATCACACTATTATCTGAGGTGAAATTATTATATCACAGGAAATTAAGGCAAGGAGAGAACTCACTTTGCTTGAAACCAATTTTACATTTCCAGAAGCAAGCGCTACTGCTGTGTCTGCCATAACCTCAGCTTTTATGGATCCTAAGCCCCCTGTGGCACTAGTTTTGATGAAACTGTCCAGCACTACATCAAGGAGATCCGTTATCTATTAGAGAAAAAAAATTCTTTGTTATTATCAGTCTGGTTAACATAACTTTTCCACAGTAAATTGCCTTTTGAATAAGAAATCATTATATTTTTTAGTTGAAGATACACAACTACCATAAATTGAAGCAACAGTTTTAGTCATTTGTTATCCTTTTGGAAAAAAGCCTAATATAAATATTAGAAATATAAAGATGAATTCCATTAGGTTTTACTCCAAATCAAAATGCTTCACAACTGTGGGAGAATTATGATATGGTTTGTATAATTTTTGTTTTCCATTTTAAAGTATAACTATTCAGGAAATGCAGCACCTAATGAAAAGAAACTGGATTTGAGGTGGAAAAAAACACATACTTCCAAGAAAAAAGCAGGATTGTATCTGCCAGAGATTTAGCTTAGAACACTAGCCATGCATGAATACAGCTACTAGTAAAACAAGTTTCTTCTTGTGTACAAAGAATCAAATCTGACCCAAAACGCACTGAGAACTCTCTCTAAATGTAACACGCAAGCTAAGATAAACACTATTTCAATACTTGTTGAAATTCAGCTTTCATTATATTACAAAAATTGGTTGAAATTCTGGGTCAACTAAGTCAACAGTAAAATTCTTACTGACTTCTGTGGAATATTTCATATTTTTATTTTTACATTCTCCACATTTACCTGTTAATAGACTTTCATACTGCACATAACAGTCATAGTAATCTCAGTGATTTAAACTTCCCAAATACATTGACTTGTATCAGTCCAATTGGACCAATCAATAAAATACACTCATGCATCCATTTGACAGTTCTCCCATGTTCTCCAAGAGCAACTGTGATGCTGCACGGCATCAGTTTGGATGACAGTTAAAAAAATAATAATTGTATGACAATGAGGAAGTCAATATAAAGCTTCTGAGCAAGCCTGCTCACAGCAAGTAAAGCTGGTCTCATTTATCTGGACACTTACTTCATGAATGACAACAGCTTTATTTTCTTCGTTTTCTTTACTTTGTGTGGAGAACGGGGACAGAATTTGGGTAAGTGTTCAGCTAATGATCAACAGAAGGATTGATGCTGTTAATCGTAATCAAAATGTTTCTGTTTTAAAAGTGCAAACAACAAAACAGAAAAAGAGCTCTTTCAGTGCCACATGCCTAACATTCCTCTGAATGCTAGAGCTCCGTTCTTTCCATTCAGTACCCATCCATTCAGAGGTTTTGATGAAATAATTACTACTAATACCAAACATTTTAAATATTTATTTAAAAATTTTTTCAATTCTCAGTGGGGGCCAGGAACAGATTACTAGAAGCCAGAGTTCAGAAACGATTTTATGAAGTATTTTATAGAATGGAAACCTTGGAGAACTTACACATTACTCTCCACACAGCTAATACACTTAGTTCACGTCAATTTCCATTTTCTCTTTTCGTATTAACATTTCAGTGATTAAAAACTCTATAATCTGCTTATAAACAAATTGCAAGAAATCATGCAGAATTTGTACCTGTCCAAGACTTCCCCATATCTTAGCCTGAATGGAAGGATACATCTGTTTTTCATTTATTGTCATTGTTATAAGCTTATCAAGAATAGCAGTGACTCGCTGCCGCTTAGCATCATCATTGTGTTTACAGAATCGGACCAGGTTGGACAGCCAGGGAGTCATATACTCCAGACAAAGATGTTTCAGTTCAATACCTGAAACAAAAAGTCACTTTGTAACAAAAAATCAGCATTGATCTCTACACATAAGTAAATAATTACTTGCAAGCTCTTTTCCTTTCAGTTTTCTTCTAAAATAATTACTATCAGATCTGAGCAAATAATACTGGGCAAAAGACAAGCTTCTAGTAACATACTATAATAACAACATCCAAGAAACATCTGTAAGAATCCAGCAAGGAGATTTTGACATTTTAATATCTTATTAAGAAGTGTGACAAAGATGTGCATATTTAGTATTAGGCAGGACTACCTAAAATATATTTTTTGATCTTGAGAATGTATTTTAAACAGCTTTCAACAGTACAGTCAGAACTATTTTATGTCTGGAAAAAGGATAACAAAAATAGTATAGCAGAACCAGATTTACAGTTAAGAGAGATATTAATGTGAAAGGCTTAAATTTGAAAGAAAGGACCCTGCAACTCTTTTGTCAGTGTATTTGCTGGAGTTCAAAACCTCATGGACCTCAAATTTTGTTTTTTTGTTCTGCAACATTCTTACTTCTGGTGAATTAATAACAACACGATAGAGACCTGTTGAAAGTACTCACTGTACAAAACTATCAACAGCAGGATGAAACAAATAAGTTGTATTGCGATCTCCCTGAATGAATTTAATTGTCTAAACGAATGAGATGTCTGTTGAAACTTGTTTTAACATTAACTTCAAAGGCAGAAAGGCAGGACTTGGGCTTTTTTTTTTGTTTTTGTTTTTTGTTTTTTTTTCCCCCTTTTTACTTTTTTTTTTTTTTAAAACATCTGCTTCATCAGAAAGGAAAGGGTACAATCAGATGTACAAATCAAAGTAATGCTTTTGCTCCAACAGATGCCACTCCAGTTCATGACACTGGCTTCTGAGTATTACACAACTTGATTATTAAGAAACAGATAAGTAGGTAATCTTGAAAACATCTAAAACAGCTCTAAGAAGCATTTGTAATTTAAATTTACTGTGACTCCGTCACATGAGGAAGCTTATTAAGCTTGACAGCTACCAGCTTAAATCTTTTCAAATTCATGGTTAGCACTGAGGAATAACAGTGTTACTTACTAGATTTGCTAAATCCAGAAATACACTCTTCCAAGAACTCTAATGTAAGATGTGGTTCATTAGCTGCAAGAGTCTTACTAATAGACACAATAAAGAGCGTGTTGTTGGCAGGAATACACAGACCTGAAGTTTCCAGTAACTGGCCCTCAATCTTTAAATTAAAGGTACAGGTTAAGGCACATAGAAGATTATAGGCAGCAGACCTGTAACAAAGCAAGCAATGTGACTTGTAATAGTTTTCTTGTTTGCTTTAAAATACACACATTACACTAACACATCACAGCAATAGTAGTGACATTTTCAAAATCAAATCAATATTGCTATATATGGTACTATATTTAAAACCTGAACTTCTTTCCTGCATCAGTTAAGATTCAGAGACAACATCTGCCTTGGACAAATGAATTAAATTACTCCTTTGTTTTAAACAATTTCTGATAAGGTTAAAGAGTATGCTTGAAGAACTTTGTACTGGACTTCTCAGAAAGGCATTAAGTTCCAGGAAATTCTAGATATTTCCAAGTGCACCTGAGCGGCTGAGACAGATTGCCAAGGGCCCCAGAGTCTCCCAGTGAGCCAAGACCCATTCAGAGGCAGCCCTCTCTGACAAGATCCAAGAGCTTGCTCTAAGAGGTACAGCTCCCAGTTATTAAGCAGGAAGTTCAAGACCATGAAAATCAAATGTTCCTAATAAACACATATTACAAAGCATGAGTATTTTTCCTTATAAAGAGAAATTAAGCTTCCTATATATGCCTTCAGTTACTTCATGAGTATGCCTTTCTTCACCTATAGAAAACCCAATCTTCATAGAGATTAATAAGTACATTTTGTAGAGCTGTAATGAAAGAATTGTTTTGTTCAAGAGACATTTGCTAAAACTAAGAAAACCTTGGAAAGAATTCACATTTTTTTTAATCAAAGCTGATATTGATTTAAAAGATCAGTACCGCAAACTGGGGTCTGAGCTTCCCAAGTTGAGCAGTGCTATGTTCAGTAGTGTTCCAGGAACATCCTTAGGGCGAATTTTAGTGTGCTGTGGGATGGAGTCTGGTTGTGATAGCTCCCACCGTGTCCTTATGTGAATAATGGACCTCACAATGGCTTCACACTCTTGATGCATGAAGGTGAGTGGTGTGCCCTGGTTGGCAATGGTTAAGGTAAACTGATTCTCATCAACAAGACAGATTTCCTCAATTTCAGATGCGTAGTATATATCATTTAAAAACACTGTCTGCCCCAGGACTCTTGTTCGTTCTGCTGATGTCACCTGCACAGCTGTTGATCCAACCTTAGAAAGAGAATAGAAAAATGGTTCAGCACCTATTGTTAATGATACAAAGAGAGAAAAATCTGACATTTCTATCTTACAAAGATAAATTTATGAAATTGTAAGAAATGAAGTTGTGATTTCTCCACAAGACACGAGAGAATTAAGAGACAGTAAAACTATATTCAAATTCTTATCAAAATATAACAATTCACTAGGAACAGCATGAAAAAGACTTACTTTAATAGAAACTTTGGTGTCTTTATGAGCCAGTTTGAGAGCATTGTGAAATACTTTCAAGTCCTCTTCCAAAGCCAAGGTAGCTGCTGGGAGTTTCTGCTGGTCGTGTTCAATGTGCTCTGCCAGCTTCCCTGGAGAATCTATGAAAATAAGCCTTTTGCTTCCTTTCAAACCTGTCAAGAGTCTTTCATGGTATTTGGTGTATTCTCTGACCCAAGAATTACAGTTATAAATAAAAACTGCTGAGACATTTTCATAAGCAAAGCCTGGAAAAACTACAAACCATTTAGAAAGAAAGTCTGTTTTAAAGCGATTACTGGGGCCAGCATGTGTGAGGTCCACTACAATTTCATATGGCTTTGCATAGTATGGCTTCAGAGTTAGTAGGACGTGGTATATCAATAAATCTCCATTGATCTGACCAGTCTTGAACCTGTAAGAAATCAAGACAGACACTGTTGGGTTTGCCTTTTAGATCTGTATTAAAACATTTTAGTGGTGTATTACATGCTACTACACTAAAACAGATTGATCTTTCACATAGTCCTAAAAATGTCAAACTCAAGCAATGACATGGGACTGGCATCCATAGCCTAAATTCTGTCATGGCTCATACTCCAACCAGGTTCAGGGCCCAGTACACTGAAGCTCGACTTGGGTTTAACTCAATTTCATTTTGAAGTGCCACGCAACCTACCACAGCCAAGCAGTCTCTAAACAGACAGGAGATTCATTCAGCATCTCCAACAATAAAATCCACGCTGGAGAGGAAGAGTGCATTGATCAGATCAAAACTGAAGGGTTTCTTTAAAAATAGAAGCAAAATATCAGTCCCCCAAACTCTTTCTTACATTTCTACAGATTCAAATTACATCTAATTTTGTGTGTGGAAAAAATTTATTTTGATAGCCTTGATTAAGACTAATTAAACACACATATACCATTTTTTCAAAGGGTCTCAGCTCATTTTATTTGCTATATACTGCAGCACATAATACACTCTAATGCTTGGTGGAGTGTTTCTAAGAATGGTAGGTCCTCTGAGTAATACAGAGGATTTGTCTATGAAATAACTCTTTCCAGAAAAGCATTCAGGTACTATAAAAATATTAAGAACCTTTTCTTCTCATTTAACAATTTGCTGAATTTTATGAAACTGGAAAGAGCATCTGCCTAAACCAAGTTTGCAGAGTTAGCACAGCAGATGAAATTTTACTAGAAAGAACTAAAAATCAAACTTACCAGTAGCGGTGGAACTTCTAAATACCTATAACTGTTTCAAGCTAGCATTAACTCAACTCTTTCAAAGCAAGACAACAGGCTATGGAAAGAGCTAATAAATACTGTAAGCACATATCTAGTTTTGATCACAGTGGGACACTGCTCTTGGTAACATTTGAGGTAAACCACCTGAGCATAGGATAACTGAGATAAACTTATTCATTAATGTAGAATGTTTGTCTGCCTAAGAGACTTTTTTTCCCTGTGTTACTTCCTGTTGTTCGGAAAGCTAATTTGGGCAAGTCGGTGTTTTTCTCCCTCTAACATGTCATGGTATAGTTGTTACAAAAAGGAAGTGTGTCATCATTGTGGTTTTAGTTCTCCACTTAGAGTAAACGACATATAATTTCAGTTACAGATTTGCTTAAAAAATCCAGTATCGTCTAAGTCTACTTGCTTTATGTTAATGGTCGTTTGCATCCTAAGAGCAAATATATGCACAAAGAAATCTTACTGTTAAAGGACTAAACATCTAAAACACCAACTTTCTCTTGACTACATCTTGGCAAGGTAAGTGCACATTTTCCTTCTATTTTAAGTTCTGCTTCAAGGTTTCTTGGATTTCGTAGAAACTTACATGTAAAAGTTTTTTTTTTTTTTTTTTAAATTTCAAGTAACTCAAACAATAACAATAGATAATATTATTGCTGACTGATTTAAGGAAGCTGATAAAACAACTGTATTTTCATTAATGTTAAAGGTTGTTCACAATCAGACTCTAAAGAATTAACACTGACAGTCACTACTTCGCTCTGTTGTTCCTATGTACTGCAGCTCTTAGTGTGTACTGATAGAAGACCCTATTACTATCTAGGCACAAAGGGTTCAGCTAAAAAGAAACAAAATAAAAGCTATTTAACGATAAGTTCCTTTGCTGTCATGACTTTAAGTGAAGCCCATAACAACACCAGTTTGTTTATTTTTAAGAAAAGCACATCTGGTCTAGATCACAATTAACACTGGCCTTCTTGTACTCTTGGAGGATGTAGGCAGAGAGAGTTGCAGCTCTTGGGCAGTAAGTATTGGAGTGCACCTGTACAGGCAAAGGCCCCTCAGTTCTGCATGTCATGCAGAAACTTTATGTGAAATGTTGTTTCGTTTCCAAAAAAAAAAAGTTTTGATGTTGCTGCTTTTCTTGCTTTTTAAAGCATGCGACAAGGCATTCTCCAGGCAACTGTTACCTTATAAAGATAAATATTGTACCTGAGCTGTAGTTGATTACTAAAATGGTTTCTAGTTCAAACTTAACAATAAGGATTCATCTCAGAATAGAGTCTAGTTTTATGTGATGGGTGAACTGCAAAGAAAGATATGTGTGTATATATATACATATACACACATATATACATAATGTATACATATATATATTTTGCTGCTCCATTGTCATGTGAAGAGACACCCATCGTTTGTTCTCTGGCGACATATCCGGCCTATCACTTCTTTCACTTTCCTGGGGACTTCAGCAATACAAAGGACTGCTATTCGGATGTTGGAAAGATAGGCAAGTACACGTCTGAGTTTGACTGTGAATATATGAAGTTCTTTGGTAGCTATGGTGACTTGTGACTATGGCAAAAGTAAACACTGGCATATTTCAAAATTACCTAAACTTAGAAGCATACAGATGTGCTTTGTTATCTTTAAAGTAATAGCTTTAAGAAGAAATGTATTGCTAAAAATAGCACTGTTACTTTCAGTCATTCTTTATAGTATTTGTATTTGAACAAGATGTAATATAGAACACTCAGAAGAAACATTTTGTTCTGTTAATAGAGACAGGTGAAAGAAAGACATTGGATTGAATAATAAGCCTGAAGCTCTGAAGGTGTCTCACACATGCAGACTTGAAGAAGCATCAGCACTGAAGCAGTTCACTAACTTGCCTGTTATCTGTCACTGTTATTTTGAGGTTATCTTAGTATCTGATTCACCTAAAGATTAGCTTCCTGTTCTCCAGACAAGTTCAACAGGTAAAGATTATAGTACAAATTTGAATACTACACAAATGGAAAACGGAACATACTAATGGTAATATCATTTGCATAGTATCAGAAGTTTTAAAGAAAATGGCACAATCTGAAGTTTGTCTGTGAGGAAAAAAATGTGGGAAGTACACTTGTGATAAATAGCCTTTTGTACAATAAATCAGAAAAACTAGACAACAAAGATTTTCCCAGGTGTTTACGAAATACTCCAGACAGCTGTGATAAGAAATACAAACAATTAAAATAAGTTACTGCTTGTTATTGTCATTTACAAGAACGTTTTCAGTTAAAGCTTTTCAGTTGACCATCTGTACAAGCATAGTTATGTCTCCCACATGCGGGGGAACACTGGAAAGTAAAATGTGGCATTTTGTAAATTTTACATGGGTGTCTCCCTTTGCCATTTAAAAGCAGAAGTGATGAACTTACAGATGTAATGTGGTTAGCTTTAGAGAGGAGGAACTACCAGAGCCTGCATCTAGATCCACACATCCCTCAGTAGAAAACACTTTCCTTTCACTACTTTGCTCCATGTTCTTTTTTAATCTTCTTGTACATTATATATAAACCTCCAACTGTTAGAATTTAACAGCGTAAGAGCTAAAGTTCAAGACTGTCTATTTCAGTGAGAATTCCAAGTGGGTGAACGCTTCCTCCTACATACACTGAACACGAGGTCAAGTTACAACACATATTTGATCAAAAAGGCTGCTGGCTAATACTCCCTGAGAAGTCCAATTCACACCTCTCAGAACTAGCATTGCTAAACTAATACCATAACGTGTATTTTTGCAGGTGATTAAAGAGGAAGATGATGACAAAGAGACACAGTAAACCACATTTTGCCTTCCCTGTTGTGATAATCTTTTCTTTCTGTTTGCAAATAAGTGCAAACCATACTGATTATCCCAGGGTTATAAATGAAATCTGGAATCCTATCAGCCAAAACCTAAGTGGCAGCCAGAACATAACAGAAGCCAATACAACTTTTGAAACGCAGACAACCACCCCTCAATCCTTATCTTCAACATTGGGCCAAAACTCTTCAGTATCTTCCTCTGCCAGAAGTGCTGTTTCTGCCATTGCAGGACCTAGGAATACCAGCAAACCCAAGACTACAAGGACACAAGAAATGTGCGAGGACAATAAGTCTCTTATACTGATTTGCTTCATTATAATAGCAGTGCTTGTGCTCATCTGCACCTTCTTATTTCTGTCAACAGTCGTAATAGCAAACAAAATGTCTTATCTCAAAAAAGCTCAACAAGGAAAACGTAGGCCCAGGAGCAATGGTGATATTCTGGCAACGAACAGCTTATGGCCAACTGCAGCGGGAACATGGCAGAGGATGCCTAAGGAGGCAGCTGCAACTGACTTGATAATGCAAGATTTAATATCAGGGAGAGATGCCGCAATCCAAAGGAAAACCCAAGATGAAACTACTGAGAGACTCACTAAAGAAACAGATAATAAACATGAAAACAAAGAACCAAAGTCACATAAAAGCATTTTAACCAACTTTGTAGTTGAGACTTAAATCAGTCAGCTAAACAAACCTCAGCTTTTATATTTTTTACCTGATTAATATGAGAGAAAAAACTTTAGTTTTCAAGTAACAACATGAATTGTAACACAGGAAAGCTAAACTGACACCTTAGGGTTTTCATTTTATGGTAGCAGGAATGCTGTAAAAACTTGTAGATTTAGAAGGGAGTAGGACTGCATTAAACAGCTTTTTTATAAATAGCACCAAGGTTGTTTTAACTCCTTTGACCAGAAATCATGGTTGTAGGAGCCAAATGGGATAAAACAGAAGGACAGAAGTTTGCCCATTCTCAAAGATTATTAGGGGGAAAAAAAGGAAAGGACACAGCATACTCTGAAGTGCTACATAGGCATATCCAGGTTGCTATTTTAAGGAAATCATAATTCAGTCATAACTTTGACGTAATTACTAAATCAGGAACTAGTCTCTCAAAATGCCCTTTCAGGTTTTTCCATCAAAAACTTCTTAAACCAGTTTAATTGCTTTTGAACCAGATCGAGAAAATCACACTTATTATTTTGACTTTATGCATAAATATATAAAATTTGTATTGTATATTAGAATATAAGACCACCTCCATTTTGTTATCATCAATAAACTAACAACATCAGCTTTTAAATAAAGTTTGTTATGTTATTTCTTTAAGTCAAAATATTGTATTAAATATTATACAAGGCATTTTGGAATGTAATAGCCCTATTACATTTGCTGAAGGTCAATAATGGTCTTCTCTGATAAGTAGGCGTGATTTCTTGCCTCATGGAAACATCCATATGGAAACACATTCCACTTTTGTCCTAATGCAACCAATTAGAACATGCCTAAAATTTCTTCAAGAGCCATCACGACTTCTAGCTACATCATTCTCAGAGATCTGATTTTCCCATATATATGGGAAGCTGCCTGCATCTAACCCCACTACAGTGGAGCTTTGTTATTTTAAAGAAACATGAGAAACTTCTTTTCACAGGCTACCTCCTGGGTTTAAAGATCTGTTGCACTACAGTTATAGGTGTTAAAATAGGTGTTAAAACTGTAACGACAAAGCTCTAAGCTTCCTGTGCATCTTTAATAAATATCTTTGACACAAGAGATGGTTGTATGAGTTTGAAAGAATCAAGAATGAATATCAATTTATCTTCCATTACATCACCTACCTGAAAGGGCAAATAAAGAATAGAGAAGCAAGACAGCAGTATCATGGAAGTCTACAGAGCACAAGATCTCAAAGCAAAAAAAAAAAAAGCTGCCTGTGTCAAAGGTAGTTGGTAAGGAAGATAAAGCTGGAAAAAGTTTGCAAGCTTAGCTCAGAACAGGGAGTCACTAGAAAACAGACTTCAGTGAAGATGGAAAATAAAACTACAGGGAGAATTCAAATGCATCTACTGTAAGGCACACATTCAGATCTTAGATCTCAAAGGGAAGAGGCGCAACACAACACACGGGTAGGATGGGGGAATAGGAGATTGTGTCACGCATTTCTAAAACATGAGGGGAGAGCACAGGAAAAGAATGAAGGGCAAACTGTGACAGACTGGTGATGACAACCTAGTATTTAGAGGAGACGAACTGATAACATCTCACATTTGTGACAGAGAGATAAAGGCCAGGGTAGAGGGATACTGCATTACAGTTGCCCTTTTCTTTCCAAAAATCACCATGAGCACATAAGGCAAAAGCAGAGGCAGTGCAAGTACTAAAAATGAATCTGAGATAGCAGACGTGGGAATCTAACCTGGTGTAAAACTGCTCACAGCTAGCAACATCACAGAACTAAAAGAGGAGAATGAATCTGTAGGAGAATTAGCCAGTCTGGATCAGGAAAACATTAAGTTGTTAGTAGGAAGCAGATAAAATGGGTAAAACAGCAGTGTCATGAAAAAAACAGGGAAAAAAGGAAAGAATCATGATCTTATCAGTGGAAAGAGGGAAAAGTAATGAGGGTAGAATCTGTGGCCAAAACAGGTAGAGACGATTGAAGGGAACATGGATGAGATGAAGGACTCAAAAATTGTGAGTTAGTATGCCAGTATGGGATCAGGATTTGTCTATGCTGCAGGAGTAGGGAGAGACTGAAAAAGAGCCAGTGCAACCAGAAGAGAGGCACAACAGCAAATACAGGAAATTAAGAAGCTGCAGAATGAGGACATGGCAACAGCTTCTTTTGTAGGCACAACAATACACTTGCAAAATACTGTGAGGACACATTTCTGCAGGTTTCTTTTGCTAGGCAGCCTTTCTAGGCAAAAATGCTCAAGGAGGAAAAAAAAAAAAAAAAAAGTAGCTTGGGTTACACTAAGGGATATGGACAAAAACAGACGATGGGAAAACAACTGCTCAGAAAGCACAGTCCCCCTTTAATGATGGCAGCAGGTATCAAAGTTGTCCAGATAGAATAATAATATGGGGAAGAGGAAGCAGGGGAAAGGTAAAATCTATAGTTATCTAGACTACATTATTAACACAACTACGCAAATGCAGATGTGTAAGCAAGCCATTATCTTGTGATCAGATGGCTGTCTATGAGTCACTGTAATGAACCTAAGGTTGCTTTTCCATTAATAACCATGACAGCTCACCAAAACCACCACTGAAATCTATCAGTAAAAATGAAATCCAATCCAAACCTACTTCCATATCAATCAAAAATTTTGTAACTATTTTCAAAGACAGACAAACAAGCATTTATGAGTATCTTTGTAATAAACACATACTCAACAAAAGCCACGAACATTCAAGTTTTACAATATCAGCGCTGAAAAGTTTGCTTTTAAATCATGCAGACCTTGAGCTAAGCTTCTTTGTAATCTCCCTGCTCTTGACACTTCCTGCAGCAAGTGTTGGTAAACTTCCTCTTTAGCTGCAGAAACTTACTTCAATGTGAGACAAGCCATTTTGAAGCTGCTCGGCTTTCAGCACACAGTCTGTCTTTCTAAGGCTTCAAACAAAAAAGTAAGACGATGCTTGCTTGATAAAACATAAATGCGCAGGTAAGAATCAACTTCAAGATATAAGAGCTTAATATTTGTAATATGTTTTTAAATGGAACTGCACTGTGTACAACACTTTGTAAGTCTCTAGGTTTATGATGTATTCAAAGCTCGTCTAGAATGTCTGTATCTCACAAGTATTATCTCATTCCTAAGATGTTGCTATTACGAACTATCACAAACTCTACATGTAAGTATCATTTGACTCTATTTTGAAAAGAGGGGAGCAGAAGAAAATGAAATGACATCATTTTTATCTCTCATCAACCTCATACAATTTAGATAATAATGTTCTCTAGAAGCATTAATTTACTTCTCATACATGTTTACATGGTTACATCTGAAATTTAATTTTGCGTATTTATGCATGCTGATTTTCCAGAGACAGCTACACACGACTAGCATGATAATAATAAATTAGCTCAAAATGCATCAAAGTAACTTCAGATAAAAAAAATCACTACGCAGGGGCTGTATTTTACATGATTTGTCTCACACAGAGACATTCAGAGACCTGAACTCTAAACAGTACAGGAAAAAAAGTCTGTTTCATCCCAACCACTTAATGTTAACACAACCTCATTCATTACAAAAAATGTTCCACATGCAGGAATTTATTTACAAAAACAGCCTAACACTTGAATGCTGCTCCATTACAGTAGCAGGATTTGGAAACTTTTTAAAAATTATTACGCTCTAACGTTAACTGCAGAAGTGAGGCAAGAAGAGGAAATAAAATTTTAACAGAACTGTAAAGAGCCTTTTACTCAGGTCTCGGCTTCTCTCAATCCTTAAGGCATAAAAAAAGACAATTTTCTTTACTCTTGTGACAATATTGTTTGTCAATACTGCAGCAAGTGTTTCACATTTTGCTCTGCATCCATAACTATTTATGTGATAAAAGTTATTTTGAAACACACTTTGGACTTCTTTCCCAATGCATTTTTCTGATATGGTGAAAAAAATGATCACGACATTTTCTTCAAAGTCACTTAATTAGAATGATCAATAATGCTGAAAATCTGTCTGCTGTTTGTGAAGTCAGTGACAAACTTGCCTATTATACAAATGGCAACAGGCATGAAAGTTTAAACAATGAGTTTAATATTATTTTTATAATATAATATTAACATAAAATTGTCTGGTGTCTGTAAAGTCTTACTTCAAGTTCAGTTTAGCATGTTCTACTTTATTCCTGCTGTAGGAGAGGACATATTTAAGCAGACTGCAGGGAAATGGTCAGCAACCACATAATGCTGGTTCTCTTCTATGGAGAAATCTGGGTATTATTTTCCACCGAAACACCTTCAAACGTTTCCATGAGTGAAAGAAATGTATACACCAGTACCAGGAGTCCAACAGAAGACAGATCTACCACATATCAATTGCAAACTACCGGACCCAGTCTACAGAGATCTGGAAGAGCACTGACTGCTCTGACAACACAACCTTACATGCATGAAATATACATAGAACCTAGCAATGGAAGCTGGTTAGCAGCACTGGTAATTGGCATAATTTTGGTTAGTATGATAGTTGCTATTATGCTGATTATTCTGTGGAAATGCTGCAAGAGGCCACTTCTAGTTGATTCAAACTGGGCAGGTCGTTCTCCATTTGCAGATGGGGATACACCAGATGTCTTTATGGACTCTGGCCAGGCTACCAAACATTTATCAGTTTTATCTATGTTGCCTTGGAAACTGGGAGAAGATACACGCTTACGGCATGATCCTGCCGCATCAGAGAAACCATCCAACTGCACCACCAGTAATGAAAACAGCCAAACGTCCCCAACAGTAGAAGATTGCTCTGTAACCACTATTTCAGTTTCCAATGCAGCTGCACCTCCACCGCCTATCTCAGAAGCAGCAAGCTGTGCACGTGCCTCATGTCCTCACCCACCTTCTTTATCTGAATCCTCAGATCTGCCACCTCCACCCGACTGGCTCAGGGAACCAACTGAGGATCACTGTGCAGATCCCAGAAAACAAGAGGAACTTCACTCAGAAATAAAGGAACAATTCCCCCCCCCGCCCAAGCTAATTATTTAAGAGATTCACGAATCACTGCCACAGCCATAACACCCTCTGTAGATTGCCAAAATCACTTTCCAACATGCTTCTCATTTTTCTTAAATCAAGTATTCTTCAAATAACTGAATAATGGAGAAGTTGTTGCAAGTAAGAACAGTGAGACCATAGCACGAGCAACAGTTCTCAGCATTTAACTTCAGCTGTCAAAAACTGGAACAACATATTTCTGCCTGAAACAATTCATGCCAATATGGATGGTGCCCACTGCACAGATAAGCAGCAATTCCAGATTTTGGAGACTACAGAAACAGAGTATGCTTACCTTTATGTGTCAGTACATATATATATATATAAAAAAATAAAACTTACAGATAGACATACAGCTTTCAAGAAACAGTAGAGCTTTAGACGTACTCAGAGCTTCTAATAATTGTTTGTCCTATTTGGCTGTATAAGTGAATGCAATGAATTCAGGTTAATTTTAATAAAGCTTTCTAATTCAAAGATGTTTTGGTTGCTCAAAGCACAACAGAGTATTTGCTTAGATACAAAGCTTCTAAGTCAAACCAAAATCTAAATGCTTTGACATGCATACTTATCAACTATCTTTCATACAAAGGTCTATTTTCTGCATAAGACGGAAGAACTACTTGGTAACAGTGGATGACAGGTATTTAAAACAAATCCTCATAACAGCCATCAGTTGTTCTTCATTAATAGGACGGAGATTTCCTCCAGATCAAATATTACCAAAATGTTAGTGATGTAAAAACTCTAGTCACTTCAAATTACTTTTTGGTAATACAGAGAATAACAGCACAAGTAAAGAATTAATATAGTGGTCACGAAAAGCTGAAAAGGCTCCAAACACATGAAACACAAGCATGAAAAGGCCTTCTTTTAGCTAGATACTTTTGATTTTTGTGGATAAAACAGAAACAGTTTGCAGAATGCCTAGGCAAATCACTATCAGAATTAGTTGTGTATGTTTACTCATTTCTTCCTTTGAAGCAGTATTTTCAGAATGGATTCAATGTTATTTACGTAAACTTTAAAAATTGGTTCAAGGTTGTCTAGATGCCAGATGCCTTTTAACTCCAGGTGCCTAAGTGTTTTAGAGGTTCCTTTCTGGGCCTTGAGTACAAGAGAAGCTCACTGCCCTGGTCTAGAACCATGAATTTTGACAAGCTACCTATTTGATGTGAAGCTGAAGGGTGGTCTCAGAGGTAAACTAAAAAAAAAAACAAAAAAAACAAACAAAAAAAAACACATGTATTTTACTGGTATCAAAAGCTTAGATTTATAGAACAAAGCTGCTAGATACTGAAGCTAGGTTTTCCATGACATCTCTGCAAAAAGGCAAAGAGCTTGTAGTCTTGAATTTGTTGGAGGAGGGAATATACCTGTGGATGTTGTGCAGACCACTTGTTTGCACATATAATAACAAATTTCAAATTCTTTAAATTACCACTAAAAATTAAGTCTTAAGATGTGTATATGCAATTCTATGCTGCTGTATGTACAATGGGCATAGGAAAAGATATTTACAATTATTTTCTTACTGTTTATCTAAGATGTATGAGTGTGTATATGCCTGAAGAACAGCATTCCAGTTACTCAAAGACTTCTTTAAGGCTTGTTGCATTACACCATGTTAAAATTATAAACTATCTATACTCTTACCATATTGTTTGGAGAAATGCAGATAAAGATTTCCTGCAGAAAGCAGTAATATCCTACAATCTGAGCTGTATTATACCTGACAATACAGTGACAACCTGATCTGAGCAGCAGAAAACTGAACATTGTAAAATTATGAAATGATGTTCTGACAGTGTAGCTTTAGAAAGCTCAAGATAGGAAGCCTAAATTAACATTAGCCTTTATTACAGTAGCAGATATTAAACCAAGGTAAAAAAGAACACAACTTGCATGACTTTTTAAACAGGAACATTTATATGGACTCATAGGTTAAGCTAAAATAGCCTACTAAAATTCCACTCGGTACTGTTTACTTAGGCAATCTTACATTTTATACTTTGATGCATTAACATGGCTACAAAAATATAGATACAGAGAAGTTTACTAATTCAAATTACAAAACAACAACTTTTATTGAATATGCACGCTTTGCAATTAATTTGAGTCAGCACCAACGAAAGCTCTGCAGTCCTCCAATGTAGTGCAGATCAGGTGGTTGCAGAGCCCCAGCTAGCAGCAATACGATGCAGCTGAAGAGGCAAGCACAATTCACAGACAGCAACTGTAGCTACTCTCTAGAACAAGACGACCTCTAAGCTTAAATCTTTCACAGAAATAATGTGCTGATATTGCAGAAGAGATTACGGTAAGTTTGTGCTTTTTGTTTTTAATCACAAAAACCTACTACAAAAATAGAGACAGAAATAAGAAAGAAATTATTAGTTGATGACAGATGCTTGCACCAGAAATTTGCTGCAGTGTCAAAGATTTCTTACTAACATTAATTCAGCTTTCAAACATGTGTTAGCAGCTTTGAGAATGTAATTGACATGATAAAAAAGAAAAATAATAATGTGCATGTTACCATGAATATAGAATTTGGGTTTCAAACTAAATTCCTAACAATTTACGATGTATTTTAACCAATTCTACTTAAACAGATAGCATGCATGTATGGGGGGGGACTGCTACATTACTGCAGAGATTTGTAAAGCAGATCCAGTTGACAGCCATTTTTTCATCCTGTATAAAAGAACACATTATTCCAAACATAATATAGGCTTGAAATCACTAAAAACAAGAAGCAGACATTGTATAACATTTGGAAGAGACATGCATTTTCGGAAGAAAGCCCTCATTTGAGCTTGAGGGGGAAAGGGAGATGAAAAAACAAGTCTCATTCTGCCAGACAACATGACAGTCTATGAAGGGATGCTTTGTAAAGTCTCTCTTGAACAATTATAAAAAGGACCGTGCCACAAAGGGGTTTATTGATATTTTTACTTAATTTCTGCTGCAACTAATCATTGCAAAGACAGCCCTTACAAATAAATAACATATATTACGTGGATTTAAAGGGTGTCATTTTGGTATATTTATTTTTAGGCAGCAATGGAACACCAGATATTGAAAACGTCTACCTGTCTGCTGGTCCTTCTGTTTTTCATACCCACTGTTTTGGTTATCTGTCCTTCTAACTGTACATGCTCAGGAAACAACAGGAACGTGGACTGTTCAGGCAGAAACTTAACTATACTGCCACATGGACTTCAAGACAACATTACATATTTAAATCTGTCCTTTAACCAGTTCGTAGATCTCGATCATCAGCTGACGAGATTCACCAATTTGAGGACCCTTGATATTTCAAATAATTGGCTCAAGAATATTCCTGCTCATCTGCCCAAATCCTTATGGGAATTATATGCCATAAATAACAACATTAAAGTTCTTCAGAAACTTGACACAGCTTACCAGTGGAATCTTAAAGTGCTTGATGTTTCTAGGAATATGGTGGAAAGAGCTGTTCTGATCAACAACACACTGAGCAGTCTCAAGTTTCTCAACCTCAGTAGCAACAAACTTTGGACAGTTCCAACCAATATGCCCTACAACATAGAGACAGTGGATCTATCCAATAATTTCTTGTCCCAGATACTTCCAGGAACACTGGTGAGATTACAGCACCTTACAAGCCTCTACCTACACAATAACAAGTTCACATACATTCCTGACAAAGCTTTTGACCAGCTCTTCCAGCTACGAGTAGTAACACTACACAAAAACCCATGGTCCTGCACTGATAAACAAAATATCCCTTATTTGCTCAAATGGGTGCAGGGAACCACCGCCAGTGTCATAGGGGCTCCCTGTGCTAATGAATCTGTGCTTTGGATGAACACCACGTCAACTTCAGCTGCTCCCACACTCTCAGACGCTAACCTCATGATTAAAGGAATGAAGGCAGCAGACAAAGCTGCTTCTCCAGTGGCAACTGAACCAACCAAAATGATAAAAATGCATAAACAATTTAAAGCAAAGGAAGTTACTACCTTGGCTACCTTAAGCCAAACTGTACTGTTTACAAGCACAGACCGACCACTACCCCTCTATCCAGAAGACCCGACAACTCGGAAGGTTAGTTCTTACGAAGCAGCAGCCACACACACAATCTACATTAAAGATTCAGCTGATGTGAACTCAAGCCTGACTCATTCAACAGGATCATCCACTACTCCTATGACTCTAAGTATTACCAGCGGAATGCCAACAAACTACTCGAGAATGCTTCAAAGCACAACTGCTACCTTAAGGAGAGAGGAATCCACTACAAGTATTTTAAACACTGAGGTACCCTCCAAAGCAAGTATGCGTGAAATATATTTGTTTTATGCTGTAATACTTAATGCAGTGACAATGTTTATTGGCTAGGGGCTCATATTCTTGTGAGAATTCTTGAGCTTATTCCTGTGATACATAGCTGGAGGTAAGACATCCAGGTCAAATAATGAATCAAAATACAAGAAATTTGAGGTTCTGACTCTGATCTAAAGAAAATAACAGTTCTTAAAAATGTGCACACTAATGTCTTGATACTAAGCTGCTACTTATTTTAATGTCTTGAGTAAAACTAACCTATGGTTTTGTTTTTAAAAATGTGCTTATTTTGTATTTAATTTTTTAATTTTACTTGCACAGAATAAAACATCAGAATTTTAAGTATTGGTTTTATGTATGATTTTGTCATTAAACAACTGGAAAAAATAGAAGTCCTGTATCATATCTGCATTGTCTTGCTTGACTTGCCGATGAGCAATTCTTGTAATATAGCAGCACAGATTCTTTGTAAGTTATGATGACATGCATAAGGAAGGGAAAAAATAAAGAAACTAAACCTAGCTGTTTCACTAATCAGAAGTTATTCCTGAGAAAAATTGCTAGCATGTATATCTATGTTTGCTTCATATGTATTAGGGTATCTTAAATATGAAGAACAACAGTTTTGAATTTAGGAATTAACTATGACAATGCCATGATATCTATCCACTAAGAGAGGGTAAATCGAGAAGCCAACATGGTCCAACTTCAGCATGGGAAAAGTGGTAGGGGCTGGTATCTCTTTTTGCTCTGTCTTGACTTAGAGACTGCAGGCAAGATATTTCTCGCTTTCCATGCATATAAAGGTAGAAGTAGAGGAAAACACAAGATGTTCAATGCCATGACACTCTCCAACAACAAGGAACTTATCTACACAAATTAACAAAATCAAACACCTTAACTTTAAGTTACAATCAAAAATCTGAAATACCTGTTACTACTTAGGCTTAAAAGAATGTTGCAATGCAGCCAGAATGCTTCAAACTACTAATTTTTGATCACTAAAACGAAATAGCCAACTTCTAATGCAAGCTTTGTAACACATATCAATTAAGCAATTAGTTGAAAAGCTGTAATTTAAACAATCCTTGAATGTTTTGACTTAAAAAACTAATTCAAACCGTGGCATTGAACATGCCCAAATCCTTGCCTTACAACGATGAGCACGAATGCTATTCTCCTTGACATCTGCACCATCAATGAGTAGAAATAGATGCACGCATGGTTCTGACCACTCTAAGAAAATTATGTGGCAAAGGTACTTGATATACTACTGATGAAGTTTTGCAAACAGCATGAAACGAAAACTGAAGAACAAGCTCATTGAAAAAGTATTATTCACTTAATACTACAAATCTTTATACAATGTTTTCCATGCATTTCAGGCCATTTAATTTCCAGTTATTGTAGCATGAAGGTGCTACAAAATCCAGAAAACCTCAAAACCAAGACTGGAGTCCTCTACCTATTTCTCCTAAGTGGCAGCGAGGGCTGTAGATCACTTAACAACCACTGGTATCAGAGAAATCACAACTTTCCAATTGTGAACAATATTTCTATAATCAGAAATGTATTTTAATTTCTAACAGTAAGTGCTACACAACGAATTTGTACAGTTATTTCATTGGCATTTAAGTAAAAATAAAGTTACATTTGTATTGAACCGAATTAGTGACAGTGTTTCTTTTCACATGAGCATTGCTACCATATACTCTTGCTGATAGGTAATGCTGCTGAATAGATACTATTATATCATACAGACCTATTCCAAGCAGGCATTTGGCTTAATATTCATGTCTTATGGGGAAAAATTATGGTATAAGCAAATTGTATGATTCTGATATTCAAATTTCCCTAATACTGTTTATTAATAAGCTGAAGAGATAATGGTAACCGAGCCTACCCCTTTCCCTTCTTACTCTTTAGAACTTGCAAACCCCTAAGACATACATCTACCTACTATAAAAAGGTACTTTATCTTAGAAAAAGTCTCTCCATGTTTAATAGAACAGAAAGCTTTTAATGAAAAAAAACCCCACACCACTGACTTTTCATAGGCATTTTAGGTACAAAAGAACTAGTTATCCAAATCAAAGTTTAGACAGCCTAGACTATAAGCAATATGTGCATGGTACCTTCAGTGGCCAGCAGAAGTGCCTCATTAAAGTAAGTGGTTACCAGCAGTCTGAAAGAGTTCCCCACTTGCACAAGTTCCATATATTTTCCCCAGGTTAAATAACCTGACAAGAACTGGTGAATTCCAGTAAGTAGGACCAGTCTCAAAAAAAAAAAAAAANTGTCACCCTCTTTGGACAGGCAATGTATTTGCTAAGTACTGACTTTAAAACAGTATCAACCTACTTATTATGTTCAGAATTAGGTATTTCCTAGAATTATGTCATTCTTATGGTTTCATCCCACACAGTTTAAAGCAGCTTAGCTTGCAAGGTAGGACGGAGATCACAAAGTGAGATGCTATGACTAAAATGCCTTGAGTGAATTATATGATGTTGAGGTAATTACATAAAACACTACATGTGCTTTTGCTGAGCCATTCAATACAGGATGTCAAACCCTACTGGATGTAAAAAGCCTACATGGAATTAACTTTTAAATGCTGTAAGAACGTTCCACCTATAATAAGACTACTCAGTGAACAGCAAACCTATGAAAAATCCTGTTTTCCACAAGTTATTTGGGAAAAATTGCAACTCCAATACTAAATGATTTGCTATCTAGACTTTGAAGTCTTAAATATGCTGATAAAAGCCTGGAAGGGGAAATGGGGTTGCGTGGTTTCCTAAATACATGTACTGACTGGGAAACAAAAGAAATCACAGATGCATATGAAAGTGAGATGGCACTCCCTTCCGAACTCCAGGGCTGTGCTCTTTATCCACAACTTGCCCTTGGTAGGTGCAAGCAAAAGGGCTTCTTAGTCAGACTGCTTTCAGTAAAGCAGATTGAAATTTAGGTTTCCTTGTCTTTTTCTGGAATACAAATGAGTTGATAACGGAGCAGTGAGTAGGCAGGCAAATGGGGGCGTCACGCACTTGTTGCTTGGCAACGGTGCAGTCAAATTGAAATAAAACCAATACGCGTGGATGCGAGCGCTACAGAACCAGTTTGTTTCCTTTTAAACATGCTGGTCATTCAGTCCATGATAAATACAGATACAATAACCTATCCTCAGAAAACTCTGTTTCAAAATAACTATCTAACATTTCAATATAATTTTCAATAGTCTTTTTGAAAATGGTGCTATCCACTAATTGCTTATCCAGAAAAGGTCTAGCATGCCTTGTTGTAGAAATACGTTTGCTTTTGAAAGGTTAAAATTGCTGCAGGGATAGCTGCAGTGTGAAGCAACAACTCAGAGGTTTGTATTTCCATGTTTCCTATTAATTAGTTTGGAATATCAGCTTTAAAACTTAATGGCCGTACTTCAGGAACAATATATATCGACATTGATTAATATATATTATTGATCACTTCAGTAACAGAGTAGGGATTAAAGACAGAAGAGCACTGGCTTTGGAAGCCTGGCTGTTACCCAGGAAACAAAATATGGAGAAAAATGACAGAAGAGATAAAATTTCACAGCACAAGAAGGATATAAACTGATCCAGATATATCAGTAAAATGACTCAACAATGTCTTAGCAACAAGATCTCAAATAAAAAAAAAAAAGAAAAGAAAAAAAAAAAAAGAAAAAACCCACCAGCCTGCTGCAAGCCCTCAAACATACTGGCAGCTCAAACCTAAACAGTCTATCCACATTTCTCACCTTAAAACATGACATCTGGCTCAGAACCATAAGACAAACACCCCAAGTAATCACCACTTAGCCATGTCCCTATTAGCAGCATCATTCCAGAAAAAAGCCCCACCTGTTAGGTTTGAAAAAATAGCCTCAGAGAAAAAAAAACAAAGAATTACATAGCTGCTAAAGAGGAAAAAGTAATAAAAAGGGAGGTAAAAGCAAGTAATATTTCAACTAGTGGCAACATTTATGCCAAAGCATAACAATATTTTCATTAAGTACCCTGTACCTGGATAAACGTACAGAATCTGACTGGTACCGCGATCACTACGGCTCAGCAGGGATTTTTCATCTTCCTTTGATGAAGAGAGGTTTGTGTTCATCCAAAAATCCCTCGGACACAGTTCATTAGGCTATTTTATTGAAGGTAATCTTTTCAGATTGTCATGCCATATAACTTGCAATGATTAAAACTTCAGAAATTAAGTAGAGTTTAGTATCGCAGAACTAGGGAAACTACCTCCGTTCTTGTGAGACTGAAGAACAGCAGAGAGCCTCTTTTCACCCCAAGGGCACAATTCAGCAGTGGACAACTAATTTCACTTAATTTAATTTAAAAATATATTTATCATCTCAACAGGCAAATTTTCTTGTGAACGTTTCATAGCCAAATTTCAATACAAATCCCTGACAGAACAACACTATCATACTGCAGTCACACAGCAGCAAACAATAGCAACTGACACAATAAACAAGTGGCATCCTGCTTTCTTATCTATGTACTAGCTTTATTCTGGCCCACTACCAACTTGCCCAAATTTGCGAAGTTTACTCCCAAACACCCGTGTACAGATGTTCACACACTGAGCTGGCAGCTTTTTCCATAGAGTACCAGATATCCAAATGACAATCAGTATTTAATGAAGCTAAAGATCATATATTTTCACAGATAAGAAAGCAATCAGAAGTTGAATGATTTGCAAGTAAACAGCATGAAGATATTGGCCATAAAAGCTCATAGCTCTCATCAGCAGCCCTTATGCATAGTTAGGCAAAGCAGATTCACCTGCACTTGATTAGCTACGCTGCAGAATTCAGCCCCATACCAAATAAAACTGGCTACCCCAGGTAGTTACCAGGAGGCAACTCATCGCATGGATGAAGAGCACTGTTTTCCTGTACACCTGACGGGCCCACGGGGGCTGCCTGATGAGGACGCAGCCCACGTGCCCACTGTGGAGATCAGGCTCCTCCGCGTGGGAAAGCCCTCGTGGTCCCTGCGGTCCCACTGATACAGCAGCGGGTGCAGCGCACCAACTTCCAGCAGCCAAGACGGACCGACACGTCAATGTTCTCCATTTAAGTAAGGCTAATACCCTCCAAAGTCTGCAGAGAGATCACTGAATAAAACTCCCAACCTCAAACTTAAACGCTTCCTGAAAAAAGGTAATCCTTATTCCTGCCCATTTTCACACATCCTCCTAATTGAGGTTAGTTCTTTCAGCTTACCGTATGCTTCACTCGCAACAAGTGGCAAATGGCATAAATGGCATATACACTTAAAAGTGAGCAACACTGTAGCCCACTCCAACGTCAGCTTATATATCTTTGTAAACACCACACCAGCTTTATTCTTGGATTCTTGGACATGTACAATCAAGGTCAAAGCAGTGGTTAATCAATTCCCCAGTAGACATCAGTGTCTGATTATGCAAGAATTGTGTATTTCTCTAGTTGTATGTAGACCCAAGAAATATTTGTAGGTTAATATATAATCTATGTGTAAGATACCTATCTCATCCACAGCAAACAAGAAAGCATTTTGAACAACTACTTAAGACTTAAGCTCTCTTTCGCCTTCTCTTCATGTACTCTGCTACACAGACTTTAAGATGTAGTCCTCACAGTGCTGAAGGGTCAGGATTTTTATATAGAGATAATACCTCTCCAAATGCCTGTAAATGCATGCACCAATATTTACTTTCCTTTTACTCACCAACATCCTAACAACATGCTTCAAAAATCACTGCACCTTGGACGAGCCAACAGTAAAATGTCAAGGTTTCAAATACTGAAACAAGTGCAAAATAGCCACTAGGTCATTTTCATTTATGACAGATTATATAAAGTTTGTAGGTCTCAGCTCCAAATATTGAAGTAGTTTGTAGCATTGAAACACCAACACATTTTTGCTAAAAAAACACTTCCACATGAACTCATTAAGTCATAATCAACATGTCTGTTAGTTTCCTTAGAGACCCAACACTGTTATTAAGTTAGCCAGCTGTGGATAATCTTTATTTTTCTGCTTTTAAAGAAAAGGTGGTAGGGGCTCTATGCCTAGCAAGCATGTGTTGCATGCTTTTGTACCATTCCCAGAAATTCTTTCTTTACAGATGAAACAACCATTTCTCGCTCTGCAAATGAAGAAAACGCACTGCATGTCAGGTCTTCCCCTAACAGATAAGGATGCCCTGGACACTGCCAGACAGAGCGAACTTTGTGAAGATGGGTTATCACTATTCTTGGCATATCTGTACTTAATTTCTTGCCCGAACAGGACAGGATAACGATGCAGGCATTTTATTTTACTTGACATGAAATAAGACAGTGTTCAATGGAAAAATTGGAGGAGAAAAACGTGGCAAGCAAACAGAAATTTTAAAGAAAATTTAAAGACGGTATCTTCTAACTTTGTGTATGGCACAGGCTTAACCACCAGGGATCTTGCCTCAAAACAAAACAAAACAAACAAAAAAACCCACAAGAAGCAGAGACGAATATTCTGTGTAATCCTGCCACAAGCTTCCCTCAAGGATACCTCTTTGCCATCCAATTAGCTGCAGGTTCATGTCCTGTTAGCTGCACACCAAGCAGGAGTAGATGCGTGTGCCTGTATGATTGTATTGGCCCCCTCAATCCTTTTTTTTTTTTTTTTTTTTAAGTACAGTAAAATATTCCTTACAGGTACAATGGCATCTCATATGCTGAATGATGCTTTTTGTCGAAAGCACAAAGTCAGTTTAGCACAGATGCTTTAAATAATCCTTTCCCATAAGGCTTCCTAATGCTGTTGTGTATACACACTTGCAAAGAAAAACAATCCAGATTAGAGTGAAAAACATCAGTTTACTTCTGAAGAGAACTTGTCAACATTCTTGTTCTCATTAAACTCCAACTCAGTCCTTCTGTTAAGCATGCAAAAAATACCACTATTATTGAAGCAGACACTGAAATATGATCCTCCTACTCCAAACCAAGCTATTAAGTATTCTGAGTTCCCTTCAAATATCTATTTGCATCCACTATGCATCTCACCTGAAGAAAGGTAGAAGAAATCTCATTTAAACAGGCTCACTCATACTGAAGTCAACCATGCAAGGATACAACAGCAGTTTTAAATATATTTCTACAGAAAGTATATTTATTCAAATATAAAGGAGGTATATCAACATTTTTGTTGCCATATATTCAATGTAACACATGAAAGACATGGGGAACCTGTTCTCTCAGCCCCCTGCCCCATTTTGCTTATGAAAGGACTGGGTATCTTGCAAAACTGAAGTATTCCTGAAAGTACATATTCTACTTTTTTCTGTCCTAAAGAGCAGATATTTTTTCTCATGATGCATATTTGCATGAGTCTCAGAGAAAAAGTTTCTGAAATTACTTCAGTAGAATTCAGGGAAGGAACAGAAATGCAGGTGGGAGTGGAGAGATGAAATAGCTCCAGCTGATCCTTCTAACTTGCAGTAGAAGGATGACAACTTTTCAAGCTTATTCGATTACAACAGTGAACAAACACAACAACTGGGAGAAAATCTGAGTTTCGAAACATCCATTTTTATTCCTGTATTTTCACGATTTTTCTATTGACAGCAGCACAACTAGTTTAGAAGGGGTCTGAACATAATACATTATATTTTCTTTAAAATTCTACTGACATTCAACTGTATGAAGTTAGCTATGTTGTCTAAAACAACCAACCAGCATGCTTTTTAAAACACTTTTATTTAAGCTGATACATGCTGTCCATGAGTACCATATCCTTTCTTAAGCATATGCAGAAATCAACTTTAGCCAAAGTCGCAATCCAAGGATAGGTAATTTTAAGTTTTCACAATGAGTTAGTCATCTACACAACGTAACATTTAAAAATGGGTCCTTAGCTGAACTTTTGTAACTTTGTATGCACATTTAGTTTCAGGAATCTTTAGGAAAAAGAAAAAAAAGAAAAAAATAGAATATTTCAAGATAGGTGAACTATCAGTCTTGGCATTGGATACACTTGCTTTACTGTCAGCTCTGTATCCCAGCTGAACCTTTAGGGCATTACTAATGTTTTTCTACTGCCTAGCACACATGCAATGCTCAAACGTAAGGTTCAATAAATCTGCTCCCAATACAGAATTACATGGAGCATTCATACATCCCACTGAAGTCATTCTACAAGTCACATGCCGTTCAATATTTTCTGAAAACTAATGTTAGATATGCAGATCCATGTTTCTCTGAACACAAAATGATTTCGGTTTTGGTTCAACAGCTGCCACTGAAGTTGCAAAAGGAAAATTTCCATAAACTATCCCTCTTCTTATCCACTGCTGTAACATGTGAGAAGTACTCAAGATAATCTAATTTAATACAAGTTAATTACTGTTAGAAACTCTTACGGCCATTTATACTGCAAGGTAAAGTTTCATACAAGATTTTGTAAAGGCCCACTTCAGCCAACACAACAGGTCCAAAGGTGACTCAAAGACCTTAAAGAGGACAGAGAAGTATGGTATGGCTTTTAAAGACAGACAATTGGGACAGAAGATAAGTAGCACTACTCATCTTGTTTTTTTCCACTCCATCCAAAGAGTCAATGGTGTTGAAAGTGCAGAAAAGGGGTCAAGTTAAAGGAAAGCAATTTCCCAAGTTATTTCCAGAGTAAAAGGAAAAGAAGGCTAAAGGCTTACTTATAGAAAGTATTTATTTTCTCATATAGTCTCTAATTCCGAGCTATAAATTGTTGGAAAAAAGGTTCAGATAGAAGTGGGTAAGAAAACAAAATTCATTTAATAAGGAGTTTGTGTTTAGTATTCCCTTGATTAGCGTAAGCTTATGGATTCATTAAGTATAGAACTGACAAAAAGCACAGGCACTTTGTTCCCACTCCTAAAAACGTTATTTCCAAATGGACCAGCCATGTTACACTTTATTTTTTCTTGCACCTTTGGACTGCCTTACACAAAGTCTCTCTAAAAGCCAGCAGCAAAGCAAGTGCTTGAGAACTTTCACAGCAACACATTTAATAGAATGTAAGCATTTCCTCCTTACATTACCAGTCTTACAAGCAAGTTTTGTTTGTTTGTTTGCTTTAAAAGCATGAAAAAATCCTTTGGCATGACTGCAAAAAATTCCAGAAGAAGGAAACAGTTTTGAAATTTATTTTACCTTCCACATTGATACTGAACAGAAGTTTTTTTTGTTTGTTGCTCTGAAAGTCAAAAACATAATAAAAGAAAAGGTGAACAGATATATTCATTTGTTGGATCTCTAACTGCATTCTGGCTAGGAACCCATACTTAAGTAGCAGAATGTAACTATGAAGTTAGAGGTTATAATCGGAAAGGTTCTTTCAAACATTGCTGTTTATTTTGGCCTTCAACCTGAATTAGACATGAGGTATGGTTATTATCAAGTAGTAAAACAGTAAAGTTTTCCAATTATTAAAATTGTTCCCTACTTGAAAATTTGAAAATTTCTGAGGGGAAACAACAAAAGTCACATGGTATAACAGAATGCAGACTTTCTAGGAAAGTCAGTTTGTAAGTCAACCTACAATGCAAACTAGAAAGTACTACTGAATGCAATGAAAAATTATGAGAATGAATAAAAGTAGGGATTTAAAATTTTAGTTAACTGGAAAAAAATCTTAAATTCACGTTAGGTAAGATTTTCACTAGAGATAAGTAAATTTGAAGAATGCCTTATTCACAAATATGTATTGACTATTTACATAAATTGTTCAATACAAACAGAAAACACTGCTCAAGAAATGCTCTCCTCTGCTTGTTCTCATCTTCTTACATGAGCTCAAAGGGTCTGCAGAAAGTTTGCCACCGATGACATCTCCTCAGCTTACAACAGTACTTTTCACTGGAAGCAGCACCATCAATGCAACTGCCGCAGCCAGCAGCAGAGCTCCTCCCACAGCAAGGAGCACACGTGGACAGCAGCACTGGCACCACCACCAAAAGCTGTCCTCCCAGCCTTACCTTAACAAGAGGCTCGTGACCCCCTGGGACCCAGCCATTCCTAACCATGCCAGAAGGAAGCATCCCATCAGCAAGGGTCCTGCAAGCAAGCACCCACTGGTGCAGCAGCCACCCCACTGGCAGCCCGAACAAGCACCCCATCAGCAACAGAAGCACCAGGAAAAGCCAAAGCAACCATATGAACTCTACATCAGCACTAGTGCCGCAGGCAGCTCCACCAGCACAAACTCAGCTAACCACCAGCGGCACCAGCAAAAACCATATTGGCAATAGCAGCAGAAGCAAAACCAATAGCCCAATTGGCAAAAAAAGCAACGGCAACAGTCCGACCATGAAGCCCAACATCCATACAAGACCTGCTAGCATCGGTAAACGCCATGTTGACATGAGGACCCAGCAGCACAGCCAGTGAGCGCTCCACACACCTTGGCAGCACCACCCCATCAGTGCCAAAACCAGCGGTCCCACTGCTGCCAGCCTGCGCCTCAACAGCAGCACCAGTACTAAAAGCAAAGGCACCACCAATGCAGCTCAGAGAAAAGGTATAACAGCTATAATCTTGTTTTTACAATCCTGTTTTGACTGCACCTATCATTTAGTTGTGAGCACAAGGATTCTCCTTTTCTTAAGAAGTCTGAGAATGACTTGTAGCAGTGAGCACAATTACTATGGATACTGTTTTGAATATGCTGTCCTCTCCCCATGGATTTTAAAAGGCTGTTACTTAATAACTAAATTAAAATATCAAGTTTCAGTTATAGTTGCAACTTCACAGGCTTTTTTTATTTGAATTAAACAGATTTATTTGACTGCAAACTAATATAATCTTGGAATACTCTTCCCAAATTCTTCAATACTGCAGCATATGTCACTCATTGCTACGAGTAACTACCTTCCAGAGTAGAGAAGACTTAAAACTTTCAAAATTTTGCTGTATTGGAAAAACACAGTCTTTTGATGAGTTCACACTTAAACGTTTGCTTTTCCTATCACTCGTTATATTCTCACAGATCTCAACCATTTCTAAAAACATGGAATTATTTTTCACTTAGAGTTACTGTTTGAAATGGGATACGGGGACTATTTTGAGGAATTTTACCGCACGTTTTAGCTTGTTATTCATTTTACACTTCATAATATGAAGATGATAAAATCACCAATAAAGGGTTAATAGTAGTGTGGTGTAGATGTAGTTTATTTCAAACAGTGAAAAATAAATAAAATTTATTTAAAGTTTCAGGTATATTACTACAGGAACTCACACATTCCTGGGCGGAAAAACTATAACAGTTCTGATTTAGTACTGACCACAATTTAAAATTACTGTCTCCAAAATTCGGCAAATAAGCAATTTTCAGAGTCTTGTTTGCATCCTTTTCGTATATACACTTGATACTTTAGATTTTACATGTTTATTTTAGACAGGGGAGGTGAAAGATTCCTTACCGCCGAGCAATGTAGTAGAAAACAGGATTGCCAGCTTTTGATGTCCCAGCTTGGTAGAAAATATTTAATGTTTTCAGTGCTTTGAACTCTTCTTTTTCATGTACCTGATGCCTAAAAAGCAGTACATGACATCAACTTTTCACAACTGCCTTGTTAAAAAAAAAAATCCCAAACCATCTTTATTTGCATCTTTAAACAGAAGTATTAAGTTCATAAAATCTTCAATCTTTGTTAAATCTCAAAAGCTACTGGTTTCTGAGGATCTCAATTTAATTATTGAAATTAAAATCTACTCAAAAACATAACAGGTGTAGGCAGAGCCAACTTTTTAAACTCTCCTTCAAAATGAAAGCTGGAGTCTTAATAACTACTTATATTACCTTACGTGCTGAAGTCTAAAAACCCACAATGCATTTCCCCTCCACAATTACCTTGTCATAAATTCTTCAAATTTGGAACTAGTGAGATTTAAACTGGACCAATGTGTGTCTGCCACAGGTTTGTGCTCAGGTGGACCCAGATATGCAAGAAGAGTAGCCATTTTGTCAAAAGGTCGTCTTCCAACAGCCTTGTGGTCCCTAGAAACAGCATATTACTTAAAAGAGAAGTCTTTCTTTATTCAGCAATTCCTATTTTTTGGCCCATTACCCTTCCTTACCTTCAAAAGGTTAGATTTTCTTTTTTAAAATTAAAAAATTGTGTTCAGAGAAGAAATTAGAAAAATGTGTTACACGTAACAATTTTTACAAAAGATATGACAGACATTGACAAACAACTATAAACTTGCACAGAAGGTTGACAGCAAAGAGGACAACAAAGACCTTAGACACATTCCCAATAATGGGTTGTCAGTAGGACAAAGAAGTTTCCAAAGGTAAGATTTTCAGCCATGATATTCTTCTCAATAGTAACAACGAAAGTATTTGAATATAATTTCAAATATTCATTCCCCCTGAGTAGCTCCCTTCATAAGATTTCTGAAGTCTTACCTGTTGCTGGAAAGGTACTGGCCAATTTTCTCCTGATTGTTCCACAGCAACCGGTGCAAAGCAAGTACATTGCCATCACTGATGAAAGACAGGCTGTGATTGACAGTGTCGCTAGCTGGGCAATCAGATGCAATATCAAGGAAAAACCTAGAGTTGAAAACCAGTGATTGCCATAATCATGTAAGAGAAATCTGCCATGTAGATTCAATGCAAGCTACAAGGCTGTAAGGACACATCTCCGCTTACAGTTTACACGACAAAGATTCTTTGCAAAAGCTTCCAAAGGGCCTACCTTCGTGCTGCATCAAAATTGCTTTTTACAAAATCATTAAAAGGCCGCATATGTTCTTCTTTTGTAAACAGGACATGGTTGGCAATACTCTGAAGTATCTAAACAATAAAAAGATGGTAAAGGCACATAAAGGTTTAATGTCGTAACTGTTAACGGTTGCCAGTATAACTTCAATGTCAGAAATACCTACTTTAACTTGTTGTGAAACCTCAGAACAAAGAAAAAGCTGCACAAGCCAACTAATTCAAAGTATTTTGTTTTACATAATTTTAAATACTAGAAAAAGACTTCACTTATGAGCTTTACTTTAAACCAGGAAAAGAAATTGTCTTTCAAAAGCATGATTTATTAAGGGTTAGTATTTTTTCTGGAAATCACACAGACAGGTGTAAAGGCAATAGCATACGCCTACTTAAAGAAAACCATAACTTCTCAACACTAAAAATGGACAATATACACAAGGCCACAGAAGTTGTACAAAACCATTAAGCTCCCCTCCCTCTTTTTTTTTTTTTTTTTAACAGGAAGTAATACTAAGTGGTATCAGTCTTGAGATTAAAAATAAGGAAAAAATCACTTCTTTAGAACTTGTATAAACCTCATCAATATCAACACGTTATCACTACTGTTGAAGTTATGTTGGTTTCTTTGTTTTTAAGTAAAGTTAGGATCTATAAACATAGCATGGAAACTGCAGTTTAATTAAGAGTGATCTTTGCTACTCAAACCTGAAAAGTTTAACTAAATTTTCTCATACTAGTCAACTGAAGAACAGAATTATTTCAGGTAGAACATACAATATGGCCAAATAAGAATATATGCTGATTCACCTTTGACATCAGTTTCAATCCCCTTTCAATTCTTGGTGGAGGCTTTTTATCTAAAATCCCTGCCTCGTAAGGGGAGACAATCGCAGGATTGATGAACCGTAGGAACATAGCACTTCCAACTGCTCCAATGCTGTTCTGAGGAAATCGCTGACTAACAACCTATGAAGTTGAGAATTATAAATAATATATCTGCATTAAAGAAAAGGGAAAGCAATCTGAGAAAAGTCTTGTATGGCAGTCCAACTTAACATATTCTTTCCACAGCAATCAAGTTCAATAGATTTGAGTAGGATTCTCTTGCCTTGATAGGTCTTGCATCGTAAGACAATCAAGAAAGAGAAGGAAAGAATAACAACGGTCGAGGGGGCTATCCAGACACTGGCTAGGTGTACTTCAGCTTTCATACAAACTTTCTTGCTAGGGTGAAATTCCTACAAGAGCTATTGTACAAGGAAAGTGAACTTCAAAGTTACTGACAACTTAATTCCAGCCACTGACGGTGAAGTGGACAAACGCCGTATGTTTGTATTCAGGCATGCACAGTCTTCCAATCAAGCACGGAAATTTCTTTTTAAATTCTCATGTCTTTTATTTGCATAAATATTTCATTAAAACTCTCAAGGCCCTCTCCACTAATGTGCCTTATGAGACTTAAAAGTTTCAGGAGTAATTTAAATTTGAGGGAAAGAGATATTTGTATAAATACTCTCTAGAACCACTGTATTTTAACAGATTTACCAAAGAAGGAAAGACAGAATGATCCAGAGCCAAGTGGCCAGTGTCTTATAAAGATTCAATATCTATATGATTTTTTTTGTACAAGTATTGACTAATCATGTCAGATTCTACTTTTTCACAGAATAAAATTAGCAAGTTTCATATGTGAAGTTAAATTGTTTAAATAGAACACAATCCCCAGCTTACTACACTATTTCAAAACATAACTAGTGCAATCTCATATCGTGCTTCTTAAAACAGGTAAAGCCATTTGCACATATATTTCATAAATCAGAATGGTTCAGTAGCAACCCCATTCGCAGTTATCTTGTGATGCAACTACTGATAATACTTTCTTGTAAAATATTAGTTTGCACACAGATTTTGCATTTCAACATGTTACTATCCTGCTCAGTTACAGCAAAACAGAAGGGAGTATTTAATAAAAGTCTAAATTTCCATTCTGCCTCAGTTTTATTCATACATTATATTTTGAGGTCACTGTCAAAGAAAAAGGTAAGCCTTAGCTTTTAATGACACTGCTCTATCACAATATATACATCTAAGTTCTTCTTTAACACAGTAAGTTAGTTAAAATGGGAAATCTGCTGGTCTTCTCTCAGTAAATAAATACAAACACTAAATTTTATTGCTCAGTCACAAGGCAAACAAATGAAAATATATCAGAAATAAGTCATAGGAGACTTTTTTCTTTTCAGCAACCCATGTGTTAATTGTCCTTCTCCCAGGATGCAAGCTGAAGTCATGTTATCCACCAAAGTACTAAACCAACTAAACAGACTCAGATTTTCCCCAAAACCAAAGAAAACATTTTTCTTCTCCATTTGTTTTTTATCTGAAGATGGTGGTAAGGCTACAGGAATATTAAATACTAAGCAGTAATGTTAAAAATGTCTTTTTGTTTACTCAGACAGGCACACAGAGAATATTTTAAATATAACTTAATTCCAGTGTTAATTGAAATGAAAGCTATATTGTGCCAGAATTAGTAGAATGATTTTACAGTGAGTTCAAACAGACTGAAGTGAAGATGTTTTGAATAAACAGCAAAAGATTTCTGTTGTGGTTTGAAAGAAATGGCTAGTAAAAAGGTCTCCAAACTTACTGATTTTTTGTTTTCCTTTTTTTCTTTTACGGTAGCTTTATTCAGTAGAGAGTGGCAAGTTGCCTACAGAACAGAGATGAGCACAAACAAGTCACAGCACCAACTACATACAGCAACAAAAAACCAATGTTGACTTGTACATAAATTACACAGCAAAATGTAACAAACATAACCAACAGAAAATGAAATATATAAACTAAAGACTGATGATGGAGGTTTTATTCCACATTTTTCAATTACATCTTATTTACAAAGCACTAAGTACAAAACAAGCAAATGTTGCGTTTCAATCATTTCTACTATTTCTGGCTAGATTAAAAGTCAAACCACATTAATGTGCTCATGATATACAATATTGGGCATTAAATCGCATATTCAGCTTTCAGATGTATTTCACCATCCCCAAATAATTTTAGTAGTAGAAATATTGAAGTGTTATACCTTTGAAATACACGTGATTTTAAAACTAAATTTAGAGTTTTAAATCTTCCCAATGTTTCTCTGTGTGTCCTTCAATTTAGTTGGATCTATGATTCATCACAGTTATTACTACTTTGATATCTAATCACTAACATAAAACACTTCTGTGGAAAATGGAGGAAAAAAAGCCAGCAGTCTACATCTAATTTATTACAGATTTCAAATCAAGATATCTGACTTGATCATGTTCATTTCAAGGCAAAGGGAACCACCACAAAGCATCACATTCTCTCATATTTTACATCACGATTTGAGCAAAGCTCTGGTACATCACCCTTATGTACTGCGCCCCTGCAAAGAGGGAGATTTTGCTCTTGGAGCTCAATCCTACATCTTTCATGTTAGCTGTAACAGTAAACTAGCATATCACTGAAAAGCCCTATACCAAGCGATGCTTGGAGTTCTATCAATAGAAAGCTAGCAGTATTTAGCAGTTTGAGAGCAAGCACAAACCAACAGTTCATATAATCATTAGAGTATCACAGAAGAAAAGAACTGGAAAAGAATTCCTACAACTTAAAAATGCGACAGTAAAAAGCAAGTCAGTGAAAGCCACTCCATTAACCAAGCTAAATTTAAACAGCTCAAACTTATTCAAGACCTTTTAATATTTAACTGACGGTGCCTCTACCTAATTTCTGACTTTGTATAACTCCTAGAAAGCAACAGAGTTAACTTTGGAAGCAGTCTTATCCATACTCTATTCATCAGGCTACTGCATTTAAAGGAAGTAAAATTTCCATCCCTCTTTATTAAGAAAAATCATGTATGTATGTGCGTTTTTATGAAATAGCCAGCACAATTTCTTTGTACGAGGTACTTCAATCAGGTTGTTCTTGACCACACAACACTCCTACACACACATCACCTGAAAATAAGCAAGGGTGAATCTGTCACAGTTACCAAAGAACTAAAACTTAGTTATATGTGTTCAGATGAAAATACTTACTAGCACTCTGTTCTGGTAACAGAAACACCCGCCAGTGTAGACCCCCAATATCCAACTAAATACAGCATCTCTGTTTCTATAATGTTGCTACATTAACTAAAATTAGCTACAAACCATTTACAGAACACACCTGATGAGTACTTTTTGCACACACATTTACTGTAAAACTCCTCCTCTAAGCATAAAAAGAGGCCACAAAATTCAGTCTCATTTACTATTACATAATTGCTTGGGATGGAATGCTTTTACCTTATAAAAATGCAATTACCTTATAACCCCCCCATTTGTTTTTTATGACAAAAATGGATTAATACACAAAAAGAAAAAACAGATTGTAATTGTACTTTCTTTGAGATAAAGGCTGTCTTTGCCAGACTCATCAAAACTCTGGCATTTGAAAGTACACAATGAATTGTTAAACTAATTGTGATGAACACGTTTGCCCGCAAATACACACAGTACTAGTAGTAGTAATAAACACTGAAGCTGAGTATCAGCTAGTTCCTTCTGTGTATTTGGAAAAGCCCAGTAATCATCTGGTGTCAGGATCAAATTACCTCTTTTATTGAAACAATGTGAAAGCAAAACTAAAAAAACCAACAGAGTTGACATGCTCCCATTGAAAAAACTTTGGAGTTCCGGAGTACGTTTCAGTAACTCCATTTCATATAGAAATTAAAAATGGTTTGCATTGAAATTATTTTTTATCACTGAAATAGATACAAGTCTGATGCACCTAGCAACAGCACACGAAAGCAATGCTAGGGAAACATGCGGGACAAAATAACATCAAATAACAGAAGCAACAATCAAACATGCACGACAGTTTCAACAACACATTCACTTCCAGTCAGTGTCTGTGAGACTGACCACCTGAACTTGAAGGAAAAACAAACCTTCCCCCCTTTATTTCCCAATTTAACACACAAAACAAAGCATAAACCCCTCCATAACCTGGACACAGCCTACTATAACCAGTCAGAAAGAGAACCAGATGACCTGAGGAGCCATTTACACAACCCCATACGGCACGAACAAAAGCACAACATTTGCATGCCTAATTCCTTCCAACAGCTGACAGTAACCACCAAGATCCACAACGGTCACAACACAATTCACCCGTTTTCACTTCCAAGTTCTGAGAATCACAGCAGTTACGTTTATCAATACAGTATTCACTACAAAAATGAATGGCTGTTAAAATATTAAGTGTTAATAATATCATTAACGTTGCATACAATTTTTTCTTATTACTCATAATTAGTTCAAAGTTTTGCTTCCCTAAGACAAGAACGCTTTCACTTCCCACAGTGATCTCCCACATGCAGCTATGGTTGATAACTCCTTTGCGTGCGGTCCTTTCAAACACAGCTCAGAAAATCTGTTTTCCTTGCTTTATTTCAGATCCAAGATACAGACTCCACGGCAGGAAGGCCAACAACAGCTCTTCCAGAACATAGAGACCACAGCTCACAAACTCCGCTATAAGCAGCTCTCCTGTGACAGCCTTCTTCAACAGGACTGGCAACTATTTCCTACAGGTCCTGTGGGCAGCAGGAGCATCCCCTACCAGAACTTTTAGCAGCAGCTAAATCCCAAAAGCACATTACAAAAAAAAAAAAAAAAAAGNAAAAAAAAAGCAAGAGACACACAAGCACACTGGGCTCAGCAACCTGTTCCTATGCTGCTACTGAGAGAAGGAGAAACAGGAGTGAGCAGAGGAGGTCAGGTATGGAGGCCGGGGAGTGCAGGTACTTGAACCCGAGGGGCCAGGAGGCACCACCACAGTAGCAGTTACTCTGCAGAGGACAGGGCACCACTCTGGAACGTTTCCTCTCTTTGAGCATCATTTACAAATGGTACCAGAAACACCCAAGAAGGTGACAGTCCCAGCCTGGTAACATTCTTTTCCAAAGTTTGTGCGATAACACAAAAAAGCTTTAGCCACAAGTCAAGAACTCAGTCTTTGTAATCTGCCTCATGAAAAGAACTCTATATTTATCTTTGTCTCTTCCAGGTTCTCTTCCTCCTGTTTACCGGCTTAAGTTCTCAATACTGTGTGTTTGCAAAATGTTTGGTCACCCATTTAATCAAAGTACAGCAGCCCTTTACATATAACATCCTCCAGGCATCTGACCTCCAGGAGAGTGTGTTGCCTATATTGGTAGGAAAATATTTTACTTTATAGACCAAAACATATTCCAGTTATCATTCTACCTCTCAAATATAACCATTCCATCTATACCTAATCACAGAATTTCTTGGGTTGGAAGGGACCTTAAAGATCATCTAGTTCCAACCCCCCTGCCATGGGCAGGGACACCTCCCGCTAGATCAGGTTGCCCAAAGCCCCATCCAGCCTGGCCTTGAGCACCTCCAGGGATGGGGCATCCACAGCTTCTCTGGGCAGCCTGTGCCAGTGGCCTCACCACTCTCTGAGTGAAGAATTTCCTCCTAATATCTAACCTACATCTTTTCTCTTTTAGTTTAAAACCACTCCCCCTTGTCCTATCACTATCTGCCCAAGCAAAAAGTCACTCTCCAAATCATTCTCAAAAGTACAGAGCATCTGAAGCTTCCCATCGCAAGCCTAATGTTATTTATCAAATCATACGCCAGTAGCCATTCTTCCTAGTAAAAGTTAATGGCTTTGCTTACAGTTGTCCACAGCAACCTAGAGACTCCTGCTTTCAGAGCAATTACTGAGAGACACAGAGTAATCAGAATAAAGCCTGAATGATGCAGTGTCTTGATTTCATATGTAAAAGATCTTATTTAAGGAAGCACATATAACTACAAACAATTCTCCAACAAATATAGCCAAAAACATTTTAGATATGTATTCCCTTCCACTATACTCAGCTTCAATTCATACCTTCTAAAATTTAGGACTTGTAACTACTTTGGTCTCACTGAAAACCATATAGTTTTGTTGCTGTTGTTTTCTTCACAAGCATCTTACATCCTTTTTAACCTGCTTTCCTATCAAAGATGTAAAGTGTAAGATTGTGTCCACCTGTACTGGAAGACTAAATAAAATTCCTGGAGCAATGACCTGAATAACAGATTTCAAAGACAATTTTTGGAAAAATTTATTGTGGAGATATATACTCTTGAAGAAATTGCCTCTATTTTTATGCAGAGAACAACTACTTACTGCACAAGTAGATATTTTATTCATAAAGTTGATGTTTATCAAAGGTATGAAGTTAATAAATTAACTCTATACAGGACCAATTAAATCAGAAATAAAAAGTAAACAAGTACAATGCTTCTATATTCAAAACACCATTTTGCATTCTGTCAACCCAGCATTTTTTTTTCTTCTGTTTTTTACTGCCTTCCCCATAGAGGGCCCGTATGATAAACTGATTAAAGTGAGCATAACCATTACCTCCATAGTTAATCTATACTCTCCCACTGAGATGCTAAAACACTGAGATTATTAGGTTTGAGTTCTTCGCTATGATTCAATTCCTTAAAAAATAACATTTTAGTCACCTCCTAACTGCCAACCAAGTCCTAAAACACCATTTAGTCCTTAAGCTTAGATTCCTGTTATTAACAAACTCCTGAAAACAGTCTTTAAGAAAAGTCCACTATGTACACATTACTAGACCAAGCTGTCAACTGCTAGAATTGTAAAAACAAACCCCAAAGTTTAGGGGCAGGCAACCATTCCAGGCATACCTGATACAAACAATGGCACACGCTGCGAAGTTGTGGTGGAAACTCCAAAGAAGAATTAATGATTGCATGAAAAAATTTTTCTGTCATTTGCAAGAGACTCCGCTGGTTCTCTTCAAGGCTTTCCGCAGGTTCCAATCTAAAACAGAGCCAAAAATGTATGACAAGCAATCAAATAAATCATACTGGCTGTACTTATATTTTCAGTAGCAATCTTATTCCACAGGGTAAATAGAAATCTTAGAGAAATATTTACAATCTTTCATGCATCATCAATATTTTAAACTACAGAAGTTACAAATACAAGATCATTTAAAACTTAGTAATAAACAGCTCTAAGTCGGATTCTCTCCCATCATTCCATACAACGACAAGCATTCATAATTCCCAGAGGCCTGCACTATCAGTTTGATTGATCAGTTCAGACTGATCTCTGAAAGCAGTTTCAGAGAGAGACAGATGTTTAAGAGCTAAACTATTAAAAAGAAAGCCTATCTTCTGGTAAGCTACTTAAAAGAAGAATACTGAAAGTTTTTTTTAAGAGTTAAAGAGAATTCAAAACAACAAACAGCTACTACATCCAAGTCTGGAAGTGATATCAGAAATTAAAGCACAAAAAATTACACACAACATGCATGCATTCTATCTTGCTTCTGTAAATAATTCAATGACCTAAAGCAGGTGCCTTCCGGTCCTACTGCAAAACCCTCCATTAGTGGCCTACATAAACATATAAGGTAGCAAGTAGAAGAACAGGTTTTGTAAGGGCTCTCTGTCTCCCTTACTCTCTCAGAGCTTAGAGGACATGCAGCAGAACTCATCTCACTGTGTTGGACAGCTCTATACATTTCTCCCTGGGTGTAAGGACTGCAGATACAATGAATGTGTCTGGTGAAGTGAGGAGCGGAGAAGTATGAAAGTATGAGAAAAATATTTGGAACAAGGAAAAGGGAATCACGATGACTGGGAGACAAGTTTAATTATAAATACATTTGTTCCCCTCCTTGAATCTCAAACCTTGTAGGATCCACCTCAAAGCTAACATGCTGCCATTCAGAGGATGTGATCACAGTCCTTAACCAAGGTTCCAAAAGCTTCTGCAAATACGTAGCACCGTATACCTGTTGAAAAAAGAAAATCAGAATATGTGGCCAGATTAACATAGCAATCCACAGGAATGTTCCAAAAATTCTGTATGTGTTATGAGAGCCTGAAAACACTTGATTTGTTTTCACATAAGCCAGATTTCTGTAAAACTGATGTTCCAGAAGTCTCACTTTTGAAACACAACTGTGATCAACTTCTATGAGTATTTTAATTAATTTCCAATTTAGAGAAAACTATAGGCCACTTTAATAACCATAATAACCAGATGGCAATCTTTCTTAGAGCACACTGACTCAATACCCCATCTCTGTTTGTACAGTACTATGCAACATTTTGAACTAAAATCAAAGCATAAACAAGACCTTGGAATTTATCTCCCAATCTTTAAGTTGCCTGTTACATAGAAAACCATCAGAAACAGTCTTCAAGCTGGTACTGGTCCCAGAATCACTCATGTAACTAAGGTAGCCATAAGTTTAAAGAGCCTTACTATGACTGAAGATTATTTAGGACAAGACTTCAAAATAACTAAAATCTGTAAAAATATTTAGCTGTTTTTATCAAGTAAGTAATGTTTTCTAAACATCTAGTAATATTTGTCTGTTTAAATCTACAAATCTTGCAAACATTTTTGTTACTGCAATCAGTTTTCTTCACAATACAGAATACACAGACTAGGCAAGATGAAACATTTATTACCTTGGAAACTTTCAAGAGGACTAACTGCAAACTTGAGCCTAACTGGTTGAGTCAGGAAGTCTTGGCAAAAGGTTAGTTCCAGGAGGATTTGTATTTTTTAGTTGGGCCTGAGCATAAGAGATCTACAAGAATTAGTTCATCAAACATTAAAAGCATAACTCCCTAAACTTTCAAGAGATTTCTGTGACAGCTAAGACTAATTTAAACTGAGTCCCAAAGGGAACTCCATACTATTTCCATCTAATTCATTTATTCAAATGCTTAACACCATAGACTGATAGCTTTGTATTTTTATATTACTAAACTTTTCCTGTTATTGATGTGATCTGCAGCAAAGAGAAAGGTTAGATAACATACCTTAAAACAGAAAGTCATTATTTTACTAGCTAAGCTGTTTCCTCGGAAGAGTGTCTGCATGGAATCTGCTAGTTCAACCTCCTTTGAAAACATATTCCAAAGTAGCTGGTAGAGCAAGTGCCGGGAATCAAA
This sequence comes from Chauna torquata, assembly GCA_013399475.1. NCBI lineage: Eukaryota > Metazoa > Chordata > Aves > Anseriformes > Anhimidae > Chauna > Chauna torquata. Next base: position 123,922 of record VXAL01016611.1, read on the forward strand.
GAGTGTGACCAGGACACGAGCTAGCTCATCCTTTAAAGAAGCAAGGAAATGTTCAACTGAGCAGTATGTCAAAAGGTTGTACTAATGCTTTAAATTTGCTATGTAGTCTTGCACGTAAATACCAAATTAAGCATGCACAATCTTTTTTTTTTTTTTTTTTTTTTTTAANGATCTTCCCTATACTATTGTTTGTCTAAAAATCTTTCTCATGATAACCACTCATGCATATTCATAATGGTTAGTCCAGGCAGATAAGCAGTTATTCTGCTGTATAACAAAGACCAATTCATCTTGTTAAAATCCAGAGGAGCAAATAAAATTCTGTGTGCTGTAATGCAGACAGACAATCTGTAATAAATAACATCAACCAAAACAAATGCATTTGTTATTAATAACTGTATATAAAACTACTCCCAGACATTAACTGAAATTTAATATAAAACTGCGGTTTATAATTGAGATCTCTTATAACTTGATTTAGTACACTTTTTGAGAATATACTAAGAAAGGCTAGTTATTATGAAAGGTAGGTCTAAGCTCTCTTTAGTAGGCTATTGTTACACTCCAAAATGTTTGCATTAATTATTTTAAGTCTTATTATTTTCAAAAAATGTAGGAAATAAAATGCATGAATCAACTTACCCACTGAGAACAAGGCACCACATTGGCTAAGGCCATAGCAATAGGAAGCTCCCCCTGATCACCCATCATTGTAACCAACTCCACCAATCTCTCAAACCGATCTGCTAGCACTGTTTCCGCTAACGTATCAAATTCTGTTCCCTGCTGCAGAATTTTGGTGAGGACTTCCATAAACGTAGCTCTTGTTTGGAGGTCTTTATGATAGCCCAAGCCTGATTAAAAAAACAAAACAAAACAGAACTACTAAGGAAAATGTACAAATAATAAAATAAATTAAATACTAATGTCTTCATTATGTATTCATTTATGCACAGTTCTCGCCAACTACTTTACCTATTGAGTGCATAAGACCACTGTCCACATTTGCATTGAGTAAATTTGACATAGCAAGAACAGTGCAGTGCCGTAGTGAAGCTAGTCTTCGAGACATTCCACGTTTCCTGCCACCTGTTTGTGCACTTTCATCTTCAACTTCACTACAGTCATTTAGGAGGTTCATAAACAGTGTGAAATATCTAAAGAAAAAGATAGACTTGGATAATTAAAACAGATTCTGCAAAGGCAACAGATGAAAAGATTTGCATTCAAAAGCAAATAGACCATAAGCCTCCCAAAAAATCACATACATGCACCAAATAATCTTTTCCATAGCATAGTCTAAACTTTCAAAGAACATGTTTTAACAACTGGAAGGCACTGACCTAAAAACTTGTACACAAAGTTCCTCAAACCAAGCAAATGAATTTCACAGGTGTGCCTTTACAAACAGTTGTCTTGAAAGAGATTTTAAATTTCATGGATAAAAATATAATTTAAACCCAGCTAATCCCTCCCACGAAGTAAGGATACATCATGTTGAGGGGGGACAAATCCAAATTTAATAACTGTTTTCTAAAGTGTTTCCATAAACCTAGGATGCAGAGATTAGTGAAATGTCATATAGATGAGGTAATTTCTGTTTGGATAACACAATTAGTTCTGCTAGAAGAAAAAACATGGTTTGTAGTAAAGTCACACGGTGCATCTACTTTGAGCCATTGTATAGTAGAAATTGTTAAAAGTCACTGTTTACTTAAGAAATAACTGAGATTTGGCTTCCATCAACTCAACACCATCTCCTTCTTCAGGCTGTAATGGAAGCCCAGCAAGAAGAGAAACCACTGCTTCCATACTCGCTTGGTCCAAATCTCTGAAAAAAAGTTTTGAAGAACTGTGAATCATTTCAGCAGGATTAGTCTCTACTTCCACTTGAC